>PUQB01000094.1:35000-99112 GCA_003024785.1 Selaginella tamariscina
ATGAAAGTCTATAATTTAGTAAATTATTTAATTATCAAATAATTATTTATAAAAGGAATTTTCAATTGTTAATTATTTTTATTTTGATGATCTTGTTGTAATTGTTTATTAAAAAGAATTGATGTAAAATATTTTAGATTTTATTTTTTAATTTATTCTTCAAATCATCACATGACATGATTATATCTTTGTTATTCTTTAATATCATTACAATCACATTATTTTCATAACACTGAGTGAAGAAATAAATATTAGAATCATTAATGAATGAATATTCTCACTCATTTAAAATTTCTTTATATAAGATAATTAATATAACTATTAATTTGAAATTGTTGTGTTATATTCATATAATATAAGAATATTTATCTTATCTTTTATAAAAGAAAAAAAAACCTCCTTAAAGGTTTAAGAAAAAAAAATTAATCATAACAAAACTTTACTTATAATGAAAAACAGTAAATCACAACAAATTATTTAATGTTCTTATTAAGTTATTATATGTAAATATTTAAAATATATATTAGTGTCATATATAAATAGATTAAAATATATATAATCAAAGGTTAAGGTCTGAATTGGCAATGTAGTAGTAAATATAACATATTTTAGGACTTGAATTTGAATTATATATACATAATATATATTTATGTAATATGTGTGTTATTTGAAGATTTGTTTATCTCTATATAATTTATATTAATTTTTTATTGTTACAATTTTTCAAAATAAACTTTATAATTTAAATAATATCTACAAATATACAATCCACTTAAATTTATTTTTTTTAAATTTAAAATATCCTCCAACATGTACCACTACAGCTCTAATGGTACTAATATATAGTAGCAATTTTAAAAAAATTTCTCAACATGTAGCATTGGAGCTTCCCGTGGTACCAATTGAAGGATATTAAATATTATAATAACATTTATCACTAGAGCTGTAGTGGTACCAGTTAAAAATACTATAATAAAGTTTAAAATATGTTATAACTGCTATTAATGATACTAAATGGAAGATATTGTAAGATCCACATGTACGACTGCATGTGCACATACTATTATTAGCGTAATGGATTTTGATAATTATCGAATTGGATTCAATCTGAATCACTCGCTCTTATATATAAGTTAGGGTTTCTGAACTAATGGATATACACATTTTTATATTCCGAGCTCTCACATTGGTAGAGGTGAGGGGCACCTCTAATTGTCCCTACGGAGTGCTCAGATTTATGTCTTTTTATCAATTTTCTTTGTCTTCTTAGGTTAGCTTTTCCATTGTCTAGATCTATTCTTTCTTGTAGATTTTGTCTTTTCTTCGTCATGATCCACAACAGGCAAATCCCTTGTCTGTGGAGCAGTTACTCATGCAGTTGTTGGATGCCATGTGTATGCAATTGAACAATCATCTCAATTGATGGTAGCATTCACAGTCCAGGGTACTCCTCCTACTCATGTTGCAAACCCCCGTGTCCGACCAGATTTCTTTCGTGGAAATCCTGGAGATGATGTGTACCATTGGTTTGACCACTTCACTGTGGTTGCCACATATCATTCGTGGGACGGTGCTCAGTGTTTGCGCGAGTTTCCTACTTGTCTTCAAGGGACGGCGTTGCAGTGGTACAATGGTCTGGACGTTGCAACTCGTGAGATTGGAATATTCTTCCAGAGATCTTCAAACGTGCATTTGGGCATGCGGACGACTGTGATGATGCTTTTCAGCAGTTGCATCGTATTCGTCAGGAGCCATCTGAGTCGGTGATGCAGTTTGGTGTTCGCTTTCGAAGCCTTTTGCTGCGTGCAGAACCTAACATGTCGGAACGCATCAAGTTAGGTATGTTGTGGCCAGCACTTCGTCAAGACCTTGTGGGGCTTGTGCATGCACTAGCTCCAGTGACTCTTGACGATGCTTTGAGGCTGGCACAACGATATGAGTCGTCACCTCTCCCACTTGCGCCTTCACGTGCTCTTTCCACTCATGTTGGGGATGGACCTGCTCCGATGGAGGTTGAGGCTGTTGCCGCTCGTGTACCAGCACAAGGTGGGCCCGTGGACGTGCAGTTCGTTGTTGGGCATGTGATGAGGTTGGACACACGTATCGGCGCTGTCAACGGTTTCCCGATTGGCGTCCCCCATTTCCAGGATGGAGGCCATGGCGTCAACAACGTCCGGTTGGTGCTGCTGCAGTGGAAGGTTGTGATGCGGTGGATCTTCCGGGAAACGACGAATCGCACGAGTAGAGGAGGGTCCTCGTGCGAATAAATTAGTGACCCCTCCGTCTTTCTTTCGGGAGTATCATCAAGGGGTTCACTCGGCACCAAATCATCCGGTTTTCACTTTTCAAGCTCGTTTAATCACACCACGTCCTGTTTTCCTTTCAGTGTTGGTGGATACAGGTTCAAGTTTTCCAATGTTTCTAATCAGCCTTCATCCATTTTCCCTTATTATACGGAACACACTCATGCTTGTTCGCGATGAAGTGGACATTGTTGTTCGTGTGGATGATCGTGAGCTCGAGCTTCAATCTTTGCGGGTGGTGCCGAGTCAAGCTTTTCACCTTATTCTTGGTATGGATTGGTTAACTCGCAATCATGCCAAGTGTGACTTTGAAAAGTCTCCCCCTTGTTTGACTCTCCCTCGTCTTTCTTCCATTCCTCTTACTTCTATTCCACTTCGTCCATCTGCTTCCACCTCTGCTTCCATCACTTTTGTCTCACCCTATTTCCAACCATTTTCCCTTCATGCTCTTCCTTTCCTTCTCTGGATCCATCAGATGATCGTCGTGCTGTAGTTGTTGATCAACTCAAGAAGGAGTATGCTGATCTTTTCAACTTCGACTTGTCATCTGGGGCCAAGATTGCGACACGCCACCCTATTCCAACTGGAGATGCTAGGCCAATCAAGGTACCTGTTCGGCGTCGTCACCAAAGGAGCTCAAGATCTTACGAGCGAATGTCAAAGAGATGTTGGAGAAGGGTGTTATCCGGAAGTCTCGAAGTCCTTGGGCGTGCGAACCTCACCTTGTGACGAAGCCTGATGGGAGCGTTCGATTCTGCATTGACTATCGCCCGTTAAATGAGGTAACCGTCTCAGATGTGTACCCACTTCCTCATACTGCAGACCTTTTGGATCGACTGGGGCGGAGCCGTTGGTTCACCAAGTTAGATCTCGCATCTGGATATTGGCAAGTTCCGATGGCTGACATGGACATTCCCAAGACTGCTTTTCGAACACCATTTGGCCTGTACGAGTTCTTGGTGATGCCTTTCGGTTTGAGCAATGCTCCAGCAACTTTCCAGCGTATGATGGACGAGGTTCTTTGCGACATGCCGGAGGTGACTGCCATTTCATCGATGATGTTTTGATCCATTCGGATGGAACGTGGGAGGAGCATGTCGGTGATGTACGTAAGGTTTTGGATCGGTGCGAAGTTGGTTTGAAGTTGAAGCCATCTAAGTGTGTGTTTGGATCAAAGGACACCACTTATCTGGGTTATCGCATTTCACGTGAAGGTTTGCAAGTCGATCCTGACAAACTAGTTGCAGTTTTGAAGTTCCCTACGCCAAAGTGTGTGAATGATGTGCAACGCTTTCTTGGCAAGGTACAATATCTGGGTCGTTTTGTGGATCATCTTTCAGATCGTACTGCACCGTTGCGCGGTTGTTGAAATCGTCAATGACTTCTTTTGTTTGGTCTAAGGATTGCAAGCAGGCATTTGCAGATCTCAAAGAGTTGTTGACGACTCCTCCAGTTTTGGCGTACCCGGATTACACTCGTCCTTTCATCTTGCGTGTAGATGCTTCTGACATCGGTCGGGGGCGTATTGATGCAGGAGAGTACGAGTGTTCCTGGCCAACGACATCCCATTGCGTACATCAGCCGTACATTGCAGCCAGCAGAAATTACTCCACGACAGAAAAGGAGTGTCTAGCAGCAGTTTGGGGTTTTGAGAAGCTCCATGCCTACTTGCATGGTTCGCGGACGTTGTTGGAAGGCGATCATGCAGCAGTCACTTCGTTGTTGAAGCGAAAGAATTTGATTGGGCGTACTGCTCGGTGGGCCTTGAAACTTCAAATTTACGACTTTGAAGTTGTTCATCGCCAGGAGTTCCATGGCTGATGCTGATGCTCTTTCTCGGGCTCCTCTTCCACCTTCTCTCTCTTCTGTTGCCCCAGAGGAACCAGTTGTTCCAGCTTCAGTGGACTTTTTGGATGAAGATTCCGTACCATCAGCAGTTGCTGTGCTTGACGTTCAGTGTCCGCAGAATGCAGAGTTAGATTTGCCGTCTTTGGATGAGGTTCGGGAAGCTCAAAAGGTTGAGCCGTGGATTCGAAGGCTTCGTGATGGGTTTGAGAATCCTGCATCACTTGCTGATGACTTGCCTTTCAGGCATTTACATTCGCAGTATCGCCTTCAGGATGACCTTCTTTATTTTGTGGGGACTGATCCAGATGATCCTTTGCGGTTGGTGGTGCCTTCAATCTTCATTCCACGCTTCCTCCATGCTTACCATGACTCTCCTATTCTTGGCGGGCACATGGGACATCGTCGGGTGATGGAGAAGCTGCGCAGATCTTTCTATTGGCCGGAGTTGCGAGAGATGTGATTCGGTATGTGCGTAGCTTGTGTGGTGCCAAGCTCGCAATACTCCCCATGTGCTTCGGAAGGACGGTTGGAGTCAATTGCAGTTTCTCGTCCATTTGAATTGGTGGCATTTGATTTGATGGGACCTTTTCCGCGGTCAACTGCTAGTTATTATTGCTTTGATTACCTAACTCGTTGGGTAGAAGTTGGTGCTCTTGCTAGTGCGACTGCTTCTGCTGTTGGTCAGTTTCTCCTTAATCGGGTCGTGTTTCAGCATTCTTGTCCGGAGCGAATTCTCTCGGATAATGGTCCTGCATTTATGGCTGAGGCATTTCATGTTTTGACATCTCGATAGGGATACGCCACACTTTCACAAGTGCTTATCATCCTCAGACAGATGGTTTAGTGGAACGGCTCGTCAGAACCTTCAAGGGGATGATCGCGAAGTATGTGAACTTTCAACATTCGATTGGGATGGTTATCTGCCGTCTCTCCGATATGCTTATGTCACTGGAGTTCAAAGTTCCATTGGTACTTCCCCATATAAGCTCTTGTATGTCATGACCGCCAAGGAGTTGGGTTTGCCTTCTCGGTTACGTGAGCTGTTGATGCTAGTCGTGGGATCGGTATCTGACGAGCATTCTTCCATTGGTTCATGTGGAGTCGGCAAAACATTTGGGCTGCGTATAAGTAGGACAACAATAACGCTACAACTCGCACCATCATCCTCCTAGGAGTACAAGGTTGATAAACTAGTGTTAGTTCGTTTTCCCAAGTTTACGGTATGTGGTTTAACTAAGAGTCTCCTTCCTCAATGGAAATGACCGTATTGAGTGCTACGGCAAGTAGGGTTGCAGGTTTATGAGGTTCGGCACGACATTCAACCCGATCCTCCAGAGATTGTACATGTGCAACAGTTGAAACATTTGTACAACAGGAACAAGTTGTGCCGCCTACAGATCCACCAGTGCCTCCTTCTATGTTCCTCCAAATCCGAGCCCAACCCTAACCAACTTACATCCTTCCGAAAGGAGGGGATGATGTAAGATCCACATGTACAGCTACATGTGCACATACTATTATTAGTGTAATAAATTTTGATAGCCGTAAGATTGGATTCAATCTGAACCACTCACTCTTATATAAGCTGAGGGTTTCTGAACTAATGATATATACACATTTCTATATTCCGAACTCTCACAATATTAAATATTAAAAGTGGTATGTTTTAAAATTTAGTTAACATGTATTAAAATTTCTCTTAACACGTATAAACAAGTATATGTGCAATAATTAAAACATAAGTAACAAGTATTGTGTTATGTTTTAAACCTTAAGCGATGCCCAACCAACTCACTATCAAGCAACAATGGATAAGCGCGACAGCAATCACACGAGAGACTACTACCATATTTATATTTTTATTTCTACCTAGCATTAACACATCTAATTATGCTTAAAGGGCTGCAACCATTTTAAAAAAAAGTTTATGGCGACAACTGAAGTTTTCTTGCCTCGGAGACCACCTTAGGTACTGCCAGTAGACAACCGCTTCCGCTTGCCCACAGCACTTTTTCCACCCTTGGCATAGCAGAAAAGGCATTCGAAGTTGTGGTTGGGTTTGTACCTGTCCCCAGCACAAGCCGTGTGTACCCAACACTTGCACCTATCGCACTGGACCCAGTCGTCCAGTTCTCCTTCCCCAAGGTAGCGTTGATATTCTGAACATTCCACGCATGAATCCTGAAACGTAAAAACGTCAGTCTGCTATGACAAAACGAAACGAAACAAGAGCAACCTCCTCTGCGGCCGGCTTGTCCTTCTTCACCAAGCTGCATTGTTCGTCAATGACCTTGAGCGCAGTGCAAAACTCAGCGAATGAACAAACAACCTCCTCATACATCTTTCCACCTGTCGTATGCCCCAGGTTCTCGCCATGAACAATCCAGGCCAGAAGCGTTCGCAACTTGCCAACCTCTGGGATTCCTTTCTGCAGCTCAGTGTATAATCGGAGAGCCACTTCAGGCGTCTTGCTGTGAATCTTGACCGCGTTTGTTGCAACCGAAACCTGGATAACCACCACAAATTCCCCATCCACGTAGTACAAGTCCACACCCCTGTGGTTGAACTCCTTCGGAACGACCAGAATTCTCTTGCTCGGATACTTCTCTAGTATCTCCCACGAGAACTTGCCAGTAACCACCACTTCAGGATCTATAACCAGCTGCCTTGTTCCCAAATTCAAGTGCGGCCGGTGTAGCGCTGCCGCCAAAATGGTAGCCATTTCTGCATTCCAACCGATTCGGGCCGTGTTGGTGTCTGACAGTACCCGGGATGTCCATTTCTTTTATCTCACTCAGAGCATCTGCGGTTTCTTCCTGCTTCAATCTCTTGGCCAGGAGAGCCATGGTATAGGGCCTTAGAACTGGTACCAGGCACCTCCCGCGACCACCTGGACTTCGGTAAAAACACCTCGTGTCTAAAACTTGCGACAGCTTCCAGATCTCCTCGCCAAAGAGAGCCTTCAGTAGCTGCTTCCTTCCAGCTTGATTGGGCTGACGAATGTACTTCCGTGTCCAGCGTGTGTACCGTTTCAGGTCCCTGTTACTTCTTCGATCGCGTTCGTGATGAGATACTTGTGTACCAGCCTAGGCACGAAGCCAGTGTACCAGTACAAGTCGATAAGCTCCTCATCAGAGAGCTTTATCTCCAAGTGGTCCAGGTACTGGAAAAGTTCAAGGGCCTAACACAAAAGTACTCTTATAAGTTCAGTAACAAAGAAACAACTGCTTTACCTCATATCCGCCGCATATGAACAGATCGACCGGCCGTTTGTCGTGTCTGAGGTCGCTCCTGATTGCCCTCCCCACCGAAGCACAGACAAAAAGAGTGCAGCATTGTTGCAGAGCCCACAGTTTATCCCTGGCACAGCTACGAAGTGCTAGCGAAGGCTTCCGGATTCCTGCAGTGTCGTCGTCATCGTCCAGATCAACATCGTCAACAACCACATAGATGCGATCACGTATGGACCTGCTTCCCATAAACAACTCCAAGTCGGCAAATGTCTCGGCAGCCATGATATCTTGCACGTCCTGCTTGTCGTCAATATAAGCCAGGAGTAGACTATTTCTCATATGCAAAAAAGGATCGCGGACGAACTGCACATAATCGGCGAAGACAATTCGGCAGAAACTGTCCTGAACCTCAGCATCTTCCTGCTCTTTTCCACCGAATTTCTTGAGAGAAGGTACTGGGTGCTTCTGCCGAGCCTTTGCAAACTTCTGGTGCAGGTCGACAACGGCAGCCATGACAAAAGTCGTTTTTCCCGAGCCTGCAGTGCCAGTAATCACTCCAAAAGAGGGACCATCCGTTCCCATGGGTTGACCATGCTTAGGAAGGAGACTCTCCAAAATGAAGCTTTCCACGGAAGGAGCGACAGCACGACCCATGAACTCAAATGTACGCTAACGAAGAACAGAGCAGAAAATTGAGCGAGCTTGATGTAAGAACTTTGGTGCATACCTGATCTAGAGACAGCACAGGACGAGGAACAGCGCTGTAGAAACTTTTCATGTTCTCAAGCCATGAGCCATTATCTTGTCGTGAACGGATTCCGCCAGACTCACAAAGTCGTATTTTTGTCGCTTAGCTGCAGCGAAATGGAGTATTAGATGCTTGGAAATCTACAATCTTGGTACCTGACAAGTAGCCCTCATCACTAAGCCTCCTGGCGAAGAGAAGGGGCACTCCCAATTCTCGCACCTGCTCGTAGCTCAGACCTTTGAGATCTTCCAGAGACGAGATTCCTCCGTCTCTTAGCATCGCCAAACACCGCCTGATCAGCTGCTCCTTGCCGGGAAATCGCGACGACAACAAGGATTCGAGCTCCTCCTCCGCCATAGCCCTAGTTAGGGTAGAATATAATGTTTATATTTATGCTTAAGAAAATGCATATTCCTTTTAATATTTTAATAAATATTTAAGGATGTAAGATCCACGGCTGCATTGCAAATATTATTATTAGTAATGGATTTTGATAAGTTCGGATTGGATTTAATCTGGACCACTCGCTTTTGTATATAAGTTAGTGTTTTTCTGAACTAATGGATATACACATTTTTTTATATATTCCGACTCTCACATTGATGGAGGTGAGGGGCACCTCTAATTGTCCTTACGATTGCTCAGATTTGTGTTTTTTTTTTTCTTTGTCTTTTTAATCTAGCTTTTCCATTGTCTAAATCTATTTCTTTTTTTAAATTTTGTCTTTTCTTTGTTCATGGATCCACAATAGGCAAATCCCTTGTTTGGAGCATTACGCATGTAGTTGTTGGATGCCATGTGTATGTAACTGAACAATCATTCTCAGCTAATGGTAGCATTCACAGTCTAGGGTTTTACTCATGTTGCAAACCCCCGTGTCTGGTCGGATTTCTTTTGCAAAAATCTTAGAGATGATGTGTAACATTGGTTTGACCACTTCAATGTGGTTGTCACATATCATTCATGGGACAGTGCTCAATGTTTGTGCGAGTTTCCTACTTGTCTTTAAAGGATAGCGTTGCAGTGGTACAATGGTTTAGTGTGAAGATTGAAATATTCTTTTAGAAATCTTCAAACGTGCATTTGGGCATGTGGACGAATGATGCTTTTCAGCAGTTGTATCGTATTTGTCAGGAGCTATCTAAGTCGGTGATGCAGTTTAGTGTTCGCTTTGCTGCGTGCAGAACCTAACATGTTGAAACACATCAAGTTAGGTATGTTGTGGCCAGCACTTCGTCAAGACCTTGTGGGGCTTGTGCATGCACTAGCTCCAATGACTCTTAACGATGCTTTGAGTAGCGATGTCAAGTTGTAAAACTATATGCATAACAAAATCCCCACAAGTGCGAGTTTTTGAAAAAGACGGTCCAACCCTGGACAAAAAATGATACCATGTCAAAATTTACTATAATAATGAATGAAAATTCCCTGTTTGATTTCTCTTTCCGTATCCTTAAGTCTTTGTTGATGAAGCAGAATGCCGTTGACATCAATAATACAATATGGCCATGGATAACAAGGTGCAACGTTGCCTCTTAAATGGTTTGTAACTCACTTGTTTAGTCCCTTTCAAATTTATCTTTTGACGTTATATTGTTGCCGATCTCTTTATCATTTATTTATATATCATCCTTACAAGATTCAGCTATTACAAGCACTAAAGAAAATGGTTCAAGAATTGAAGGCGATAAAAATAATAATGTAAAAATTGAAGGAGTTAAAGATGGTGGTTCAAAAAAACTCAGCAATAAACTCATTTTGTAACTTGCCAAGACAAGTGGTCCCAATAGTGATGATTTTTGAGCGCTACATTGTTATACATTTCCTGTATGAACTCTATTATTCTGACATGTGGCACAAGTAATTTTTATCATACCCCTCTCTTACCTCATGCCACTGTTGAAAATCCTTGTTCTCAATTATTTTATTATATTTATAAAATGATTATTAATTAGCCTTATAATTACCAAGGTATATTATTTACCTTGTTAATGTGTGACTATGTTTGAACTAAAAGCTTCTTTAGTCATTGAGAATTTATTTTTCTATACAAATATACACGAAATATACAAAAATGCCTTATGTTACACTCATTTATAACTATCTATCACTCTAATAATTCATTAATAATTCATCTTCACTATTACTTTTTAAGCCGAGCAAAGGAGGTTTTAACCACTTGGAAAATTGTTTGACATCTTTCATTTCCATAGTCAATAGAGTAATTGAATGTTTTGTGTTTTTTGATATAATTTTAGTATGATATCTAATTCAGGATTGTTCTCAAACTTTGACATTAAACCGGATTCCTTCTCAAAGCTATCGCACTTCTCGGAAGAGAATTTTCTTAAATACTCCTATATGGGTTTGTTAAGGTAATCGGTTGAGAACCTCTTTATCCACTTGTTTAAGTCATTGACCTTGATTTTATCTTTTTTAACGGCAAACACACATGTATCCCAAATGTAACACTTCTTCAAAACGGAATCCTTAGTACAGTAATAAAAAATCCATGCATCATTATGAGGACCCATGATTAAGTTGACGATGCTACATGTAGCTTGACTTGTAATGTTTGGATAACGTACATTGCCGAATATGTCCCTCTTAGTTATCAATGTATTGGATGGAGATTCATGCCCATTGGAGCGAAGGCAAATGCCTAACCAGTTGCTTGAAAGTTTGAAATTGTTTGCACATTCCTAATAACCAAGTGAACAACAGTATCAATACACCTAGGATTAGCATCGTTCATGTAAAATCCAGTTCATAAATGTTTGTTCGTCTTGGTGAAGACGAAAACAAAGGTATTGGTGACATGAGCAAAAATCAAAAAATAAATACCTGAAGACGTATGTATCAGGTAAGTGTGCAAAAATTAAATAATAAATTCTTTCTTTGTGCTTCTCCATCAAATCTTCTAGTGCCCTATTTGAAGAAATTTTTTTTAATACCTGCCTATCATAAATATTTAAAAAGGTTTTCTGCATGCAGTGATGTTAACCAATAAAGTCTTTGAATTTGATAACAAACATCTATAGAGCTTATTACGATTCTTAATGTCTTCCTTTATCAGGTTCAACTCTATTCTCCATTGTTAAAAGACCACAATGTTTTTCTTTTTAACATTGGCATACAATAAATTCTTGTCCTGATCTTAAGTATTATCATTATGCTTTTGGTGACTTTATCTTAGTGCATTTTCTAAAACTTAGACAAAAAAGATTCATTCTAAGTTTTTTTTGTCTTTATAAAATTATTAAGCAAGTTGGTTCTCATGTGCAAAATATCAAAACTTGTGAAGCCTACATCAGTTATTCATGTGTGTGATTAAAACTGTAATATGTCAAAGATTACAAAGCCTCATTGGTTGTTAGTGTGATGCAATCACAAAAGTCTGTTTTACAACAGGTAATAAGATAGATACAAAGGTTAAATAACTATAGTTTATTTTGGAAGTTAGTAGACTCCTAATCTACAACTTATGTCTGGCAACTTAATATAGTGTCTATCCTTGTAACAGTCTAGAGTTTCTGTTGTGTAGTATTTTGGAGTTTTATAATATTATCTTCCAAATTCAAATTACATTAATATTTAATTAAATGAGTTATTTCATTTTGTTTTAAGCTACTAATTCTTAATTATACAATATAACTAAGAATGTTATCTCTAACCTTGACTACGATCCTGCAACCTGGATGCCTGTTGATGTCATGATCCCATCAACAGGGTGATACGTTGTGTACTGCACAGCTCGTTTGTTTCGGACAAATTGGTAGCTTTTTATAGCAGAATAAAGCTTTGTAAGAACAAGAAATGTGTTAACATCAGAAGGTTCGTCTCTTCCCAGAAAGCAACGACGACAGTAAGAAGGTGGGGGGCAGCGGTGCAGCAAACTTGCAACTCTCCAGTAGAGCGGACAACAGCAACGGTGAAGTGAACCGAACTTCCAAAGTGCCACTCTTCTCCAAGACACCGTCGTCAATGGCTTCCAAAACCGTGTCAAGATCGTCCACGCCGGTGGACCCGTCGAGGCTATCGATGCAACGCAGCATAACACTCTTGATGCGGTCGGATAATTAGCAACTACACAAACCATTTTCGCATAAACCGTATCGTTGAATACATAGGATTTCACACGTCCGCTTCTCACCAACTGGAGCCAATGCTCAAAGGATCGCACTTCCATACGTTGCAAGAAGTCGCAGCAGCTACCAACAAGGCCAGTGTGTCCGGACGTAAGCTCGATTATGTTTTCGGAAATTGCTGAGATGGCTTGTCGATGTTGTTCTTCATCTTCTTCACCTTCCAAGGTCATCTTAAATAACAAGCTCCGGTCCCGGAAATAGTCATCCAGCATCTTTGCAACCTGCTGCTCATCCGCATTCATCACCACACTGGTTACGCAGTAGGCAATCTCCTCTCCGGCTTAAGGGAAGCGAAACGAGAGGCTGTCTCTAGGAACAAACTTGGGAAGTACCGGCTCCATAGTTTCTGTCTTTGTGGTCTGCCTAAACTCGCAGCTCTCATTGGAGATGTCAGAACACGGCGTATTACAAAGAGTGAGGGCTCTTATGTACCCTCGAGTCTTCAACACAGTCACGATCCACTTCGCCTGCATCTTTCAGGCTGGTCACCCCATCTATCCAAGCAAGCTGCGAGAGAGAACTGGAAGCTCGGTTGAGAAGTTGCGCTTCATCAACTAACCATATCACATTCCTGAAATCTTCCTCACCGTCTGGAACTCTAAACACATCAGTCACCGCCGTCACTTTTGGTGGTCTCTTGAGTTCACTGTTTTGTACGCAGATCTTGTCCACCAAGAGGCTGTAAAAATCGTTAGCAGCTTCCATTTCGTCTTTCCGTTTGTTGTTGCCCAAGTCCACCATTCTATGGTCGAGTGTAGTCATCACCACCAAGTAACCTCTCTCCTGGAGTGCGATTCCCAGTGTTGTGAGCAGGGTGGTCTTCCCGGACTGCCATGGCGCTGTGAGAAGCAGCCTTCTTCCGCCCTCAATGTCACTGAGAAGGCTATCAAAATCTGGCCACCGACAG
Source organism: Selaginella tamariscina (assembly GCA_003024785.1). Taxonomy (NCBI): domain Eukaryota; kingdom Viridiplantae; phylum Streptophyta; class Lycopodiopsida; order Selaginellales; family Selaginellaceae; genus Selaginella; species Selaginella tamariscina. Next base: position 48,188 of record PUQB01000094.1, read on the forward strand.
TAGTAATTGAAGTCCAAATTGACAATTGCACCGCCAAAAGCAAACGTGCGAGGATGCAAAGATTGCCGGCGACGACGAAGCAGAAGATTGGTACCTGAAAAGTAGCCCAAAATATATCATGGTTTAGTGAACGCAGGAGAAGACAAAATCAGTGCTACATGTAGGCATGGCTAAAGCCACGTAAAAGCGAACAGAACAACAACACAACATCTAACACATCCAGAGCACACAACACCTGTGACACAATCCCTATGACATCAGCCAAACACTCAAGGCAAAAGATCCAATAGCCATGGAACTGTGTACATCTCTGGAGCTGCTCAAAGACGGCGTCTGGTCTGCACTACAAACAGCCGCAAACAAGGGCAAAAGCACATCTTGGGCAAACGTACAGACACAGCCCTTTGAAACAACGGCACACTAAGAGATGCAACATGGAGCACAACAAGAAACAGAAGAGATCATGACCAAAACAAGCAGCACAACAAAATAGGACCTGGGAGATTTGTTGCAGTCGCTCTGTATACGTACTGACCGGTCCCCAGATTTTCGCCAAGAACTGCATCCCCATCGGCGTACTCAAGAATCCCAACTCCATAAGCCTTCTCAATAGGTTCTATCACCTGTTCCTTTGGCAGTGGAGGCTGTTTGAACTTCACCTCTTTCAGAAGAGCGCCGTCAGCTGAGCGCACCGCAACGCAGATTTCTTGCTCCGCCATGTACAAAGTTAGGGCATGCCAGTATATTCCTGAAAGATCCCTCCTTAAAAGAATTTCGAATATTCATTTTTAAGCAAAATTATGCTCAAGGAAGCAGTCAGGGTTAAAAAAGGTGCTAGTCATATGTGTAACCATTTTTTTTATTCAACATTTTTGCATGTGTACGATACGCATACATCCATATAGAAATGTGTGTTCCTAGATGTTAGTTTTTATCTGTACAGTATTAAATAGTATGAATATATAGCTACTAATGTGTTGTACCTCCATATGTGTATACGCATTCATGTCTCTGTTCTGTACACATATATAAATATATGTCTGCATACATATACAATACATACACATTATTAGCTTTAGCAGAATGTTATCTATTAGTTGTCATGAAAATGTTATACGAATATAACGTTTTAATTACCGATGTTCGTATGTTCATGCGTCTGTCTGTGGTGTGAATTATAAATGCATATATCAGAGTTTATTACAAAAGGAAATGTCTGTGTTGTGTTGTTGCACACAATGAAACATATATAATTAGTTACACACGCGTGTGTACGTGTGCGCGTGTTAACTTCTTCATCATGGACAAGTTCTCGACGACGATGATGAGAATAGCAACTTTCATATATCTTTCACATATATATAACCTTATATACAACAGTCCATGTCCCTGTATATATTACATTTTAATTAGTTTATATTTGCTTTTCATATATATTTCAAATACATATAGCCATGTATACAACAATATAGCAGTCCATGTATATATATAGACCATATATATATCACTAATCTCATGCCCGTGTGATTTTTAAATTTCTAATTCTTTATATAAATTTGAATATTCTCTATTCAAATTTAAAATATAGAGTGCGTTATAACAATAATTATTTATATGCAGTGCGGTGCAACAATTTGTTAAAGTACAACAACTAACTTAACTATTGGGCCAAATGCACAAGTGGTTAACTTTGTTAAAAGTTAACATCAATGGTTAAGTTAGTTATTGTACTTAAACAAATGTTCAACCACAATGGCATGAATTAATTGCATAAAAATAACTATTATTATAATGCACCATACAAATTAATTAAGTTTAACAACAAGAGTTAATCATCGGTGACCCACAATTATTAACCACTAAATATAATATGAATGCAAATATAAAGCCTGGATTCAAATTATTGATATACATGCTATATTATATAACAATATATAACTACTGTAAATAGATTAGATTGATATAGGGGTATATACATGCTATATACATACATGGACTAAGTATTTGAATCAGTATGGGCTCTATATATGGACTATTAAATTGACTATATATAGAGACTTATACATGGACTGCTATACATGGAGTGTTGTATGGATATACATATAAATGCAAAATTACAAGATAAAAATACTATGCTAAATAAAATTTTTGATTAAATACTAAGGGAATATTAGTGGTCTAAGAACAAGGTTGATTTTATGGTATTCTTTAAATATAATAATAAGATATTTATTATTTTTCTCTTTAGATTATATTTTATTTTACCATAGTATACGTATTTTCATAGTAAATCATACATTGTAACTAAATTAAAAAAAGTTTTATACTTTGGTAAATAAACGATTCTTATTTTATGGGTAGTAAAAAGAAAAGAATATTTTAGTTCATTAGAATAAAATATATTTTATTTTTAAATCATATAATCTTGAATAGAATATACCAATTGAGAGGTTTGAATCCACAACCCCAAAGTTAAAAACTACCAACTAAGTTACATAAACTTCTAAACGTTAAATGTAACTTAGTTGGTAGTTTTTAACTTTGGGGTTGTGGATTTAGCATATTCTAGATTAACATGAATTAAGTTACTTATAACCATGTATTAATTGTTAATATAAATTTATTTTCAATTTTACAACTTATTAACATCAAAGGACTGCAGTAGATTTTAATTCAATATGTGTATGTTTGGTGCCCATGTTCTCTAAGTTTTATAATGTGGTTTAATCTGTTTTTTTTTTGGTCAATTATTTGTAGGCATGGACATACACTATTAAGATAAACATGTATTTATATGTATAAAAGCATGTGTGTGTAAATCTCTCTCTACATACTATAATATATATATATCTTATTACATACACTATATAGTCATGGATTAGTTGAAGTTAACTACATAATTAAGGAATGGATATACTAGCATCAACATCAATTTAGTATATTTTGATCGTTCATGACACTATCCCCTTCTTCAGCGACGAGTTCCACGAGTCGAACTAGAGTTGGGTCTAGGCTTGTTTGGGTATCAAGCATGCAATGCGATAACGACTTGTTGAGCATTACTCTTCACAGGCTCCCAAGTGTGGTCATTAAGAGAGTAGCTGACCCAATCAACAAGATAATAAAGCTGACCTCAAAGAAGTTTGTAGTCCAAAATAGCGTGAACTTTATATTTAGGTTCACCATCAAGCTTAACAAGTGGTGGTGATGGTACAATACGATTAGGAATAGTATTAAGTGTGTATGGCTCAAGGAAAGACACATGAAAGATGGTGTCATGGACTCTGCAGGCCAAATGTGGATGAATTTAGGTGGGCCTATGTCTAGGCCCGAGGTCTTGAACTGAAAGTCCAACTGTCCTTCGGGGTGTGTGGGATGTACGATGATGGCCTTTACCCAGACGTCAGGAAGGTTCATGTCTAGGTAGCCTGGAGTGGTGCCGTGAGGAGCAAGCCTGTTTTGGAGTAAAAGGGAGAGAGAGAGAGATGGCCTCTAGGAGGTTGATTATAACAAACATAAAAAGGAATATATATGTATTGCAACTTGAAATTACAATGTGGCCCTTTACAATGGCCAATGGTCAAAGACCTCTATTTAGGCACTGGAACAAGACACAAGAAAAAGACGAACTAGAAGGACCTTAACCCACTAATCGCCTACCTACTTATATAGATGGCCAGGTGGTACTTGGGTGTAGGCCGAGGTAACACTCTCCCAATGGATGTCCTCAATAGGATTGGGTACTAGTCAAATGTCTTAACACGCCTCTCCCACATGTCGTCCTTAGTACCTAGGTGGTTAATCAGGACAATTGGATCTAGCTTTGTTATCAGTATCGCTTGACGCATGTTCTAATCTATTAGTGCAGCCTGACACCCGTCATTGTTAGCCATGCCTGTTGTCAAGTTGCCAATGTAGGTCGCCCACTCCACTTCTTGGCCACCCTTTGGGTTTGCCACTTGTCTGCATCAGCTATACCAAAAGACGAGGTGGATCTTCATGGTGAGGGAAGTTAAAGACAAAATGTAACCTTATTGACTTACTAATAATTAGAAATGGATAATCAAGCTTTTGACATGGTCGGGTAGTCTGTAAACTACACTAAAGGAGCCAAACTTGGTCACCAACTTGGAAAATAGGGGCAGTTTAACAATTTTAATTGACATCTACTTTTTGGGAGGCTTAGGCTCGATGGGGGTAATGAGCCAATAGCTTGAAGGTGGTTGAGGAGGTCTTTTGTTGATGGGTTGATCAGAATATCAACACGAGCGTGTAATGACCAACGAGGATGCTGATTATGGATTGTAAAGAATGGTAATTAACTTGTAAAAGCATGCACCAAGTTGTTGCACGTAAATTCTGCAAGGGGCAAAAGCTTAACCCAATTGTTCTATTGGTAATTACTAAAGCACTAAAGGTACTGCTCCAAGGTTTAAATGGTCCATTCAGATTGACTGTCGATTTGTGGATGATACTCTGAGGACAATTTGTACTCAATGTTTAAAAGCTAAAGTAGTCGCTTCGAAAACTTGACAGCAAATTAAGATCTATGGTCGGTGAGAATATCATTTGATAGATCATGCAACTAAAAAACCTTCTTAAGCACTAATTTTGTTGTCTCCTCACTTATGATGGACAGAAGAAAATGAGTCATCTTGGAGAATCAGTCCACCACAATCAAAGCCGCATCAAACCCCTTAGATCAAGGAAGGTCAATGGTCCATGAAAATTGACTAGCTGGAATCAACAATGGTTGAAGCAACCCATACGAACGATGGCGAGGGGCCTTAGACTGACAACAAACATTAGAAGTACACATAAAGTTTGCTACATAGTTTTGAAGTTTGGGCCACTAGTAATCTCGAGTAACCAACTTGCATATCTAGTGTGTATCAAAATGTCCAGCAACAAGACTATCATGACAATCCTGCAACACTCAAAGACGACATGGGCTATCTAGAATGTAAACAAGATTGTTGTAAAGCAATAATTCATCCTAGAGTTTGAACTTATTGTAGTCATCACGATTATATTGAAATTAAAACTTGAGCCTCAATCTAGAACAATATAGTTCAACAACTGGATCTGTTGGTAATGTCGTATGAAACCATGTCAAAACGTTAGAATCCATTGTAGCTTGCAACACCTCAATAACCATCAACTTTAGCTAGTCTGATCTCAGAAGAACATGCCATTATTGGTCAAATGCTGGGCCATTGGGACAAAGGGCCAAGTAGGACATTTGGGATAAAACATATGCTTTACCCTATTGCAAACATGGTCGATACATGATGACAAAACTGAATTATGCTAGAAACTAGGCTCAACTAAATTGATGACTTAAAACTCATGCCAACTAAAAGTACATGAGATTTTTATAAATGTGGCGAACCCTCCAAAAAGTGTCTCATTCTTCAAACAAATCCACAATAGCAAAAAACTCCTTGTCATGTACCTCATAATTGATCTCTAGTATAAGAAACTTATAGGAGTGAAATGCTTGTCAGAGTTTTAACCCAAAGGGCCAACACGTGGCAACACGTGGCAACACGTGGCTGCCATGTGGCCATTTGGCGTCATCACCCTATGTGAGCAACGCTAAGTATCCCAGAACAACCCCAAGACCCCTAGGGTTAGACTCTAATGCCCAAGTGGACAAGAGACTTAGGGTTTAGCCTAAGTCTCCCTAGAATGTCTGTCCCCAGAACCCTTGAGGGATAACCCTAGTTGACTTAGGGTTTAGCCTAAGTCTCCCTAGAGTGTCTACCCCCAAAACCCTTGAGGGATAACCCTAGTTGACTTAGGGTCTTGCCCTAGAAGACTCTAGACAGGCTCATGCCTAACCCCCATCAAGGAGACATGTGTTCCACACATACCCCCATGACAGAGCTAAGGCATTGTCACTTACCCCTTGAGGAATCACCTCATCCGGGGAGTACAACCCCTTTAGGGCGACAAGGGGTACCCTGAACCACGACTAACCCCTAAGGGTTTGAGTGGCCAAGTTATACCCTAACCTAGGGCTAGTACTTAGTGAGGAATGAGTGTGTGCCGTAGGCGGACACGAGTGTTCTGTTAAGCAAACTCCTAAGGCTAGGTTTTGGAAAACCCTAAGCACATGACCTTGCGAGTGCCTCATGAAAGGGATCCTGCTAATATGTTTAGGTTGTTCAACCCTTGAATTCCAAGAACACTCCCCTAGCCAAGTGTGCCAAAGCAACCTAGTTATAGACCTAGCCTCCCTTGAGCGGATGCCCAAGGCTTAGCACCCTAGTGCAAGCACAAGCATGTCTGTTTGCTAAAGTATCCAACCCTTGGCGACAAGCCATGACATAACCCAAAGGGCGTGCCTCAGGCGTTGTACCATGTGACGTTTTAGCCCAGTGTCACATCTCCATGTGGCCTTCCCTGATGTGGGCTATCATGCCATAGCCTTAAATTCAAGAGTTGCCATACCACAAACTGGCTCTTAAATGCCAACTCTAGAACCCCTCTATGAACCCTCAGGAACCAAGTAATGTGAACATGTCAAACAAGGTCCCACGCCCACAGTTGGACAAGGACACGGATGTGCCTTGCTTGGCCGTGAGTGCTACACCTAGCTTGACGTGGAAGAGGAGGCTGGAGACAAGCTCAACTTCTGCCTCTTGGAACGTGCATTCCGACAAGACCTCCCAGGCATGGATTCGCCAACATTAAGGGTAAGCTACCCCAAAGGTGGGACGTACCCCTGGCATCTGGAAGTTAGGGCGGCACAACAGAGGGTTGTGCCTTGACGACACAAGCTAGAGCTTGCACCGAGAGAAGAGTAACGAGCTCAGTCATGAACCCAAGAACCCTCACTCCTATGTACTACCTTATTTATGTGACAGAGGCCCCCCCCTTGTTTTCCTGTTTACATAAGTGGGCTAGCACTGAAATCTCATTCCCAGAGGGAACATACTTGGTGAGTTATCCATCGACCCTAAACCCTAACCTATCAAACCTGGGGGTATTTCTAAGTATATCCGACATGCCGAACTCACCGGAACTAGCCATTAATCCAACCGGGACATGGAAAACGAGGGTAAGAGTTTTCTAGAAGGTAAGTCCTACCTTCACTTAGAGTTTTTTCGAGATATCTAAGGACAACCGGCCGGACTACCCTAAACACCTAAGTGCACTAAGTGGGGCTGTTTCTCACTACATCTAGGGCTTGTCAACATAGTACAGTAGGTAACAACAGTCAACGTCCAAAGTAAAGAGGAGTCATAGTAAAACTATGACACACTCCCTCGGTGCTTCTCATTACCCCTTTCCATAAGGGTCTGCTACTATACCTATCTCTCATTAGTATATAGCTACGCCAGACTAAGTATGAACTTTTATTGGAATCAAGCTCTTTTCCGATATAAAAGTACAAGTCATAAAACCCTGTTCTTTGTAAACATGTCAATCTGGCCAGAGGCAATCACAGAGGCGCATGGCTGTACACATGTATACAACAAGGTCTTACCAATCTACCAATTGCCATTCACTTGGTGTGTTATTAACATAAATTTATTCCTGATAGGAATCAAATTCAGTCAAATCCGCGACCAAGTGTGATAGCCTTACCATTCGACCATGATGCAGAGTCAAGAAACCGTCTTTTAAATAATCGTATTCGACTCTAAAATGAAATTGATATTGAAAATCAATATCAACTTTCAATTCTCATCGAACACCGACTCTCTAGGAGGTACATGCACTTAAACCTCCAAAATGTATACCCACTAACTTCCGACTCATTTGACACCACCACATAATTATTAAACTTAGCAAGTTTCCTTACTTAGTCAATAAGCAGAGTGGAGAATCCCAAATCATGCTCTTCTTAACCAAGGAATCACCCTTGTTCAAGAGCTTATCCCCACATTGCAAACAACATTACAGATTTCAAGATTAAAGAGTTAACAATGAAAATGCACAAGTGTGCGCCGAACGCCTTCACTATGCAAGTCCTTATTACTCAGTAAACTGAAAATGTAAACGTATGTTTCCAACATTACTCTTTCTGATAGATCATGCCATCTATCCCAAAAGTTGCATTGATAGGGATGCAACATTAAATCCGTCTACTGCCAAAATATATTCTATCCCATTCTTAAGATCCACATGAGATAACTTCATAATCAAGTTAGTTGAGTTAGCTAACTTGAATACAAAGTGCGCGCCTACAACCAACTAAGGTTTCAAGTTGTACTTTGTTCAAATCAAACGACTTGAACTTAGTAAACTATTTCACCTAATGTTACTTGCAGCTAGCGTCATCAAAGTATTACGTCCATCGGACAATACTTTGATTACATTGGATCTTCGAACCAACTGCTTAACATATTCATCATATGTTAATATTCGACATTCCGTTGTATTATAAGTTCATCACCATAGTCTGCTTCTAGAGTTACACTCTCGGAAACATGCACTATAATAAGAGCTTATTTTACACTTTATGTCAAAATGTAGTGTTCATTCTTATGTTTGAATATGCCCCTTCTCCCGAAGTCAAAGATGCACTTCTGAACATAAGTCTTTCCCCGTTTGAACACTATTGGAATATTGAATCTTGACCTAAGCCAAAACTCAATGGACATAGTCACGTTCTCAAATCATGTGTTATCCCAAATTCAAACACCTTAAAGAAAAAGAAAAATTTTCAATAATGTGTAGAATAGGATATCACAAGGCCCATCTCACAAGACTTAGTTTGTAAGCCAAAAAACTAACATGCCTTGTCTTGTGGAAGTAAATGGTAAAGTAACCTGGACAACCATAAGGTAAAATAACCTGGCATACAACTTGGAAGCTGACTTCCAAGTGCTACCTTCTAAGTCCATAACCCACACCCACTTATGAAGTAGGTGTACTCTGAAGAGTTATAGATCTCAGGACCAACTCTCCACGCAGAATTCAGACATTAGCCGAAAGTGATAGAGTACTTCAAGAATTTAGAACTAACTAAACCCTAAAATACACTACACTTTAGGTAGTCCTACTGACCGTAGAGAATAGGCTCCGATACCAATTGTCAGAGTTTTAACCCAAAGGGCCAACACGTGGCAACACGTGGCTGCCAGTGGCCATTTGGCGTCATCACCCTGTGTGAGCAACGCTAAGTTTCCCAGAACAACCCCAACGACCCCTAGGGTTAGACTCTAATGCCCAAGTGGACAAGACTTAGGGTTTAGCCTAAGTCTCCCTAGAATGTCTGCCCCCAGAACCCTTGAGGGATAACCCTAGTTGACTTAGGGTTTAGCCTAAGTCTCCCTAGAGTGTCTACCCCAAAAACCCTTGAGGGATAACCCTAGTTGACTTAGGGTCTTGCCCTAGAAGACCTAGACAGGCTCATGCCCTAACCCCCATCAAGGAGACGTGTGTTCCACACATACCCCCGTGACAGAGTAAGGCATTGTCACTTACCCCTTGAGGAATCACCCTCATCTGGGAGTACAACCCCTTTAGGGCGACAAGGGGTACCCTGAACCACTAACCCCTAAGGGTTTGAGTGGCCAAGTTATATCCCTAGACCTAGGGCTAGTACTTAGTGAGGACACGAGTGTGCGCCGTAGGCGGACACGAGTGTTCTGTTAAGCAAACTCCCTAAGGCTAGGTTTTGGAAACCCTAAGCACATGACCTTGCGAGTGCCTCACGAAAGGGATCCTGCTAATATGTTTAGGTTGTTCAACCCTTGAATTCCAAGGAGAACACTCCCCTAGCCAAGTGTGCCAAAGCACACCTAGTTATGAGACCTAGCCTCCCTTGAGCGGATGCCCAAGGCTTAGCACCCTAGTGCAAGCACAAGCATGTCTGTTTGCTAAAGTATCCAACCCCTTGGCGACAAGCCCATGACATAACCCAAAGGGCGTGCCTCAGGCGTTGTACCATGTGATGTTTAGCCCAGTGTCACATCTCCATGTGGCCTTCCCCGATGTGGGCTATCATGCCATAGCCCTTAGATTCAAGAGTTGCACCAAGTACCACAAACGTGGCTCTTAAATGCCAACTCTAGAACCCCTCCATGAACCCTCAGGAACCAAGTAATGTGAACATGTCAAACAAGGTCCCACGCCCACAGTTGGACAAGGACACGGATGTGCCTTGCTTGGCCGTGAGTGCTACACCTAGCTTGACGTGGAAGAGGAGGCTGGAGACAAGCCTCAACTTCTGCCTCTTGGAACGTGCATTCCGACAAGACCTAGGGCGGCAAACAGAGGGTTGTGCCTTGACGACACAAGCTAGAGCTTGCACCGGGAGAAGAGTAACGAGCTCAGTCATGAACCAGGAACCCTCACTCCTATATACTACCTTATTTATGTGACAGAGCCCCCCCCTGTTTTCCTGTTTACATAAGTGGGCTAGCACTGAAATCTCATTCCCAGAGGGAACATACTTGGTGAGTTATCCATCGACCCTAAACCCTAACCTATCAAACCTGGGGGTATTTTCTAAGTATATCCGACATGCCGAACTCACCGGAACTAGCCATTAATCCAACCGGGACATGGAAACGAAGGTAAGAGTTTTCTAGAAGGTAAGTCCTACCTTCACTTAGAGTTTTTCGAGATATCTAAGGACAGTCGGCCGGACTACCCCTAAACACCTAAGTGCACTAAGCGGGGCTGTTTCTCACTACATCTAGGGCTTGTCAACATAGTACAGTAGGTAACAACAGTCAACGTCCAAAGTAAAGAGGGTCATAGTAAAACATGACAGAAATGCTACTGAAGTGAAGTTGATCGTCTGGAACAAAATGCTACCCAATGCAAGTTCAATGCATTAACCTCAATGACAAAAGGTCTATTAGATTTGAGTGAGTCAATATCGAAGTGGAGGTCAAGGCTTGCTTCAAGATGTTGAAGGCAAATTTCGCTTCTGGTGTTCACACGAATGGCTTGTCCTTTTGTGTGAGTTTGGTGAGTAGTTTTTGATGAACTTACGATAAAAGTTGGCAAAGCTAAGAAAACACTGAACATCCATACAAATCATGGGATACCAATCCAATAATACAATTTTCTACCTTGGCAAGATCCATTGAAACTCCTTCTAATGAGATGATGTACCTCAGGAACTCTATATGGTCTTGTTTAAAACTGCACTTCTCAAGCTTTGTATAAAAGCCAGTCTCACAATTGTTCCAATACTTGCCCAATATGATCCTTACAATATCACAAACACGTCCAAGAATTCGTAGAAGATGTGATTGGTTATGTGTTGAAAGATAATCGATGCATTAGTGAGACCAAACGGCATCACTGTGTACTCGAAATGTCTATACCACATGTAGAATGCAGTCTTTCACTTGTCCCCAAGGCGGATCCTAATTAAGCTATACACACCTCGAAGGTTAATTTTGGTGAAGTACTTGGTCTCGACAAGAACTCCAATATGCTCGATATGAACGGTAGGGGTTTGCATGGATTAACTTTTTTGGATTAGACCATTGTTTTTTACTATTCATGAATAATAAACCCTAATTTTAATATAATATATATATATTAATAATTTCTATAATGAATAAATTAAATAAGTATTTATAAAATTAAAAAATCTAAGTTTAAATGTATGTATTTTGATTTAATTTAAAATTTTAAAAATCATTATATAAATTGGTTTGAAATTTATTAATCTAAACCACCATTGTTTATTTAGTGATTTAAACCATAATGTAAGTCAAAATTGTTAATTCTTGGTAAGAGGTACCATTTATTTGTTACTTTGTTTAGTTCATGATATCCACTATTAAACACAATAAATCATCTTTCTTTTTAACAAAGAAAATAAGTGCATCGACTGGAAACTTCAAATGTTGGATGAATTCGGTGGAAAGTTTTTCCTCAATGTATACCTGCAAAAGCTCAAGTTCTGTTGAAGAAAGCCCGTTAATTGGACCAAAGGGGTAAAAACCTTTCACACAGGGGTCAATAGGACAATCATATGTTTCAAAAGCTTACTTGGGTGCTAGGGTGATGGCTACATCAAAATTAATGAAGGATCCCGTTTACTTTTTTAAATGAATTTGTTCAACGAGATCATGCAAATTCGTAGGGACTTTAAAGTTGGGTTTAAAGAGTTTGAAACATTTACTTCCTTTGATGGATTGAGACACCACTTGCACCAATTAATGGTTAGATTGTGCATCTAAATCAAGGTGTACCAAGGACAACTTGATACTCAGGACTAAGATTATGTTAAAGAGATCTTGTAACCAAGGTCACCTAAATAAGCTCAAACTTCTCAATAACAATACCTAATCCTACAGGCCAGGAATTCATAACATAGACATGAACTTGATATAGGGCTTTTTCGGGGAAATAAAATGTTGCCTGCAAAAGTGCATTCCATAAAGGGCTAAATACAACCTTGCCCTTGCCACATGCACACTCCTTGAACTACTATGTATGTTGTCAATACCAATCTTTAAAAACAAAGTCCATTACTATGTCTAGTTTATTTAATTTATATACAAGCTTTATATACTTTCATTTATTTCATTTATTTTTTTATTAATTTATTATTCTTATATTGATTGTCAGTTACAATGTAAAAAATGTATAATTTAAAATGGAAGAGGGGCCATGTCACTTAAAGTGACTTGGCAGGGTGATGTGAAAGGTGGTGACGTGGCATAACAGAATCGTCCCTTTTAGCTGATGCTGGAATATACTATTACTGTAATCATCATAGAAATCAGCTACGTGTCGGGTGTCGACCGTGTCACGCCGACCGTACACGTCGTACACTAGTTTGTTGAAGGAATATTCTCCCTTTAGAAACAATTTCAAAAACCGAATTCGCCACGTGTCTGACTTTACGACCGTGTCGTACGAGGATGTAACTCTGGTTTTGACATAGTGTTTATTAAATTAACAAACATGATTAAAAGAAATGCTCAAACATATACTCAAGAAGTCCTTAGGTTTCAGTGTTCGTGGTTGAAGAAGGCGGCTAGTGTCGGCATGGGCGGTAAGTATCTTCTTCTTTTCCTCACTTTGGGTTTTCTGTTTTCTTCCACAGAGCCAACAATGCTGGTATGCACGTGTGTATCCGAGATGACGATCCGCCCTTCGGGGACAATGTGAAGTGGTGGGAAGGCAAGCGAATTCTTTCATTGAGGTACGAGAGAACCGATCCGTATTGCGATTGGGAAGATGACATGGAGCTCGTGGAAGAGATTATTCAAGCCAACTCTGATACTCTTCAACGCTTCTCACTAGTGTCTAACATCGACGATTCGGAGGACGATTCCAAGGACCATGGGCCTCGAGTGTCCGTGGGACGAACTCACCGGCTGTCACAAGCTGCGTACTCTTCAGTTCACAGCTCGTACGTCTCTAGTGGACGCGGCCACGCTGGCGCAGCTTGTTGGTCGGTTGCGGATGGTGGATATAGCAGTCACGCTGAGCTCAAAGATGAATGCGTGGGAGCTGACTAGCAACGCGCTCGAGAAGCTCCGGTTCTCCAGAGTGTTGTCCGACGGAAACCCGGTGAAGCTCGTCTTGAACACACCCAACTTGCGTGAGCTTGAGGTGCTGGAGACAAAGATCAAGCTGAAGAACACACCGGCGCTTTGCAAGCTCAAGCTCACGGATGACTTGGCTGAGTGCCGTGTGTCCGTTGAGTGTGAGCTTCCCGGTTTGAAGCTTTTGCACCTCGATATGAAGGTGGACTACAACCTGGGCAATTGGAATTCTAAGCGGCTGGACGCCTTGCTGGAGCGTACACCAGCAGTGGAGGAGCTTTTGCTTGCCTTCCGTGCTAGTCTGGGACCGAAGAGGCTCATGCAGCGTCTGCCAAAGCTGGGAAGGCTCTTTGTGCTGGAAGTGTTACGTTATAGTACGCTCTTCTAAAATTAGGTCAGCAGGCACTGTGTGTGTTACGCACGCTCACACACACGCATAGACGTTAAATGGTGTTTAGAGTTCGTTGATGATTAGCTTAAAATGAGGTGCCTCATGTTGCCTCCCCTACTTTGCCTTTTTTATTGATATAACTATCTCCCTCTTGTGTGTGTGTGTGTGTGTGAGAGAGAGAGAGAGAGAGAGAGAGAACTCATTTAAGAAGAAGGTACTTCATTTTAGCATCGTAAACGTGGATATGTATAGACAGAGATACACCACACACACACATGCACCAACTGAATGATCTACTGTTTTACTTTTATATGAATGGAGGTATATATATATGTGCATGCGTAACTAAGTGATTTGTTGGTGTCAGGAACTGGGCAAGTTTGAGGGTATTCCAGGCGTGGTCGTTGATACGTATGATGAGGACAAATGGGAGATAGACATCACCTCCGATGACTGAAGTGTTGCCAAGGGATTATCGTATGAATATGACTCATTTGCTAGCGCCTGTGTGTGCGTGTGTGTGTGTGTTTATACATATATGCACATGAAGCTGTCTGAGTAGCCAAGCATTTAAAACACACACACCACCGGTGAGAAACTTAGTAGTACATGTATAGAAAGTTTGGTCTCTGTAGGTTTTTTATATATAACGCAGTTCTGTTGGAAAAGCTGAAGAACATTATGAAGAAATATCATCAGAACTTGCTCGATGTCCAATCCAAGTGTCAAGAGTCGCCTGAATAATTGCTTATGTTACCATGTCGCTAATCAACATCAACTAATCGATGTCAACTCAACTGTGTATACATCTTTATTTAAGTGAAGATATATATATGTGTGTGTGTGTGACTAAGAAATATACAGAATTACAGTTGCTTAATACCTTATTATCGTCTTTCCCCTCAATTGGAGTCACGCTTGAGCAAAGGTTGGGCACATCCCAAGTTGCTTCCTCAGCTTTATAACTCTAAGTTGTTTGTGTGAATATGAGCTACCATGCAATCATATGCGACATGTCTAAGTTGAATATTACCATCCTCTACATGCTCTCGTATCATGTGATGATCAGTCAAATGGCAAAAGAATGGCAAAATCTTCAATATGTATGAGTACTAATGATCCACATATGCCTTCTTCTTGAGAAAATTCTGCACCTCATCATTAACTATTGTTTGAAATCTTTGTCGGCCATGAAAATTACTTGTTCTTGAAGTTGGTTGGCATCTCTATCCATGACTTTCAGCTTGAATGTGCGTCCCTCGTGATTATTCATCAAGGGGCAATCCGACCAATGAGGTCCACTTATCTAGTTTGAGACACTTGTTGGCGGCATCTATATAATTGAATTTTGTCACTTTATTAATAAACTCAACATGATGGAGAAGTACTTGCTTATTGTTGTCATCTATTTGTTTTGGACATCTGTCTTTACCTTTTTAATGTTTGTAGATGTCATTGTTCCTTGGACACTAATGAATTAATTCTATTCTTTTCATACTTAGGTTGTAATGAATAAAATTGTCAATTTAAGGCGATTCAATGGCATCGATGTTCAATTGGCAAAAACAATAATAGTACTTACCCCAAATTGCTTTTGGAAGTGTTCCAAATGGCTTTCGTGATCTTTAGTGTTTTTATTAATTATCTTTATATTTTCAAGAGAAATGGACTTGAGGTAGTACTCAAAGTTTCTGTACCTTTTGCATTGCTTCAGAACATAAGTCTTTGTGGCAACTCTTTTGAAACGTGACATGTTGCCAAGACCCTATGACATAAACTATTGTCATCCAAAAAGGTTTTCATTATTTATTTACTCATTAGTTCTTCTTAGGACTTGGATTAGAAGCATTGTGTATGATGCATCAATTATCTCTAGCAAGTGGTATTTCATAAACACATGGAACATTCTGTCGAAATAGCATGGTTTCTTCATCCTTGATTATTTATAACCACATAGGTGATGATTTTCATCTCATACTTCAAACGTTTTGTTGGCAAGAACAACCAAGTTTGGTAACTATTGACATTGTTCCCAGAAGGAATTGCATGTCTCCTTAATACTTGTGTTTCTATATCCTTTCTTTATCTTAGAGACAGTTTCTTTCCAATGGTAACTATGTGCTAATGTAGCCATTTTGCTTAAAGAAATTCATGAGATATTCCTTGCTAGTGCACGCACTTACTCATTTGACTTCAACAATATGAGCAGAATTTGGCAAGTTTTCTCCACCCTTTCTTTCCAAACCATCTAACAAGTTTGAAAGTGGAGTTCTTGTAAAATCCATAGATAATAAAGGTTGATTATGTGTTTGTATTTTGTCATCTTGTGGAACAGGAGGATGTGGTGTGGCTCTTCACCATTTTTCCCTAAAAGAAATGGTTAGCCAAATAAATGTGCAAACCTTGGGCAACTCCAACGTACAAATAAAAAACTTTAGTGTCAATTTTTTGGTTAAACAAATTGATATGTTTGCATTTAAAGATGGGATTATGTGCAAATCTCAGTGTCCAAGATTCTCAATCACATCCTTGGTGCCAAGGAGCATAAATTATTAAAAACCTATGTGCTAAGGATTCTCATCCCCAACTTCGGCATCGACATTTTTAACATATTGAAAACCTTGGTGCCGAGGACTCTCGGCCCCATCCTTGTTGCCTAGGACCCTATGCTCATACTTCGGGCCAAGGACTCTCGACATCGAGGTGTCTTAGTAATAATATGTATTATTATTAACATTGCAATTTGAACTTCAACACTGAGGTTCAATGTGATATGCATTAAATAAGAGAGAGAAATAAACAAAAATAGATTCAACTGCAGATAGTGTGGATTAACTTTTTGGTTTAAACCATGATTTTTACTATTTATAAATAGTAAACCCTAATTTTTTTAGAAAAATATATATATATACACACTAATAATTTATATAATAAATAAATTGAAAAGGTATTTATAAAATTAAAGAATATAAGATTAAATTTATATATTTGATTTAATTAAAATAATTAAAATCATTATATAATTGATTTGAAGTTTGTTGATTTAAACCATCATAATTTATTTAGTAATTTAAATCATGGTTTAAATTAAAATTGTCAATCCATGGCGTTGTCAATGAGAAGTAATTTTTGTATTTGGATGTGTAAAAGATGTATAGACATAGATATAGGAAGATTGTGTGTGTTTGTTCGGCATGTGACACAAACATGTATGCGTTACATACACTAATTATTGTGGAAGAAAATACCTTTGAGACGAGTAGTTGTGCCTCCTAGTAAAAAGCTTGTATGTGTATGGATTATTAAATCATAAAATGAGCTATTATAGATCTCCAATGCGTAGAAATTGTGAATTGATTGTGTATTGATCTCAAAATTGAGAAATAAGAACACGAAACAAGAAATAAAAACCTTAACTAAGAAACATAGAATATCAAAGAAATTAAAGAGAAGTTAAATGAAATAGAATAGAAAGCAAAGGACAAATGATGAGAGAATGAAAAAATTTAAGAAGAAAACTAGTGAAGAATTGTGTGCAAGATTGTGGACAATCATTGTGCAACCCTAGCTACCATTAACCCTAGATTTGAAAACCTTAGATGTCAAATGTCTTTTTCTCAAAGTAAACGTGGTGGTTTGCATGTCTGACAGATGGGAGGTGAAGTAATGGTGGTGTCATCATTTTTAAATAATGTGGATTAAGTGTGAATATAACAAATATATATGTTTATTGTATTTATTGATCAATTGTGTCTCTCGATATTAAATTTTGACAATTTTCTTAAAAATTAGCTGCATACACAAATTTTCTTAACAAGTAACTAATAATAATAATAGTTATGACAATGCTTTTTTTGCCAATTAATTCATTGTTAGTTTTTAAAAAGTTGAACTTCTTAGTTCTCCTTATCATTTGTTCTCTATAATTTTCACTAAGCATTTTTCTCAAAAATATGATTTTGATGAGGGATCTCTTCTTCAGTTCCATAGCTTTATTTTGCAACCAAATTTCAACATTCCTAAACATTGCACATTGCATGTAAGCCAATGTGTAAATGATGATTTTGTGAGGGTGATTTCCTCTGAATCTGGTGTATACATTTTAGATGTTGTGTTTCTAGGTAACATTCCACATGAATTGACGAGGCCATACAACAAACATTCATTATATGATCAATTACTAGAGAAAAATCAAAAAACAAGGTAGACACTAAGCATTTGTCAAAGATGTTCATGCGAAGAAGTCTTTTCTACATACAATGTGTAAAATTGTGTTTGAAATTTCACCCTTATTACATGCAAGAACACAAACCACTAATGGCATGAGGCAGAAAGATGATGGTCACATCTAGACAAGGAGCAATGAATCCAAGTGGAAGGATTTTAACAGTGCTATTCGTAGTTTTTGTGGAGGCTATCTTGTATGTGTGAACCCAGCATGTTCTTTCAATAGTTGCAAGCAAGAATAAAACCACAGTTTTGGAGGTACACTCTACAGTCAAGGCACATAGTGGGCCTGATAACTTTGAAAGAAGGGAAGCTTTGTTGCATATATTGTGGTTCACAACCTAAATGCAGGAGCACTTGTGATGTCACAGTATACCATTGTCTCTTAAGATATAATAATGTATCGTTTAATGATCCATATTGATACCCGCAAACACCCTATTTCTCCATGTGTATTTGGCATCTCTAGGGAAGCATTGATGAAGAAGGTAGAAGAACATATTGCACTTACTCCCATAGCTTTTACAAGGTCTTGTACCATGGATGTTGCGTCTAACATTATCTTCACCTGCCTCATAAAAGATAGTGGTGTTTGCTTCAATGAGCATCTTACACAACTTCATATGTTTATGACGTGAAGAAGGATATATATTCTTCTTTGTGACTTGCTACGACCGCATCTCCTATGAATCCTTTGATTTACGACTCCCAAAAACTTGATTAAATTATAAGGTCGACTAGTTTTCTTCAACAAAGTTCGTGTGCTTTAGCATCTTCCATTTTCATTTCACATACAACTGTCATGGCCAAGGTCAATAACAAAGTATAAACAAAATCTTTTAATGAAAAAGAAAAAAAAAAAAGAAAATATACTAATTGAATTGTATTATAAGATATTGGTTAACAATTGGTGTTAAACGGGAATGCTAAAACCTTAACCTTAGGACCTAATATCCCTAAACCACCGATATAAATCTGAATCTAGATCTTTGATTTTGGATCTAAATCTGAACCTTTGGTTTTGGATATGAATCTGGATCTTTAATTTGGATTGAATTTGAATATCTAGTTTTAATCTGAATATGAATCATTAGTTCCTTATCTTAGAATATTTAAAGAAAATATTTAGTGTTGGCATGTACCAGCATTAGCATCAACTTAAGATATTTTGGTTGGTTCCCCCTCTTCAGCGACGAGTTCCATAAGTTCTACTAGAGTGGGTATAGGCTTATTCGGTACTAGGCATGGAATGCAACAATGACTTGTTGAAAGTTTTCCACATGCTCTCAAGTGCGCTCACTAGGAGAGTATTGACCCAATTACAAGGTAATAAAGCTTACCATAAAGAAGCTTAGAATCCAAAATAGTGTGAAATTTATATTTGGGTTTACCATCGAGTTCAACATGAGGTGGTGGTGGCATAGTATGAGCAAGAATGTATTAGGTGTATATGGCTCCATGATGAAAACATGGAAGACTGGGTGGATTTTCATAGTAGGAGGAAGTTGAAAATGGAACACAACCTTGTTGACCTTACCAATGATTGGAAATGGTCCAAGGCGATGATAATCGAGCTTCTAAATAGTCGAATGGTCCATAAACTATGTCAAAGGAGCAAAACCCAATCACCAACTTGGAAAACATGAGCAAATTGATGGTGTTAATCAGCAACTACCTTGTGGGAGGCTTAGGCTCGGTGGAGAAGATGAGCTAAATCCTTGTGAATAACTTGAAAGTGGTTGAGACGGTCTTCTACTAATGGGTTCATTGGAACATCAACACAAGCATGCAACGACCAACATAGATGCTGACCATGGATTATGAAGAATGGTGATTGACCTGTATAAGCATGCACCAAATTGTTATATGCAAACTTTTACAAGGGGCAAGAGTTCAACCCAATTATCATTGTTGATAATTGCTAAAACACTAAAGGTATTGCTCCAAGGTTTAAATGGTATGTTTAGATTGACACCTAGAGGGCTACACGTGACAACATGTGGTTGCTAAGTGGCCATCCAACGTCAACACCATATTTGAGAAATACTAAGTCTTCCAAGACAACTTTGAAAGTCTAACCCAGATGTTTAAATAGATGGCCACCTTAAGTTCCCCTAAATTGACTAAACCTCCGAACCCCAGAGGATAACTTAGGTAAACTTTAAGATCCTACCTAGGAAACCTAGATATGCTCATGCCTTAACCTCACCAAAGAAATGTGTCCCACATATACCCCCATGATAGAGTTAAGGCATTATTACTTATCCCTTAAGGAATCACCCTCGTCCAAAAGTACAACCCCTTTAGGGCGACAAGGGATACCCTGACCCATGTCTAAGTTGTAACCCAAAGGGTTTGAGTGGTCAAGACATACCTTAGTCCTAGGGCTAGTACTTAGTGTGGACAAGAGTGTTGTATGCGAAAATGAGTGTTCTATTAAGCAAACTCCCCAAGGCTAGATTTAGATAACCCTAAGTACATGACCTTGCAAGTGTCTTATGAAAGGGCTCTTGCTAATGAGCTTATGTTGTTCAGCCTCTAAATCTCAAGGAGAATACCCCCCTAGCCTAGTGTGCCATTAGCACATTTAGTTACGAGACATAACCTCTCTTGAGCCGATACCTAAAGCTTAACACCTTAATGTGACCACAAACATGTCTGCTTGCTTAAGTATCCAACCCCTTGTTGTTGAGCCATGAAACAACCCTAAAGGGTGTGCCTCATGTGTTGTACCATGTGCCATCTTACTAGTGTCACATTTTTATGTAACACTGTTTTCCAAGATGTGAGCTATCATGTCATAGCCCCTTAAGTTGAAGAGTTACATTAGATGTTACAAATGTGGCTCTCAAATGCCAACTCTAAAAACCCCTATATGAACCCTCAGAAACTTGGAAAAGTAAACATGTCAGCCAAGATCCCATGCCCACAATTGGACAAAAACATGAATTTTTTATGCTTAGTAGTGAGTGCTACTCTTAACTTAACATGGATGAAGAGGCTAGAGACAAGCTTAAAACCCTTAGAACATGTAGACCAATAAGACCTCCTATGCTTAGATTCACCAACATTAAAGGTAGGCTACCCTGAATGTCATAGTTTTTTTATTATGACTCTTCTTTACTTTAAATCTTAATTGTTATTATCTACTGTACTATGTTTATGAACCCTAAAAGGTATTAGGAAACATGCTTGCTTAATGCACTTAGGTATTTTGTGGTCTGACCAAGTGTCATTAAGTATTTGTAAAAAACTTTAGGCAAAGCTAAAGCTTACCTTCTAAAAAAACTCCCCCATTTTTTGACCCAATTAGGTTTTTTGATTAATGTAGATGAATTTGGCATGTTAAATAGGGCCTAAGGTTGACCTAATCCATGCCCTAAAAATCCTCGCCCCTTGGGTAGGGTTAGGGGTAGGAGTTAGATTAAGCTAAAAACTCACTAAGGGGTTGGCGTTCTGTGCCAGCCCACTTACACATATAGGAAAGGGGGGGGGGCTTCATCACATTAGAGTATATATAATGAGGGTTTTGGGGTTCATGACTAAGCTTGTTACTCTTTTATTGATATAAGCTCTAGCTTGTGTCATCAAGGCACAACCCTTTATTGTGCCACCTCAACTTCTAGACAATAGGAGTACATCCCACCTTTGAACCTACCTTAACATTGGCGAATCCATGCCTATGAGATCTTGTTGAATTACACGTTCCAAAGGTCAAAGGTTGAGGCATCATCCTCTTCCTCCACGTCAAGCTAAGGGTAGCACTCACAGCTAAGTAGTGCACATTCATGTCTTTATCCAATTGTGGGCATGAAATCTTGGTTGATAAGTTTTCTTTACCAAGTTCCTGAGGGATCACAAAGGGGTTTTAGAGTTGTCATTTGGGAGCCACGTTCGTGGCACCTGGTGTACTCTTGAATATAAAGGGCTATGGCATGATAACCCACACTTCGAGAGACTATGTTTAGATGGCACGTGGTATAACACGCAAGGCACGTCCTTTGGGGTTGTCTCATAGGCATACTCTAGCAAGCATGCATGCCTATACTCATATTAGGTGTTAAGCCTTGGACATCGACTCAAGGGAGGTTGGGTCTTGTAATTGAGTGTGCTAATGGCACATTTAGCTCGGGTGTTCTCCTTGGGATTTAGAGATTGAGCAACCTAAACTCATTAGCAGGAGCCCTTTTGTGAGATACTTGCAAGGTTGTGTGCTTAGAGTTGTTCTAAACCTAGCCTTAGAGAGTTTACTTATTAAAACACTTGTGTCCACCTACGGCGCACACTCATGTCCTCTTGAAAACCCTAGGTTTAAGGTATGTCTTAACCACTCAAACCCTTAGGGGTTAGTCATGGTTCAAGGCACCCCTCCTTGTTACCCTAAAGGGTTGTACTCTTCAATGAAGGTGATTCCTTAAGGGGTGAGTCACGATGCCTTAAACTCTGTCATGAGGATATGTGCAAGGTATGTCTCCTTAGCAGGTTTAGGGCATGAGCTTGTCTAGGTCTTTTGGGGTAGGATCCTAAAAGTCTACTCATTTTATTCTTTAAGGTTTAGGGGATAGTTATTCTAGGGCACTTAGGGTAGGACTCTAAGTGTTTGCCTATTTAGGCATCTAAGTAAGGCTTTTGGGGTTGTTTTAGAAGACTTAACATTGCTTAGATAAGGTGTTGATGCCGAATAGCCACTTGGCAGCCACGTGTTGCTACATGTTAGCCCTTCAAGTTAAAACTCTAACATCAAAGGTGGGATGTATCCCTATTGTTTAAAAGTTGAGGCATTAACCTAGGAATTCTCACTATATGTACTAATTAATATATGTGACAACCCCTCCCCATTTTCTTGTTTTGTAAGTGGGTTAGTATGGAAAATGGGAATTATACTTGGTGAGTTTAACTTAACAACTTATTAACCCCTAAACCCTAACCCAAAGGGTTTAGGGTGTGGGGTTAAGGCAACCCTAGGGTTGGGTTAACCCTATCTATTTGACATGTCAAACTCATTGAAACTAACTAATAACCCAACTGGAACACAGAAAACAAAGATAAGAATTTTCTAAAATGAAAGTTCTAGCTTCACCGAGATTTTTTTATAAATATTTAATAACACCCATGCAGACCATCACTAGATATCTAAGTACACTGAGTAGGCATGCTTCTTCTACACCTAGGGCTTGTCAACATAGTTCAGTAGGAACAAAAATTAATTCCAAAGTAAAAGTAAAGGTCATATTAAAAACTATGACAGTCAGTTTGTGGATGATACTCTGAAGACAACTTACATTTAATGTTCAAAAGTTGTAGCAGTTGCTTGCCAAAACTTGACAACAAATTGAGGTCCACGATTAATGACAATATTGTCTAATAGACCATGCAATTGGAAAACCTTCTTAAACACCTGTTTATTGTCTCCTCACTTGTGATGGACTTTGTGCACAAAAGAAAATGGAATTGATCCACCACAATTAAATCCGTATTAAACCCCTTAGATCAAGGAAGGTCAGTGATGAAATCCATGAAGATTGACTTCTAAGAACCAATTAGAATTAGTAATGATTGAAGCAACCTATATAGATGATGGTGAGGGGCCTTGGACCAACAACAAACATCATAAGTGCAAATAAAGTTTGCTGCATACCTTCAAAGTTGGGGCCACCAGTAATTCTAAGTAACCAACTCGAACATCTTGTGGGTGTTAAAATGTCTAATAATAAGACTATCATGACAATCCTATAACACTCAAAGAAAATATGGTTCATATAGAACGTAAACAAGATTGTTGTAGAGTAGCAACTCATCCTAGAGCTTGAATTAACAAAAGGTTGTATTGGGAACCAAAACTCAAGGCTCTTTGACAGAGTCAATGACATAGTAAATACCAAATGTCACAACCTTTCCTTCTAACAAGGCAAAGGGCCAATGTGTGTTTATGAAAGGGCCCCTAGTCATGATGCTTGGGTCTTTCCCACATATTCTACAATCTTTACTTAGTGTCACAACCCGATACAGGATACAGGATTCCGGATACAGGATACAGGATGCAGGATTTCGGATACAGGATACGGGTTACAGGATATGCCTGCAGGATATTCCTATAGGATATTCCTATAGGATATGCCTATAGGATACTACAGGATATGCCTAGAGGATAAGGGACACTATTCTTAGCTCATGACTAGATTAGACTCATGACTAGATTAGACTCATGACCAGATTAGCTTGGAGTTGTGAGCATAAAAGCTCCGACCTAATTGTTGTACAATCAGTTACTATCAACACCAGTCATTCTACGATTATTCTTTTCTTGTTCTTGTCTTGTTCTTGTCTTACTCTTTGCCTCCTGCTCCTGTCTTGCTCTGGATCCTATCTTGTTCTGGATCCTGTCCTGCCTTCCTGTCTTGCTCCCGGATCCTATCCTTCCTGTCTGCTCCTGGATCCTGTCCTGCGCCTGTCTTGCTCTGTCCTGTTCCTGAGTCAAGCCTTCCTGTTCTGGAATCCTGCTTCTTCTGGTTCCTGGATCGTGGCTTGACAGTTTGATAGTAACTCCTTCATAGCTTCTGTTTCCTAGTTAC
The DNA here is from genome assembly GCA_003024785.1 of Selaginella tamariscina. Taxonomy (NCBI): domain Eukaryota; kingdom Viridiplantae; phylum Streptophyta; class Lycopodiopsida; order Selaginellales; family Selaginellaceae; genus Selaginella; species Selaginella tamariscina. The sequence goes on from PUQB01000094.1 coordinate 72,859, forward strand.
TTTTTTTTCCTTGTTTTCTTCCTTCGTTTTCCTCTTTTTTTTCTTTTCATAGATCATGGCGATTTTGAGCACTTTCAACGCGAGCACCAAATGTTGCTTCATGAGCTGGCCACTTTGCGCCAAGTGGTCAGATCTGCAAGGTTCCACCAATGCGGCACATGCAGCTGCTGATGCATCCTCCAAGGCTGCTGCGCAGCTCTCTCTCAAGCATCGGTGGTTTCCTCTCCATCGAACTTTTCTTCGGAGCCGAAGATCAGCATGCCAGAAAAGTTCAGTGGCAATCGCACCGATTTCCAAGGTTTCCTGAATCAGATCCGGCTCTTGATCCGCATGCAACCACGCCGCTACTCGACGGATGCACAAAAGGTTGGCCTTTTGGCATCCTTACTAAGTGGATCTCCACGAGCTTGGGTTGCTCCCTTGCTGGAGCGTGACGACCCATTGATGGAAGACTTTGAAGGTTTCGTGGCTGCCTTTGAAGCCTGCTTTGGAGATCCTGATAAGTACCGTTCTGCATGCACAAAGTTACGGAGGCTCACACAAGGATCCAGACCAGCTTCCGTTTATGCATCCGAATTCAGCAATTGTGCACGAACATTCCATGGGACGAGACTGCATTGATCGAACACTTCCGTTTTGGGCTGAGGGATGATGTGAAGGACCTTCTCCTTACATTACCGGATGCTCAAACGTTAGCGGAGATCATGCAACAGGCCGTTCGCTGCGACAACCGTTTGTTCGAGCGCCGTCAGGAAAAATTCCGTCAGCAGTTCCTGCCAACCAATCCTGTAGCCGTAGCACATGTTCCTACGACACCTTCTGGAGCAGTTCCTATGGAGGTTAACAAATCCAAGCGTGGCCCACTTTCAACTGCTGAGAAGCAACGTCGTCGGGGTGAGAACCTATGCTTGTATTGTGGTGCAGCAGGACACAAGGTGGCGGAATGTCCTAATAAAGCCAGAAAGTTCAAGACGCGTGAAGCCGAAGCTGAAGTTCAGTCGGAAAACTTCAATGTCCACTTCGTCTAGGAGCCGCGAAGTTGGACGTAGGTGCAGGCTCCATTGGTGCTGCTCATACCATTCCATCACTCAAGTTTCCTGTACACATTCGCCTCAATAATCGAGAGCTCAAGGAGTTTGCCCTGTTAGACACTGGTGCAAATGCATGTTTCATGGATGACACTTTTGCAGCTCAGCATGGCATTCCGGTGGTGAAGTTGAAGCGTGCAGTTCCTGTAGAGGTGGCCGATGGTCGTTTGATTGCTTCTGGCGCAGTTACCCACGCTACCACACCTCTCTCTTGCAGTCATGGTGCATTCAACTGTTCGATTTCCTTCAACTTGATCAAGACTCGGTCGACTCCCATCATTTTTGGCATGCCATGGTTCGTTGTTGCAAATCCGCAGATCGACTGGAGGTCTAGGACGCTCACGTTTTCCTCTCCAGCAGCCAGGATCAATCCTGTACCTTCCTGCGTGCAGGATACATCCTTGGTGTCTGAGGCAGTACAAGCTACAGGATTGACCGTGCCTGTTCCTGTACCAGTGTTGAAGACTCCTCGACAGGATTCACCTCATGTCAGTTCCTCAGCACATCCGCAGGCTCTCTCCACTCCTGTAAGTTTGCGGATTCCTGTACAGGGTTCTTCCAATCCTGTATCAGTGTCGAAGGTTCCTCCTCAACAGGATCCACCTCCTGTTGGTTCGTCAGCACACTCACAGGCTCTCCTCACTCCTGTGCATCCACGGACTTCTGTACAGGATTCTTCCAATCCTGTACACTGTCAACATCCACACAGGTTTCTCCCAATCCTGCCTCCTTTTGTTACTCTTTCTGTTCCACCCCCCAAGATCCTTCCTCTTTTTCAGTCACAGCTCCCTCCTTCTCCTCTCCGAGTTCTTACCACTACCATGCATGAACTTGCCACTGATCCTGCTCCTTTCCACCTTTTTGCCTTTCAAGTAACTCCTACGTCCTCTTCTACCTTTCCTGTGTCTGACTCTCCTGTTTTTCAATCTCCTTCTACTCCTTTCCTTCTCCTCCTTCTTCCCTACCATCCAAGTATCACGACTTTAAGGACGTTTTTGACAAGCACAAGGCTACAGTTCTTCCTGTTCACAGGTCCTACGACTGTCCTATTGATCTTGCAGAAGGAAAGACTCCACCGTTCGGACCGATTTACGCATTGTCACCCACAGAGTTGGAGGTTCTTCGTCAGTACATCGAGGACAACTTGGCATCCGGCTTCATTCGTCACTCAAAGTCCCCTGCAGGAGCGCCTATCTTCTTTGTCAAGAAGAAGGATGGGAGCTTACGTTTGGTTGTGGACTACAGGGGTTTGAATCAAGTCACCATTCGGAATCGGTACCCGTTGCCATTGATCCCGGAACTTCTCGATCGGCTGCGAGGAGCAAAGGTGTTCACGAAGATCGACTTACGAGGGGCCTACAACCTTGTACGGATTCGTCCAGGCGATGAGTGGAAGACTGCCTTTCGTACAAGGTATGGACACTTCGAGTACACGGTGATGCCTTTCGGCCTTACCAATGCCCCAGCCGTGTTCCAACACATGGTGAACGACATCTTTCGTGACTTCTTGGACCAGTTTGTGGTGATCTACCTCGACGACATTTTGATTTTCTCCAAGGACCAGGCGGCACATGACAAGCATGTACGATTGGTTCTACAGCGGCTTCGAGCATGGCTGTATGCGAAGTTGGAGAAGTGTTTTTTCGATAGGGATTCTGTGGAGTTCTTGGGCTACATCGTCTCTCCTGCTGGCGTTTCCATGGACATGCACAAGGTGAAGACCATCGTGGAGTGGGAGAGGCCCAAGTCTGTACGAGATGTACAATGTTTCCTTGGCTTTGCAAACTTCTACAGGCGGTTCATACAGGACTTCTCCAAGCGTGTACTTCCACTCACGGAACTCACCAAGCGCACAGAGGTTTTTCTTGGTCCGACAAGGCGGAACATGCATTCACAACACTCAAGGACACCTTCACGACAGCTCCGATTTTAGCACATCCTGATCCTTCTCGTCCTTTCTTCGTTGAAGCAGATGCCTCGGATTTTGCAGTAGGATCCGTCCTATCACAAGTTGGAGAAGACAAGTTGCTTCATCCTGTAGCTTTTCACTCTCGTAAGTTCCTTTCGGCGGAGATCAATTACGAGATTCATGACAAGGAACTCAAGGCCATTGTGGATTCGTTCGAGGAGTGGCGGCATTTCCTGGAAGGTGCTGTGCATCCTGTACAAGTTCTTACGGATCACAAGAACCTGGAGTATTTTCAAACGGCTCGAGTTCTCAGTCGACGACAGGCTAGGTGGGCGGAGTTCCTATCACGTTTTGATTTCGTCATTGTCTACAGGCCCGGTTTTCGGAATGGCAAGGCGGACGCATTGTCTAGGCGCTCTTACCTTGCAGGTCCCAGGCGATCCTGCATATGACTGTCAAAGACAAGTGCTGTTGGGTCCTGATCGATTCCGGCTTGCGGCACTACAGGTTCATCAGGCTCCAGCAGATTCAACACTTCTACAGGACATCCGTTCGCAGTTGGCTACAGACGACTTGGCAAGGAATGTGTTCTCACACATTAGTCCTGACATTGCAAGCTCCTCTTCCTCCAGTTCCCGTTCAGACTACACGCTGTTTGCCATACAGGACGGACTCCTGTACCGGGAAGGTCTCCTGTACGTTCCTGTTGGTGTTTGCAGGACTCGTGTGGTACAGGATTGTCATGATACCCCGGCTACAGGACATTTTGTGTGGCCAAGATAGTTGAGTTGGTGACTCGCAACTATTGGTGGCCTGGGTTGCGAGGTTTTGTGGAAAGGTTTGTACGGAGTTGTGACACCTGCAACAGGTCGAAGATGCCTCGTCATGCACCTCTGGTCTTCTTCGTCCTCTTCCTGTTCCTTCTGCTCCTTGGAGATCCATTTCTATGGATTTCCTCACAGATCTTCCTCCTTCTCGCGGATTTGATGCAGTTCTTGTGGTGGTTGACCGTTTCACCAAACAGGCTCATTTCCTACCATGTAACAAGACTGCTACAGGCCAGACAACTGCTGAGTTGGTGATCCGCGAAGTGTTCCGACACCATGGTCTTCCTGAGAGCATTGTTTCTGATCGAGGTCCACAATTCATGTCCAAGTTTTGGCGAGAGCTTCTCCGGAGTTACAGGTTAAAGCGGATCTTTCTTCAGGATATCACCCGAAACTGATGGGCAGTCAGAACGCACAATTCAGACCTTGGAGCAATATCTTCGCTGCTTCATCAGTTACCAACAGGATAATTGGTTGGACCTTCTTCCTATGGCGGAGTTTGCCTACAACAACTCCATTCACGCATCTACAGGCCAGACACCTTTCTTTGCTCTTACAGGCCACCATCCACGTTTTGACTTTGCTCCTCCTGCTTCTCCTTCTTCCGCTCCTGCAGTACAGGATCGTCTCCAGCATCTTCGTCAGGTACAGGATGATCTCCGGGTTCATCTTCAGCAGGCACAGGAAGTACAAGCATCATGCTGATGCTCCGTCACCGGCACCTGCATACAAGATTGGTGATCTCGTGTGGCTTCTTCGTCGACACATTCGCACCAACAGGCCTTCTTCTAAGTTGGATTTTCAACGATTGGGCCCTTACAGGATTGTGGCGGAGGTTAATCCTGTAGCTTTCCGACTCGAGTTACCATCTACGGTGAAACTTCATCCTGTGTTTCACACCTCTTTGTTGGAGCCGTATCATCCTTCTTCTCTTCCTGGTCGTGCTTCTTCTCCTCCCCTCCTGTGGTCATTGCTGGTGAACCTGAGTACGAAGTTGCAGCCATCCTTGATTCTCGTCTTCATGCCGCCAACTTCAATACTTGGTGGATTGGAAAGGTTATTTGCCTACCGATCGCACTTGGGAACCTGCATCCAACTTACTCCATGCTTCTTCCAAAGTTGCTGCCTTCCATCGGCATTATCCTGCTAAACCAGGTCTAAGACTCGTGGAACTCGTCCTTAGGGAGGAGGTGCTGTCACAACCCGATACAGGATACAGGATTCGGATACAGGATACAGGATGCAGGATTTCGGATACAGGATACGGTTACAGGATATGCCTGCAGGATATTCCTATAGGATATACCTATAGGATATGCTATATAGGATCAAATATACTTCCAATCAACATGAGTTTTGAGGTGTTGGTAGTTTTGTTGGGCCAAGTTTTTAGTACGGTTCAACTTTGTCATTACTTATCAACTAGGTTCATAGGGTAAAGTAGGTGATCTATCTCAACGGTCCTATTTAGCTCTTTCCCTTGATGACTGGCATTTGACCAATAATGACAGGTTTTTCTGGGATCAAATTGACTAAAGTTGATGGTTACTAAAGTGTTACAAACTCCAATTGATTCTAACACTTTTGACATGGTTTTGCGACACTATCTGTCATAGTTCTAACATATGGGTTGACCAACTAAGTGTCAAGCCACGATCCAGGAACTAGGAAGAGAGCAGGATTTCAAGAACAGGAAGGCTTGACTCAGGAACAGGACTAAGAGCAAGACCAGGCGCAGGACAGGATCTAGGAGCTAGACAGGAACAGGATAGGATCCAGGAGCAAGACAGGAAGGCGCAGGACCGGATTTAGGAACAAGATAGGATCCGGGAGCAAGACAGGAGCAGGGGCAAAGAGTAAAATAAGAACAAAATAAGAACAAGGAACAAGAATAATCGTAGAATGACTGATGTTGATAATAACTGATTGTACAACAATTAGGTCGGAGCTTTTATGTTCACAACTCCAAGCTAATCTGGTCATGAGTCTAATCTAGTCATGAGCTAAGAATAGTGTCCCTTACCTCTAGCATATCCTGTAGCATTGGTCATTGTAGACCATTACCTAGTGTGGTGAACCCTCTAAGAAGTGCCTCCATTCTTCAAATGAATCCACAATAGCTAAAAGTTCCTTTTCATGTATATCATAATTGATCTCCAATGCAAGAAACTTCCAAGAGTAAAATGTTATCGAGTGAAGTTAATCATCTTCACCAACTTGGGACAGGATGTTACCAAGTGCAAAGTCTAATGCATTAGCCTCGATGACAAAAGGTTTGTCAAAATTTGGGTGAGCCAATATCGAAGCAAAGGTAAAGTCTTAGTTCAAGGCATTGAAGGCAGCCTCCACCTTGGTGTCCACACAAACGGTTTATCCTTTTGTGTAAGTTTGGTGAGTGATAGCATGATTTTGGGTCGTCCTTGATGAAGTTGTGGTAGAAGTTGGCAAATCCGAGAAAATATTGAACATCCCTTATAGATTGTGGGACCTACCAATCCAACACAGTTTCGCCTTGGTAGAATCCATTGAAACTCCTTGCAAGATAGCGTACTTTAGGAACTCCATATGGTCTTGTTCAAAACTACACTTTTCATGCTTGGCTAAAGGCCATGGTCCCGTAATTTTTGCAGTACATGTTGAATATACTCCTTGTGCTTCTCTAGTGTCTTGGAATATATCAAAATGTTATTAATGCCATTTGTTGAAGACAATTGGTGCAATGACACTTGAAATGTATGTACGTGTGCGAAATGTAATCTCTTACTTGTCTCTTGAGTGGATCCTAACTAAGTTATATACACCTTGGAGGTCAACTTGATGAAGTTGACAAGACGCTCCAACAAGCTTGATAGTAGTGGTATAGGGTATTGATTTTATATTGTTACTTGTTTGAGCCCACGATAATCCACTATCAAACGCAATGAGCTATCCTTCTTTTTAATAAAGAAAATGGGTACACTGGTTGGAGACATTGAGTGTCAAATGAATTCAATAGAAAAGTTCTCTTTAATGTATGTTGCAAAACCTTAAGCTTCGTTGGAGAAAGCCTGTAAATCGGTCCCCAAGGGGTGAGCACCTTCTGCCAAGTTAATAGGACAATCATATAGCCAGTGTACCAGAAGCTTACTAGCCTTGACTTTGTCAAAGACATTAACAAACTCATTATACTTAGTTAGTAACTGGACTAAAGACTTACTCGAGCTGGATTTGGGTGCTAGTGTGATGGGCATAGCAAAAATTGATAAAGGATCATTTACCCTCTTGAATGAATTCATCTAATGAGATCATGCACACTCACAATGATTCTAAAGCTGGGTCTAGAGAGTTGAAACCTCTACCTTCTTCATCAAGTTTAAAACAGCTTCCGCTAATTGATGATTAGTTGTGCATTTTAAACCATGATGTACCAAGGATAACTAGATACTTAGGACTGCTAATCATGTTGAAAAAGATCTTGCAAGAAGTATCTCTCAAGGTCACCTATATGGGCTCAGGACTCCTTAACGACAGCCCAAGTCAGGAATCCACGACCGAAACATGAACTTGGTACGAGAGCTTCTTCAGGGAAATGAAGTGCCAACGCACAATGAAACAAGAATTAGCTCCAGCATTTAACAAAGTCAATGCTACAACCTTGCGACCCCTTGCCATGCAAAGCTCAGCTTATGTTGCGAAGGACTTACCAACTTAAGATGATGGGATAAAGCCAATTGTTTGTAGGGACTTTTTATGCTTGGGATTGTCCAACCAAATAGCTCTTATTTTGGGTAGACTTACTCATTTAACTCTTCATCCAACTTATTAAGAACTTTAAACTATTGCTTCGACTCAAGGGCTTGGAACTTTCAAAGTGAATGTGGTTGATCATGATGGGTTGAGAACTTGTAGGGCAAACATGGTTGACTGTGTGCCTCATCTTGTTTGGGCAGTTAATTGCAATATAATTAGGACCACCATAGTAAGACATAAACCGTTGACCCTACGACGTTGCTTTTTCATTTGAGGTCAAGGGATCTTAGTGTCAAGCTTGTGTGACCTTGCACTCCATGGGATTGATCCTGAGTTAGGATTGGAGCATGGCCATGGTTTATCATTGATGCTGCTAGGGGTTAAGCCACTAATGCTGTCAAGCCACGATCCAAGAACCAGGAAGAGAGCAGGATCCCAAGAACAAGAAGGCTTGACTCAGGAACAGGACGAGAGTAGACAGGAACTCAGAAACTCAGGAGCAAGACAGGAACAAGATAGGATCCGGGAGCAAGACAGGAAGGCGCAGATAGGATCTAAGAACAAGACAGAAACAGGACAGGATCTGGGAACAAGACAGGAGCAGGACAAGATCCAGGAGCAGGACAGGAACAGGAGCGAGACAAGAGTAGGACAGGAAACAAGAATAAGACAAGACGAGATTGATCGTAGTAAGACTAGTGTTGATAGTAATTGATTGTACAACAATTAGGTCAGAGCTTTATGCTCAAACTCCAAGAGCTAATCTAGGCATGAGTGCAAAGTGGTTGAATGCATGCAAATGACTGTATGCATGCAGAGGCTAAGATGAGTCCACATGTCCCTTATCTTCTAGGCATATCCTGTGGCATATCCTGTAGGAATATCCTGCAATCGTATCCTGTATCCAGAATCCTAGTAGGAATATCCTATAGGAAAGTCCTGCAACCCGTATCCTATATCCGGAATCCTGTATCCTGTATCAGGTCGTGATAGCACCTCCTCCTTAAAAACGAGTTCCACGAGTCTTGGGTCCTGGTTTAACAGGATAATGCCGATGGAAGGCAGCAATTTAGAAGAAGCATGGAGTAAGTTGATGCAGGTTCCCAAGTGCAATCAATAGGCAAATAACCTTTCCAATCCACCAAGTATTGGAATTAGCGGCGATGAAGACGAGAATCAAGGATGACTGCAATTTTGTATTCAGGTTCAGTGTCAATGACCACAGGAGGGGGAGGAGAAGAAGCACGACCGGGAAGAGAAGAAGGATGATATGGCTTCAACAAGGAGGTGTGAAACATAGGATGAAGTTTCACCGTAGATGGTAACTTGAGTCAGAAAGCTATAGGATTGACTCCGCCACAATCCTGTGGGCCCAATCGTTGAAAATCCAACTTAGAAGAAGGCCTATTGGTGCGAATATGTCGACGAAGAAGCCACACGAGATCACCAATCTTGTATGCAGGTGTCGGCTGACGGTGAGCATCAGCATGATGCTTGTATCTCGTTCATGTGCTGCTGAAGTGAACCCAGAGATCTTCCTGTACCTGACGAAGATGCTAGAGACGATCCTGTACTGTAGGAGCGGAAGAAGGAGAAGCGGGAGGAGCAAAGTCAAAACGTGGATGTGGTGGCCTGTAAAGAGCAAAAAAAGGTGTCTGTTCTGTAGATGCATGAACGGAGTTGTTGTAGGCAAACTTCCGCCATTGGAAGAAGGTCCAACTAGTTGTCCTACTGGTAACTGATGAAGCAAAACATACTATTCCAAGGTCTGAATTGTGCATTTAGACTGCCCATCAGTTTGCGGATGATATCCTGAAGAAAGATCCGCTTTAACCTGTAGACTCTGAAGAAGCTCTCGCCAAATTGGATATGAATTGTGGACCTCGATCAGAAACAATGCTCTCAGGAAGACCATGATGTTGGAACACTTCAGGATCACCAACTCAGCAGTTGTCTGACCTGTAGCTGTCTTGTTTGCAGGGTAGGAAATGAGCCTGCTTAATGAAACGGTCAACTACCATAAGAACTGCATCAAATCATGAGAAGGAGGAAGATCTGTGAGGAAATCCATAGAAATGAATCTCCAAGGAGCAGAAGGAACAGGAAGAGGACAAAGAAGACCAAAGGGTGCATGATGAGGCATCTTCAACCTGTTACAAGTGTCACAGCTCCGTACAAAACCTTTCCACAAAAACCTCGCAACCCAGGCCACCAATAGTTGCGAGTCACCAATTTCCACTGTCTTGGCCACACCAAAATGTCTTGTAGCTGGGGTATCATGACAATCCTGTACCACACGAGTCCTAAAAATACCAACAGGAACGTACAGGAGACCTTCCCGGTACAGGAGTCCATCTTGTATGGCGAACAAACTTGTAGTCTGGACGGGAACTGGAGGAAAGGAACTTGCAATGTCAGGATGAATGTGTGAGAACACATTCTTTGCCAAGTCGTCTGTAGCCAACTACGAACGGATGTCTTTTAAGGAGTGTTGAATTTGCTAGAGCCTGATAACCTGTAGTGCCGCAAGTCGGAAATGATCAGGACCCAAAACACTTGTCTTTGACAATCATATGCAGGATCGCCTAGGATCGATGCAAGGTAAGAGCGCCTAGGACAATGCGTCCGCCTTGCCATTTCGAAAATCAGCACCGGAAAATGTAAAATAAACAAAGCAAAAAAACTATGCCTATTTTATAAATACTAGGGTAAAATTTTTTTACTAACACTAAGGGAAGTACTAAGGGTCCAAGAACAAGGGTTGGTTTTTGGGTTTGTAACATGTATAAATTATATTATAATTCGTTAAAATATAGTGAAAAAACATTTTATTTATTTTCTCATTTAGATTATGTTTTATTTCACCATGGTAGTTTGATAATAAGTTAAATTAGGAATAATTTTCTACTTTGTAAATAAGGATAGAAAGAAAAATTATATTTAATTTAATATATCATAATAAAATATATTTTAGTTTTGAATTATATTAGAAATGCACACCTGTATTTATTTTATACACACACATACATCCTCTATGTAAACTCGACAATTATGGCTTAAGAAAAGATATTTCATTTTGAATTATATAATGTTAACCTATGTGGTATGTGTGTGTGAGAGAGACAAAAGAGGAGAGATGCATTATACATTCCACGATCGATTGAAATGGTGTGCCTATGAATTTTATTCTATATATGTGCGTGTGTGTGCTCGTGGATGTGTATATGAGTGCCCATGTTGGTTTTTGTCTCTGAGTTTTATAATGTAGTTTAATGGTTTGACATGAGCATGTGTTGAAAGTATATAAGCATGTGTGCATGCATAAATTCATCTCTCTTTGTCCCTCTCTACAACACATATATAAATAATGTCTGTAGATGTATAGACTCACATATTTAAATTATAATAGATACATAGATATTGTGAAACTCTTAATATATACATACTTTATACTTATATAAAATATTACATGTAATACACGTAAGCTAACTAAACAGGGGATCCTAGAATATGCTTTAGGGTTCTTCTGTGAAGCGGCGACGCTCCGTTGCTGCAGATTCATGTCCGTGCACAGCGAATACGGCAGCGTCTCGGATGCGGATGAACTCGTTCGCCGCGAGGCCATGATTGAGACCGCCTCTGCCAGGATTTCAGGTATCTGGCTGTGTCAATCTGAGAGAGAGAGAGAAGGGAGGGAGAGAGAGAGAGAGAAGGGAGAGAAGGGAGAGAGAGGGGAGAGAGAAGGAAGAGAGAGAGAGAAGGGAGGGAGAGAGAGAACACCATCCGTATCTTCTTGGTTTATGCCAGAATCTTTTCTCGTCCAGATCCTGCAAGGCAGGGTTTGCTAATGCTCCCTCTCTTGCCATCTCTTGTGCCATTTCTGGAGGTATACTGTCACCGAGTGCTTCCCCATATATGTCAGCTACAACAGTAACATTTAATTAATACTACACAATAGAAGCATACAAAATGCGTTTACACACACACACACACACACACAACACACACACACACACACACACACATATATATATTATATATATATATGGAGAGAGAGAGAGAGAGTCAATCGTACATCATTTCTTTATAAATTATGCACATCCACACATATGTATGTATTTCTATGTAATTCAGTACACATGTATGTGTGAATCTGTGCGTTAATTCTACATAAAAATGGTGAAAATGATTTAAATCAATGCGATAGTAATCTAATTTTGTATATAATTTCACATACCTTTATTGAAAATCCGGAGGGGGGAGAGAGAGAAGGAGGGAGGGAGAGAGAGAGAGAGAGAGAGGGAGGGAGAGTGAATACTACAAGTGAAATATTATATATTGACACAATCTTCTGAAACGTAAATTGATAACAATTAACTCTTATCTAATGCTACCAATAAATGTTAAAAATATTTCTAGAAAGTTTATAAAAATTAAATAGTAGTTTATTACTCATTTGAATATTATACATCTCTAGTTATATCTGTTATTACATATTATCAACTGTTAATTACAAAGTTGGTTTTTACTTAACGCAAGAACTGTGTTATATATATACTTAATGATTAGTCGTGTACAGGGATAATTGTTGTATACTATAGTTGCATACCCACTTAAATCGTTAAGCATGTGTATGTTGTCTTACATCAGAGTCTATGTACGCGTTTAATATATATGCATACTATAGAATACATGTCAACATATATACATCCATATATACATGGACTTACGCAGTATGGGTGCATATTAGAAAATGTGTGTGTGTGGGTGCTTGCGTGCTATGACCATTTAACTATGCATATGTTACATGTCATTCTGCTGTATAAAAATCTAAGCTTATTTAATAGCATATATGTCTTTTTGTTCTTATTTCATGTTCTGTGTCTTCACAGATAATACAAAACTGTTTTATTCTGCTGTGTGAGATACATTGCTGCTTGCACGTTTTGTTGTCCATGGATACACCTTGAGAACACGATGGTTGTCATATGCAAGATGTGTGCAAACTAATGCCGAAGACAAAAACCAGGTTTATTCATGTTTTCATGTGTACTCCTAGTCTCCTTAGTTAGTAATAGAATACATTCTCGTATAGTTATCGCAGGGATTATTGTTCCTTGCTATATATATATATGTAATATTATATAAATATTACATAATATATACATACTCATATAGTTATTGCAAGGATTAGAAAAATAAGTGAAAAAGCTTAGAAGAAAGAGACAAGTAGAGATTTAATGTTTATTGTTTTTAATTTAATTAATGAAATTTAAAGAGTTTTTATTAAGTACAATTAAAATCAATAAACAAACTTAAATTTAAATAAAATAATTATATAGAAAATAAATAGAAATTATTACTGTATAAATAAGGGTAAAAACAAGGGTAAAAAACAAAACAATATTACAAGGTATATTAACTATAATAATTACAATGTTAAAAACAAAATTAATGTTCGACCCTTAGTATGTTAACTATTTTTTACAAAAACAAAGGCTTGTTTTTTAGAGATGTTTTTTACCTCTTAAAATGACAAAAACTAAGGGTTTACATTTTTCAGTGCAGGCATGTAGACGATGACGAAATCAAAACGTGATAGGAACTCCGCCCACCTAGCCTGTCGCCGACTGAGAACTCGAGCCGTTTGGAAATACTCCAGGTTCTTGTGATCAGTAAGAACTTGTACAAGATGCACAGCACCTTCCAGGAAATGCCGCCACTCCTCGAACGAATCCACAATGGCCTTAAGTTCCTTGTCATGAATCTCGTAATTGATCTTCGCCGAAAGGAACTTACGAGAGTGAAAAGCTACAGGATGAAGCAACTTGTCTTCTCCAACTTGTGATAGGACGGATCTTACTGCAAATTCGAGACATTTGCTTTAACGAAAAAAGGATGAGAAGGGTCAGGATGTGCTAAAATCGGAGCTGTCGTGAAGGCGTCCTTAAGTGTTGTGAATGCATGTTCCACCTTGTCGGACCAAGAGAAAACCCCTGTGCGCTTGGTGAGTTCCGTGAGTGGAAGTACACGCTTGGAGAAATCCTATATGAATCGCATGTAGAAGTTTGCAAAGCCAAGGAAACATTGTACATCTCATACAGACTTGGGCCTCTCCCATTCCACGATGGTCTTCACCTTGTGCATGTCCATAGAAACACCAGCAAGAGAGACGATGTAGTCCAAGAACTCCACCGAATCCCTGTCGAAAAAACACTTCTCCAACTTCGCGTACAGGCCATGCTCGCGAAGCTGCTCTAGAACTAGTCGTACATGCTTGTCATGTGTCGCCTGGTCCTTGGAGAAAATCAAAATGTTGTTGAGGTAGATCACCACAAACTGGTCCAAGAAGTCACGAAAGATGTCGTTCACCATGTGTTGGAACACGGCTGGGGCATTGGTAAGGTCGAAGGACATCACCGTGTACTCGAAGTGTCCATACCTTGTACGAAAGGCAGTCTTCCACTCATCACTTGGACGAATCCGTACAAGGTTGTAGGCCCTCGTAAGTCGATCTTCGTGAACACCTTTGCTCCTCGCAGCCGATCGAGAAATTCCGGGATTAATGGCAACAGGTACCGATTCTGAATGGTGACTTGATTCAAACCCGTATAGTCCACAACCAAACAAAACTCCCATCCTTCTTATTGACAAAGAAGATAGGCGCTCCTGCAGGGGACTTTGAGTGACGAATGAAGCCGGATGCTAAGTTGTCCTCGATGTACTGACGAAGAACCTCCAACTCTATGGGTGACAATGCATAAATCGGTCAAAACGGTGGAGTCTTTCCTTCCGCAAGATTAATAGGACAGTCGTAGGACCTGTGAACAGGAAGAACTGCAGCCTTGTGCTTATCAAAAACGTCCTTAAAGGCGTGATACTTTAGAAGAGGACGTATGAGTTACTTGAAAAGCAAAAAGGTGGAAAGGAGCAGGATCAGTGGCGAGTTCATGCATGGTAGTGGTAAGAACTCGGAGAAGAGAAGAAGGGAGCTGTGACTGAAAGAGAGGAAGGATCTTGGGAGGTGGAACAAAAGCAGAGTAACAAAAAGAGGCGAGATTGGAAAAAACATGTGTGGATGTTGACGAGTGTACAGGATTGGAAGAATCTTGTATAGGAGTCCGTGGTTGCGCAGGAGTGGGGAAAGTCTATGAATGTGCTGACGAATCAACAGGAGGTGGATCTTGTTGAGGAGGAACCTTCGACACTGATACAGGATTGGAAGAACCCTGTACAGGAAAACACAAACTTACAGGAGTGAAGAGAGCCTGCGGACGTGCTGAGGAACTAACATGAGGTGAATCCTGTCAAGGAGGAGTCTTCAACATTGGTACAGGAACAGACACGGTCAAACCTGTAGCTTGTACTGCCTCAGATACTATGTATCCTGCACACAGGAAGGTACAGGATTGATCCTAGCTGTCAGAGAGAAAAACGTGAGCGTCCTAGACCTCCAGTCGATCTGCGGATTTGCAACAATGAACCATGGCATGCCCAAAATGATGGGAGTCAACCGAGTCTTGATCAAGTTAAAGAAAATTGAATAGTTGAATGTGCCATAACTGCAGGAGAGAGGTTCGGTAACATGGGTAACTACGCCAGAAGCAATCAAGACGCTCATTGGCCACCTCTACAGGAACTGCACGCTTCAACTTCACCATCGAAATGCCATGTTGAGTTGCAAAAGTGTTATCCATGAAGCATGCATTTGCACCAGTGTCTAACAAGGTAAACTCCATGAGTTTCTCGATTATTAAGATGAATGTGTACAGGAAACTTAAGTGATGGAATGGTATGAGCAGCATCAATGGAGCCTGCACCTATGTCCAACTTTGCGGCTCCTAGACGAAGTGGACATTGAAGTTTTTCCGACTGAACTTCAACTTCACGCGTCTTAACTTTCCTAACTTTAATAGGACATTTTGCCACCTTGTGTCCTGTTGCACCACAATACAAGCATAGGTTCTCATTGCGGCGACGTTGTTTCTCACAGCGGAAAGAGAGCCACGTTTGGATTTCTCAACCTCCATAGGAACTACTCCAGAAGGTGGTGCAGGAACATGTACTACAGCTGCAAGATTGGTTTGTAGAAAGTGCTGACGGGATCTTTCCTGACGACGCTCGAACAGACGGTTGTCGTAACAAACATCTTGCTGCATGATCTCTGCTAATGTTTGAGCATTCGGTAACGTAAGGAGAAGATCCTTCACGTCATCCCTCAACCCAAAATAGAAGTGTTCAATCAATGCAGTCTCGTCTCATGGAATGTTCGTGCAAAGTTGCTGAAATTCGGATGCATAGACAAGAAGCTGATCGGGATCCTTGAGTGAGCTTTCATAACTTCGTGCATGCGGAACGGTACTTATCAGGATCTCCAAAGCAGGCTTCAAAGGCAACCATAAAACCTTCAAAGTCTCCATCAATGGGTCGTCACGCTCCAGCAAGGGGGCAACCCAAGCCCGTGGAGATCCACTTAGTAAGAATGCCAAAAGGCCAACCTTTTTATGCATTAGTCGAGTAGCAGCGTGGTTGCATGCGGATCAAAAGTCGGATCTGATTCAGGAAACTTTGGAAATCCCGCACGATTGCCACCGAACTTTTCGGGCATTTGTTGATCTTCGGTTCTGAAGAAAAGTTCGATGAAGAAGGAACCACCGATGCCTAGAGAGAGCCTGCGCAGCAGCCTTGAAGGATGCATTAGCAGCTACATGTGCCGCATTGGTGGAACCTTGCAGATCGCTGACCACTTGGCGCAAAGTGGCCAGCTCATGAAGCAACATTTTGGTGCTCACGTTGGAAGTGCTCGAAATCAGCCATGATCTATGAAAGAAAAGGAGGAAAACGAAGGAAAAGAATAAAATAAAAAAAAATTAACTGGGAAACGAAAGCAGTTATTATCTGTCACGACCCGATACATGATACAAGATACAACATACAAGATTCAACCTACAGGATATGGGATACAGGATTCGGCCCACAGGATATTCCCATAGGATATGTCACAGGATATTCCCACAGGATATGCTACAGGATATTCCTATAGGATAAGGATGACATTTTTGGCTAGTGACTAGATTAGGCTCATAACCAGATTAGCTTGGAGTTGTGAGCATAAAAGCTCCGACTAATTGTTGTACAATCAGTTACTATCAACACAGTCTTTTTACGATCATTTTGTTCGTGTCTTGCTCCTTGCCTCCTGCTCTTGTCTTGCTCTTGGATCCTGTCCTGTTCCTATCTTGTTCTTGGATCCTGTCTGCTCCCGGATCCTATCCTGATCCGTCCTGTTCCTATCTTATTCCTAGTTCCTGTCCTGCTCTCGGTCTGTTCCTGAGTCAAGCCTTCCTATTCCTGGAATCCTACTCTCTTCCTGGTTCTGGATCGTGGCTTGACAATTTGATAGTAACTGCTTCATAGTCTCCGTTCCTAGTTACTTTTTTTTCCTTGGTTTTTTCCTTCGTTTTTCTCTTTGTTTTTCTTTCATAGATCATGGCCGATTTTGAGCACTTTCAACACGAGCACCAAATGTTGCTTCACGAGCTGGCCACTTTGCGCCAAGTGGTCACGATCTGCAAGGTTCCACCAACACGGCGCATGCAGCTGTGATGCATCCTCCAAGGCTGCTGTGCAGGCTCTCTCTCAAGCATCGGTGGTTCCTCTCCATCGAACTTTTCTTCGGAGCCGAAGATCAGCATGCAGAAAAGTTCAGTGGCAATCGCACCGATTTCCAAGGTTTCCTGAATCAGATCCGCTCTTGATCCGCATGCAACCACGCCGCTACTCAACTTATGCACAAAAGGTTGGCCTTTTGGCATCCTTGCTAGTTGGATCTCCACGGGCCTTTTGCTGGAACGTGACGACCCATTGATAGAAGATTTGAAAGGATTCGTGGTGCCTTTGAAGCCTGCTTTGGAGATCCCATAAGTACCGTTCTGCATGCACAAAGTTACGGAGGCTCACACAAGGATCCAGACCAGCTTCCGTTTATGCATCCGAATTTAGCAATTGTGCACGAACATTCCATGGGACGAGACTGCATTGATCGAACACTTCCGTTTTGGGCTGAGGGATGACGTGAAGGACCTTCTCCTTACGTTACCAGATGCTCAAACGTTAGCGAGATCATGCAACAGGCCGTTCGTGCGACAACCGTTTGTTCGAGCGCCGTCAGGAAAAATTCCGTCAGCAGTTCTGCCAGCCAATCCTGTAGCCGTAGCACATGTTCCTACGACACCTTCTGGAGCAGTTCCTATGGAGGTTAACAAATCCAAGCGTGGCCCACTTTCAACTGCTGAGAAGCAACGTCGTCGGGGTGAGAACCTATGCTTGTATTGTGGTGAAGCAGGACACAAGGTGGCGGAATGTCCTAATAAAGCCAAAAGTTCAAGACGCGTGAAGCCGAAGCTGAAGTTTAGTCGAAAAACTTTAATGTCCACTTCCTCTAGGAGCCGCAAGTTGGACGTAGGTGCAGGCTCCATTGGTGTGCTCATACCATTCCATCACTCAAGTTTCCTGTACACATTCCTCAATAACCGAGAGCTCAAGGAGTTTGCCCTGTTAAACACTGGTGCAAATGCATGTTTCATGGATGACACTTTTGCAGCTCAGCATGGCATTCCGGTGGTGAAGTTGAAGCGTGCAATTCCTGTAGAGGTGGCCGATGGTCATTTGATTGCTTCTGGCGCAGTTACCCACACTACCACACCTCTCTTTTGCAGTCATAATGCATTCAACTGTTCGATTTCCTTTAACTTGATTAAGACTTGGTCGACTCCCATCATTTTTGGCATGCCATGGTTCGTTGTTGCAAATCGCAGATCGACTTGGAGGTCTAGGACGCTCACGTTTTCCTCTCCAGCAGCCAGGATCAATCCTGTACCTTCCTGCGTGCAGGATACATCCTTGGTGTCTGAGGCAGTACAAGCTATAGGATTGACCATGCCTGTTCCTGTACTAGTGTTGAAGGCTCCTCCTCGACAGGATTCACCTCATGTCAATTCCTCAGCACATTCGCAAGCTCTCTCCACTCTTGTAAGTCCACGGATTCTTATACAGGGTTCTTCCAATCCTGTACCAGTGTCAAAGGTTCCTCCTCAATAGGATCCACCTCCTGTTGGTTCGTCAGCACACTCACAGGCTTCTCTCACTCCTGTGCAACCATGGACTTCTGTACAGGATTCTTCCAATCCTGTACACTCTTCCTCTTTTTCAGTCACACTCCCTCCTTCTCCTCTCCGAGTTCTTACCATTACCATGCATGAACTTGCCATTGATCCTGCTCCTTTCCACCTTTTTGCCTTTCAAGTAACTCCTACGTCCTCTTCTACCTTTCCTGTGTCTGACTCTCCTGTTTTTCAATCTCCTTCTCCTGCTCCTTTTCCTTCCTTCTCCTTCTTCCCTACCATCCAAGTATCACTCCTTTCAGGACGTTTTTGACAAGCACAAGGCTGCAATTTTTCATGTTCACAGGTCCTACGACTGTCCTATTGATCTTGCGGAAGAAAAGACTCCACCGTTTGAACCGATTTATGCACTATCACCCACAGAGTTGGAGGTTCTTCGTCAGTACATCGAGGACAACTTGGCATCCGCTTCATTCATCACTCAAAATCCCCTGCAGGAGCACCTATTTTCTTTGTCAAGAAGAAGGATGGGAGTTTATGTTTGGTTGTGGATTACAAGGGTTTGAATCAAGTCACCACTCGGAATCGGTACCCGTTGCCATTGATCTTGGAACTTCTCGATCGGTTGCGAGGAGCAAAGGTGTTCACGAAGATCAACTTACGAGGGGCCTACAACCTTGTACGGATTCGTCTAGGTGATGAGTGGAAGACTGCCTTTCGTACAAGGTATGGACATTTCGAGTACACGATGATGCCCTTGGTCTTACCAATGCCCCAGCTGTGTTCCAACACATGGTGAACGACATCTTTCGTGACTTCTTGGACCAGTTTGTGATGATCTACCTCGATGACATTTTGATTTTCTCCAAGGACCAGGCGGCACATGACAAGCATGTACGATTAGTTCTACAGTGGCTTCGTGAGCATGGCCTGTATGCGAAATTGGAGAAGTGTTTTTTTGATAGGATTCTGTGGAGTTCTTAGGCTACATCGTCTCTCTGCTGGCGTTTCCATGGACATGCACAAGGTGAAGACCATCGTGGAGTGGGAGAGGCCTAAGTCTGTACGAGATGTACAATGTTTCCTTGGCTTTGCAAACTTCTACAGGCGGTTCATACAGGACTTCTCCAAGCGTGTACTTCCACTCACGGAACTCACCAAGTGCACAAGGGTTTTCTCTTGGTCTGACAAGGCGGAACATGCATTCACAACACTCAAGAATGCCTTCACGACAGCTCCGATTTTAGCACATCCTGATCCTTCTCATCCTTTTTTTATTGAAGCAGATGCCTCCAATTTTGCAGTAGAATCTGTCCTATCACAAGTTGGAGAAGACAAGTTGCTTCATCCTGTAGCTTTTCACTCTCGTAAGTTCCTTTCGGTGGAGATCAATTACGAGATTCATAACAAGGAACTTAAGGCCATTGTGGATTTGTTCGAGGAGTGGCGGCATTTCCTAGAAGGTGCTGCTCATCCTGTACAAGTCCTTACAGATCACAAGAACCTGAGTATTTTCAAACGTCTCGAGTTCTCAGTCGGCGACAGGCTAGGTGGGCGGAGTTCCTATCACGTTTTATTTCGTCATCATCTACAGGCCTGGTTTTCGAAATGGCAAGGCGGATGCATTGTCTAGGCGTTCTTACCTTGCACCGACCTCGGGCAATCCTGCATATGACTGTCAAAAGCAAGTGTTGTTGGGTCCTGATCGACTTCGGCTTGCAGCACTACAAGTTCATCAGGCTCCAGTAGATTCAACACTTCTACAGGACATCCGTTCGCAGTTGGCTACAGACGATTTGGCAAGGAATGTGTTTTCACACATTAGTCCTGACATTGCAAGCTCCTCTTCCTCCAGTTCCCATTCAGACTACACGTTGTTTGCCATACAGGATGGACTCTATACCGGGAAGGTCTCCTACGTTCCTGTTGGTGTTTGCAGGACTCGTGTGGTACAGGATTGTCATGATACCCCGCTACAGGACATTTTGGTGTGGCCAAGACAGTTGAGTTGGTGACTCGCAACTATTGGTGGCCTGGGTTGCGAGGTTTTGTGGAAAGGTTTGTACGGAGTTGTGACACCTGCAACAGGTCGAAGATGCCTCGTCATGCACCCTCTGGTCTTCTTCGTCCTCTTCCTGTTCCTTCTGCTCCATTTCTATGGATTTCCTCACAATCTTCCTCCTCGCGGATTTGATGCAGTTCTTGTGGTAGTTGACAGTTTCACCAAACAGCTCATTTCCTACCATGTAACAAGACTGCTACAGGCAACAACTGCTGAGTTGGTGATCCGAAGTGTTCCGACACCATGTCTTCCTGAGAGCATTGTTTCTGATCGAGGTCCACAATTCATGTCCAAGTTTTGGCGAGAGCTTCTCCGGAGTCTACAGGTTAAAGCGGATCTTTCTTCAGGATATCACCCGCAAACTGATGGGCAGTCAGAACGCACAATTCAGACCTTGGAGCAATATCTTCGCTGCTTCATCAGTTACCAACAGGATAATTGGTTGGACCTTCTTCCTATGGCGGAGTTTGCCTACAACAACTCTGTTCACGCATCTACATGCCAGACACCTTTCTTCGCTCTTACAGGCTACCATCCACGTTTTGACTTTGCTCCTTCTGCTTCTTCTTCTTCCGCTCCTGTAGTACAGGATCGTCTTCAGCACCTTCGTCAGGTACAGGATGATCTCCGGGTTCATCTTCAGCAGGCACAGGAACGGTACAAGCATCATGCTGATGCCCATCGTCAGCCGGCACCTGCATACAAGATTGGTGATCTCGTGTGGCTTCTTCGTTAACATATTCACACCAACATGTCTTCTTCTAAGTTGGATTTTCAACGATTGGGCCTTATAGGATTGTGGCGGAAGTCAATCCTGTAGCTTTCCGACTCGAGTTACCATCTACGGTGAAACTTCATCATCTGTGTTTCACACTTCTTTGTTGGAGCCGTATCATCCTTCTTCTCTTCTGGTCGTGCTTCTTCTCCTTCCCTCCTGTGGTCATTGACGGTGAACCTGAGTACGAAGTTGCAGCCATCCTTGATTCTCGTCTTCATCGCCGTGAACTTCAATACTTGGTGGATTGGAAAGGTTATTTGCCTACCGATCACACTTGGGAACCTGCATCCAACTTACTCCATGCTTCTTCCAAAGTTGTTGCTTTCCATCGGCGTTATCCTGTTAAACCAGGTCCCAAGACTCGTGGAACTTGTCCTTAGGGAAGAGGTGCTATCACGACCCAATACAGGATACATGATACGACATACAGGATTCAGTCTACAGGATATGGGATACAGGATTTGGCCCGCAGGATATTCCCAAAGGATATGCCACAAGGATATTCCGCAGGATATTCCCACAGGATATTCCCGAGGATATTCCTACAGGATATTCCTATAGGATAAGGATGACCATTTTTGGCTAGTGACTAGATTAGGCTCATGACTAGATTAGCTTGGAGTTATGAGCATAAAAGCTCTAACCTAATTGTTGTACAATCAGTTACTATCAACACCAGTCTTTCTACAATCATTCTTATTTTTGTCTTGTTCGTGTCTTGCTTCTTACCTCTTGCTCTTGTCTTGCTCCTGGATCCTGTCCTGTTCCTATCTTGTTTCTGGATCCTGTCCTGCACTTTCTTGTCTTGCTTCCGGATCCTATCCTGATCCTGGATCAGTCCTGTTCCTGTATTATTCCTAGTTCCTATCTTATTCCTAGTTTCTATCCTGTTCTCGGTCCTGTTCCTGAGTCAAGCCTTCCTGTTCCTGAAATCCTACTCTCTTCCTGGTTCCTGGATCGTGGCTTGACACTATCAAACTGTCAAGCCACGATCCAAGAACCAAGAAGAAAACAGGATCCCAAGAACAAGAAGGCTTGACTCAGGAACAGGACAGAGAGTAGGACAAGAACTCAAAAACTCAAGAGCAAGACAGGAACAGGATAGGATCCGGGAGCAAGACAGGAAGGCGCAAGACAGAATCTAGGAACAAGATAGAAACAGGACAGGATCTGGGAACAAGACAGGAGCAGGACATGATCCAGGAGCAGGACAGGAAACAGGAGTGAGACAAGAGCAGGACAGGAAACAAGAACAAGACAAGACGAGATTGATCGTAGTAAGACTGGTGTTGATAGTAACTGATTGTACAACAATTAGGTCAGAGCTTTTATGCTCACAACTCCAAGAGCTAATCTAGGCATGAGTGCTAAAAGTGGTTGCATGCATGCAAAGTGACTGCATGCATATAGAGGCTAAGATGAGTCTACATGTCCCTTATCCTCTAGGCATATCCTGTGGCATATCCTGTAGGAATATCCTGCAACCGTATCCTGTATCTGGAATCCTGTATCCTGTATCGGGTCGTGACAATTGCTAGATAAGTGTATTCCCTTGAACAAGATTGTTGGAATCCTCATGGAATGTCAAAAGAATGTCCTTAACATCATTACAAAGTCCTTAGTAAAATTGGTTAATTAGGACTTCCTCATCTCATGGCATGTTGCATGCCAAAAGCCAAAACTCCAACACACATATTGATGCTGGACAATTCCCCTATTGAAGTCATCAAATCTTATTGATTATTGTTCGAACACTCTCAATGTTGTTAAAATAGTGTTTAAATTTTGTAATGAACAATTCGAGGTTGTTTAACAACGGTGAGTCTTTCTCCAACAAGGGTGCAAACCATGCTCGAGTGGTGCCGTTGAGTAGTAGTCCAACTAGACCCACCTTTGAACAATCATCCGCATAGCGATTGGGGTTCATCTACCTGATTTATAAACCCACGAAACTAAGATCTTATGCCGTCGAACCTTTCTAGCAGACTAACCTTAGGTTCATCTGGTGTTGTAGAGAAACTTGAGCTTGAAGGCTTGCCTTGTAATAACTGAATCTGTCACATGATTTTGGACACTTGTTGCACCATCTTTTGACCCTCATAATCCTACTATTCCTTGATTCTTGCAAATTCATGTTTATCCACCATTTACTCAACCACTGGTTTTCTTGTTGCAAACTTTTCAACATGCGTGCATAATCTTGTTGAGTAATTTCTGCCATTATTCTAATGTGATTAAAACGCAACTAAGATGAAGGGATTCTAGTTGAGATCAATAACAAAGTATGAATAGAACCTTTTAACGAAGAAGAAAAAAATTAAAAAAAATATACTAATTGAATTGTATTATAAAAGATTGGCAACAACTGGTGTTGAATTGAAATGCTGAAACCGTAACCTAGCCTTCTTTATATACTAGGACTTAAGATCCTTAGACCACTTGTATAAATCTAAATGTGAACCTCTGGTTTTGAATTTGAATATGGACTTATGGTTTTAGATTGGAATCTAGACCATTAGTTCTTTATCTTAAAATATTTTTAAAAATATTCTAGTGTTGGTATATATCAACATCCACATCAACTTGATTCATGACAACGGCCACCATCAATATAGATTTTAAGTTAACCAGCAAGCCTTAGGTCAAGAAACTTAAACAAATTTGCAAAACTTACTTGTGATCATAAACAAAGATGTTTATTGTACTCCAATCATAAACTCTATGAGTGTGATCAAAACATAGATAGGTATCTTGAAGATCTCCACCTAGTTGCAATCTATTTATGAGATGAACACCGGAGTTTTTGCCCACTGAAGACATCTTAAACACATGTGGAACTTCAAGAGAACTTTGACTAGGAAAGATGAATGACTCTAGGAAAGGCATTGCAAACAATTTTTTAAATGCAATAAACCATTTAATCTTTCCGATACACTAGTTGCCTTTTTTTTGGCGTTATAGACAGCATTTCTTATCTTGCAAAGCAACTCTCATATATCGATTAAATAAATGCCTCAGTGCCAAGGATTTTATTGCAGCCCTTAGTGCCAAGGATTTCACTTAACCCAACCTCAACGTTGAGGTTGTTGACGAGTATATTTAGTAATCATTATAGTAACACAATAGATTTAATATAGGGATGAATGTGTAATGTCAACAAAAATAACCTCAGGGCCAAGGACTAGAGGCAAGAATCCGGAATCTCAATAGAGAAATATATTCGACTTAATTACCTACAAGTGTTCATTAGTGGGATAAGTTCCTCCAAAATATCTTTAAGTTGAGGACCAACTATTTCGGTGGCTTTAGATATACTGAGGACCAATTGAAGATTTTCGACATGGTACATGTATTATGGGTAGCAGAAAAAGACCTTTTGAAGTTAAACTCATGGCTTGCTTGATGGATGGAACAAAAGAATCATTGAAATATTACATGTATGTAAATGAGGTTTCCCTGTTATCACTTCACTCTAAATCGATATTCACAAGGTTCAGATGAATATAAAGTTCTAGTCCCAATAATGAACTTTGTTGAATCAAGACATTCCAATTGGAGACATAATGCCGAAGTTGGGAACGTGAAGGTGGACATTGTTGAGGCCACTCGTCTAGACCTTGTTAATGCGTTCTTATAGTGTCTAAAAGGCCATGCATCATACGTAAAACATTATAGAATGGGAACATCACAGAATGATATGATTGCAAGGTACTCAATAAGAAACTAACACCAAGTTAGTAGCGTCTAACATAGTCAACTTGATTGAGGACTTTTCTCTTGGAATAGATATCCCACTTAGCAACCAAGTAATTGAGAAGGAAATTAAATACCATAAGAGAAGTTTGTCTAATTCAATAAAGTAAAATGACTCTCACATAGTACAAATAAACCACAATTCTAAAATGGACCAAGGATACTAAAAAGGAACATTTTTCTACCAAGATTGGATGATACGACGTTACATAGGTAGAGCAAAATGCCATGGTATTAGTCCAACATCCAACTTTACATGTGGAACATCAATTTGTCCTATAAATTTGTAAGGTGTGCTACGGTGAAACAGGAATACTTAGCTTATGCAAACTTGTTTAAATATTTTTAATTGTGCATCTTTCATTTCAGTATTATGATTTCTCGATTGAGGTTTATCCTAAAAGGACTGAAATCCAATTTTTTATGTTTGTTTTTAAATGAATCCTCGACACTGAGGATAGATTTACAAGACAAACATAAAAAATAAATTTCAATTGCTTTAAAGGTCATGTCCTTGGCACCAAGGATTTATATTCCAATGGCATTCATAATGTTTATTTTCGATTACTTGATAACTTTTGTCCTTAGCACCAAGGATTAAATATGTGAGACATTTGCTATTTGTACTTTGAGCATCCACATAAAAGAAAATCCTCATCTGGTAAATTAGCAACATGTTGTGTTGTGGTATTGCATCCTTTATATGTTCCTCTATTGTACCTTGTTGTGATATTTATTTTGCGAGTTTTGTTGGTTTAATAAATGCTAGATTCTTATTTAATAATATTATTCATGCTTACTTGACCTTAGGAAAGTTCTTAAGAATTTATTTGACCCTTGGCTGATTGTGGAAGGGACAAATTTGATAAAAGAAAATTTAATTTTTAACGGGAGCCAGATTCTCTCTTCATATAGTCATTAGTTCCTCCACTCAAACACCCACCATGATCACCCCCATAGGGACCATATTTTCAACTACACTCTC
>PUQB01000094.1:101805-135181 GCA_003024785.1 Selaginella tamariscina
TTGTTCGTGTGGATGATTGTGAGCTCGAGCTTCAATCTTTGCGGGTGGTGCCGAGTCAAGCTTTTCACCTTATTCTTGGTATGGATTGGTTAACTCGCAATCATGCCAAGTGTGACTTTGAAAAGTCTCCCCCTTGTTTGACTCTCCCTCGTTTTCTTCCATTCCTCTTACTTCTATTCCACTTCGTCCATCTGCTTCCACCTCTGCTTCCATCACTTTTGTCTCACCCTTTTCCAACCATTTTCCCTTCATGCTCTTCCTTTTCTCTTTGGATCCATCAGATGATCGTCGTGCTGTAGTTGTTGATCAACTCAAGAAGGAGTATGCTGATCTTTTCAACTTCGACTTGTCATCTGGGGCCAAGATTGCGACACGCCACCCTATTCCAACTGGAGATGCTAGGCCAATCAAGGTACCTGTTCGGCGTCGATCACCAAAGGAGCTCAAGATCTTACGAGCGAATGTCAAAGAGATGTTGGAGAAGGGTGTTATCCGGAAATCTCGAAGTCCTTGGGCGTGCGAACCTCACCTTGTGACGAAGCCTGATGGGAGCGTTCGATTCTGCATTGACTATCGCCCATTAAATGAGGTAACCGTCTCAGATGTGTACCCACTTCCTCATACTGCAGACCTTTTGGATCGACTGGGGCGGAGCCGTTGGTTCACCAAGTTAGATCTCGCATCTGGATATTGGCAAGTTCCGATGGCTGACATGGACATTCCCAAGACTGCTTTTCGGACACCATTTGGCCTGTACGAGTTCTTGGTGATTTTTTGAGCAATGCTCCAGCAACTTTCCAGTATGATGGACGAGGTTCTTTGCGACATGCCGGAGGTGACTGCCGATTTCATCGATGATGTTTTGATCCATTCGGATGGAACATGTCGGTGATGTACGTAAGGTTTTGGATCGACGGGAAGTTGGTTTGAAGTTGAAGCCATCTAAGTGTGTGTTTGGATCAAAGGACACCACTTATCTGGGTTATCGCATTTCACGTGAAGGTTTGCAAGTCGATCCTGACAAACTAGTTGCAGTTTTGAAGTTCCCTACGCCAAAGTGTGTGAATGATGTGCAACGCTTTCTTGGCAAGGTACAATATCTGGGTCGTTTTGTGGATCATCTTTCAGATCGTACTGCACCGTTGCGCGCGTTGTTGAAATCGTCAATGACTTCTTTTGTTTGGTCTAAGGATTGCAAGCAGGCATTTGCAGATCTCAAAGAGTTGTTGACGACTCCTCCAGTTTTGGCGTACCCGGATTACACCCGTCCTTTCATCTTGCGTGTAGATGCTTCTGACATCGGCCTCGGGGGTATTGATGCAGGAGAGTACAGTGTTCCTGGCCAACGACATCCCATTGCGTACATCAGCCGTACATTGCAGCCAGCAGAGGTGAATTACTCCACGACAAAAAGGAGTGTCTAGCAGCAGTTTGGGGTTTTGAGAAGCTCCATGCCTACTTGCATGGTTCGCGGACGTTGTTGGAAGGCGATCATGCAGCAGTCACTTCGTTGTTGAAGCGAAGAATTTGATTGGGTACTGCTCGGTGGGCCTTGAAACTTCAAATTTACGACTTTGAAGTTGTTCATCGTCCAGGGAGTTCCATGGCTGATGCTGATGCTCTTTCTCGGGCTCCTCTTCCACCTTCTCTCTCTTCTGTTGCCCCAGAGGAACCAGTTGTTCCAGCTTCAGTGGACTTTTTGGATGAAGATTCCGTACCATCAGCAGTTGCTGTGCTTGACGTTCAGTGTCCGCAGAATGCAGAGTTAGATTTGCCGTCTTTGGATGAGGTTCGGGAAGCTCAAAAGGTTGAGCCGTGGATTCGAAGGCTTCGTGATGGGTTTGAGAATCCTGCATCACTTGCTGATGACTTGCCTTTCAGGCATTTACATTCACAGTATCGCCTTCAGGATGACCTTCTTTATTTTGTGGGGACTGATCCAGATGATCCTTTGCGGTTGGTGGTGCCTTCAATCTTCATTCCACGCTTCCTCCATGCTTACCATGACTCTCCTATTCTTGGCGGGCACATGGGACATCGTCGGGTGATGGAGAAGCTGCGCAGATCTTTCTATTGGCCGGAGTTGCGAGGAGATGTGATTCGGTATGTGCGTAGTGTGTGTGGTGCCAAGCTCGCAATACTCCCCCATGTGCTTCGGAAGGACGGTTGGAGTCAATTGCAGTTTCTCGTCCGTTTGAATTGGTGGCATTTGATTTGATGGGACCTTTTCCGCGGTCAACTGCTGGTAACGAGTACGTTATTATTGCTTCTGATTACCTAACTCGTTGGGTAGAAGTTGGTGCTCTTGCTAGTGCGACTGCTTCTGCTGTTGGTCAGTTTCTCCTGAATCGGGTCGTGTTTCAGCATTCTTGTCCGGAGCGAATTCTCTCGGATAATGGTCCCATTTATGGCTGAGGCATTTCATGTTTTGACATCTCGATAGGGATACGCCACACTTTCACAAGTGCTTATCATCCTCAGACAGATGGTTTAGTGGAACGGCTCGTCAGAACCTTCAAGGGGATGATCGCAAGTATGTGAACTTTCAACATTCGATTGGGATGGTTATCTGCCGTCTCTCCGATATGCTTATGTCACTGGAGTTCAAAGTTCCATTGGTACTTCCCCATATAAGCTTTGTATGGTCATGACCCGGTGTTGCCAACGGAGTTGGGTTTGCCTTCTCGGTTACCGCGAGCTGCTGATGCTAGGTCGTGGGATCGGTATCTGACGAGCATTCTTCCATTTGTGCGGAGTCAGCAGAACACTTGGGCCGCGTACAAGTAGGACAACAACAACGCTACAACTCGCATCATCGTCCTCCTACGGAGTACAAGGTTGATGAACTGGTGTTGGTTCGTTTTCCCAAGGCTTACGGTACGTGGTTTAGCTAAGAGTCTCCTTCCTCAGTGGAAAGGACCGTATCGAGTGCTACGGCAAGTAGGGCCACAGGTTTATGAGGTTCGGCACGACATTCAACCCGATCCTGGAGATTGTACATGTACAACGGTTGAAGCATTTTGTGCAACGGGAACAAGTTGTGCCGCCTACAGATCCACCAGTGCCTCCTCCTGATGTTCCTCCAGATCCGGGCCCGTCTACAAGAGAACCCTAACCAACTTACACCCTTCCGAGAGGAGGGGATGATGTAAGATCCACGTGTACGGCTGCATGTGCACATACTATTATTAGCGTAGTGGATTTTGATAGCCGTCGGATTGGATTCAATCTGGACCACTCGCTCTTGTATATAAGTTAGGGTTTCTGAACTAATGGATATACACATTTCTATATTATATTCCGAGCTCTCACAGGTTAAGTTTAAAAAAATTTAAGTTAGAATTTATCAAATCCTTTATAACCATTGAGATTCAATTATTTACAACTATTAATAGGCTCACTCACAGTCACGTAGTAAACTTATAATAATTGTTTTGACTAGAATCTACATTAGAGAGAGAGAACAAACTTTGTGATGTGTGTGTACGCTTTGTAACTATCTCATCAGTAGGATATATGAAAAAATATATATGTTTATATAGTTGCAAAAGTTAATTAAACATGTGAAAATTCTATTAAAGTGACATAGTAAACGTAGAGAAAGTACTTAAATGAGCTTGCTTACATACTTAATATGTTTACAATGTGAATATATATGTGGTGGTGTGTGTGTGTGTGGGATGCACCTACACATGGTGTTCATGTAGGTTTGTCAAAGTAAAATACAAACATAAAATAGTAAAATAATATATATATATATATATAATTAACAATACATCATCATGTAAGTCATTTATAAGGAGTTAGTGAATTTGCACCACCATATAATGTTAATACGTTTAGAATGATTATTATTTTATAATTAAATTTAGGCACATTCTGCCGTTTTATATTTAACTTAACATAATTATGAATAACATCCACTTAAATATTACATAATGGTGCGGTGTATATATAATTTAATATAGCTCTTATACATAAGTTACATATAATTGTGAATTCACATAACTGCAAAGCACGTGTTGTGTGTTGTGTTTATAATCTTTACTGAAATATTTTAAAACATTTTCTTTCTAAGCATTATATATATATATATAATAAATAGAATACTTGATTTTGTAAATGTATTAAATCAGTAATTGTTTTAAATGTATGAATATTATACAAGAAAATGATATTTTATAGAAATTATTTACATAGATGTTAAGTATTCCTTATTTAGTATTTTTGAATGTTAATTCATTTTAATGTTTAACATTATTATTATTAATATTTCATAAATAGTAAATTACAGCATTAACATTCTACCTGGACCCTGAATGGGGGACCACTATAGCACAAAGCTGCTTGGTTCTTATTCACAGCAGCACCAGAGTATACTCACCTGGTACCAGAAAACACAAAGGAAAACTATGTACATGTTCTCCAGATGCCGGAATATTCACATAAATCCTGTTTAAAAACCCCTGCATAATTATGTATTAATATTAATATTCATATCTTATTTTGAAATATAAAATATAACAGTTTGTAAATAAGTAACTTAAATATTGAAGTTCCTTTACTATTATAAATTTAACTATTAATAATTCGGTAACTGTTTATAAATTATAAAAATACATTAATAAAATAAATTTAGCTTACCAGTCCACAATAATACACTCTTGAACATTAGAATTAAAAGCAACATCTAGACAAGTAACACTAAGTGGTGTTGTTTCTAATGAACATCTCCACATGCATGAGCTCATGAGCGTGTATACGACCTCCTGTAATATATATATATATATATATATATATAGAGAGAGAGAGAGAGAGAGAGAGAGAGAGAGAGAGAGAGAGAGAGAGAACATAATATCTCTATCAGAGCTACACACACATCTATATATAACATAATAAATACTATATATAAATCTAATATAAATATATCATACATTATATACCTTCACCAAGTCGAATAGTTTCGTGGAGCATATTTTTTATAGATTCTGCCACGTTGACTTCTCCTACACAGTTCCTTCCCCATTCCCACCTTAGTTTGATGTTTGACCCAGCCTGGTCAATCTCTTTGACCCATACCTGATTTGAAAGTGTAAGGCGATTGGTGCCAAATATGAGCGATGATGAAGCTCAAAGTTGCTTCATGGCTAGTTTGAATGAAAAGACACGAAAGGAAATTTTAAAGTACAAGCCAATAAACTATCGAGAATGTCAAGAGGCAGCTCAAAAGGTTGCTTATAGCATGTCCTTAAAAGACTTGTATAAAGGGAAGGAAGCAAAACCTAAATCTAGGAGGTTTTCTCCAAAGTCTGGATTCAAAAAGTTTGATAGGCGACCAGATCAATCACCATCAATTTGAAGTGCAAGTCCCTTTGTCGGTAGTTCCAAATTTTTGGATACATCAAGACCCATCAGATCATGGAAATTGTTAGCGTTATCAACACCTCAGCAGGCCAAGGGAAAATCTGCTCCCTTGCAATCCACAAGCAGGGTTCCAACATGTTATAATTGTAACAAGCTTGGTCATGTTGCCAGACAATGTTGGGCATCCTCACAATAGTCGGGACATTTCAAGGCGATGGTAAAAGAAAAGTTGTTTGAACCAGAAACGCTTGAAGATCCAGAGGATGAGTCAGAAGAGGTAATGCTGTGCTAAACACAGTATGCCTTATTCACTATTCAAGACATAACCTTTGCTATATTTGACAGGAAGGATACGAGGGGACCGAGTCCGAATGATAATCAATACTGGAGCAACATACAACTTTATATCGACTAGTCTAGCTCATCGATTGAATTTGGATGTAATAAAGATGTGTGAAATAAAGATCAATTTTGGCAAAGGTTCTCAAAATACTAATAATATAGCAAGGGCAGTTCCTGTCCAAATCAAAGGTTGGAAGGCTAAGCTAAACTTAATTGTCTTGAATATAATAGGGTTGACTTTGTTTTGGATATGGAATGGTTCCATAAACATGTAGTCGAAATGAGGGGTTCCGGAAAATAATCAAATCACGCTTGTAAGATAAAGAGGACATTAGAAAAACAACTCAAAATGGAAACTAACTGATAAGGATTGAATCCTATGTTTCTTACTTAACTTAGTTGTGTAAAGCAGTTAGACATCGAGAACGTGTATTTCTTGCAATGGTTTTGGATACTATTGAGTCAAAATAGGAGATGGTCAAGAATCTGTTCCTGAACCTATTTTGAAGTCTTGAACATGTTTAAGGACGTGTTGCCAAAAGACTTGCCCCCGAGTTACCTCCATGTCGAGTTATGGACCACAGATAGAGATTTGCCAGGTTCGTCTCCACCGGCAAGAGCCCCATATCAATTAATCCTCAAGAGTTACTAAAATTGAAGAGACAACTGACAGAATTGATTGGTCGAGGACACATTCGACCTAGTCGATCACCGTATGATGCACTATCTGTTTGTAATGAAAAAGGATGGTACGATGCAATATGTGTGGACTATCGAGTGTGAACGCGATAACTATAAAAAATAAGTATCCTCTTCTGCGAGTGGATGACTTATTTGATAAGTTATCAAAAGCAAAGTATTTTTCAAAATAACTTGAGATCTGGTACCATCAGATTCAGGTAGCAGAGAATGACATTGAGAAGACCGCTTTTCGAACACGTTATGGATCATTTGAGTTTCTAGTCTTGCCATTCGGGTTGTGCAATGCTCCAGCAACTTTTTGCACAATGATGGATGATGTGTTTAGAGACTATCTAGACGAGTTCGTAGTGGTGTATATTGATGACATTCTGGTTTTCAGTTCGACAATTGAGGAACATGTGGAACACTTAGAAAAAGTGTTTCAGAGGTTGAGAGAGAACCAGTTGTATGCTAAAGAAAGCAAGTGCGCATTTGGTCAAACCAAGATAGATTTCTTGGGACACTTGATCTCAGGTGGGAGGTTGCCATGGACCAAAGAAAATTCAAGCTATTACCGAGTGGATGACTTTAAAAGACGTGCATGAAGTTAGATCATTTCTTGGTCTGAAGGGTATTACCGAAGATTCATAAAGGGTTACTCGAAATCATTGACAGATCTTACGAAAAAACATTCCATGGCATTGGACTCCAGAGTGCCAACGTGCGTTCGTCAAACTCAAAGAGGCTATCTCTTCTGAGCCAGTTTTGCAGTTGCCCATCTTTGAAGATCCCTTTGAAGTAGAATGTGACGCTTCCGACTTTGCAATTGGTGGTGTATTGCAACAGAAAGGACATCCAGTGTCCTTTTTCTCGAAGAAGTTAGATGCCGCGCAAACTCGATGGCCTACTCACGAAAAGGAGATGTATGCTATTGTTGCTTCCTTGGAGTATTGGCGTCATTATCTTCCAAGTCATGGCACTGTGGTTTGGACAGATAGTGTAACTCTAAGGTATTTTGAAACGCAGCCGAAGCTATCACCAAAGTATGCTAGATGGCAGCAGAAGTTGGCACGATTTCAGCCTGAAATCAGACATAAGCGGGAAAGGACAATGTGGTAGCTGATGCACTCAGTAGGAAGGGTCATCTTCGTATTATGTCAGCACCCGTGTCAACTTTGGTGGATGAATTTGTGACGGCGTATCCTCAGGACAAGTTTTAAAGGAGGCTTTGAGCCTGGTGGCAAAGAGGAAACAAGTTCATCAATTACGAAAGATGGTAATATTCCAGCAGGAATAGAAAGTCGAATGGATGCACTCAAACAGGCATTTTGCAGTACGAGATGGAGTTCTTTATTATAAAGAAAAGAGACTCTATGTTCCAGAAGGGACATGGAGGAGAGGCTGTTAAGAGAGCATCACGACGTTCCTTTAGGACATGGTGGAAGGCATAAGACATTGGCTTTGTTGAAACAGGGATTCTATTGGCCGGGATTCTATATGCCCACATGTCAACAAGTAAGAATCAATTGCAAAAAAGCTGGGAAGTTGCAGTGTATACCGATTCCAGAGCGGCCATTTCAAAGTGTTACTTTGGACTTTATCATGGATTGCCAAAATCTTGTGGTTTTAACACGCTCATGGTGGTGATTGATCAGTTTTCAAAGGTTTCATTCCAATGTAGAGACAGTGAATGCAATTCAAGCAGCAAAGTTGTTCTTCCACGAAGTCATAAGAGTACGCGGGCTACCGGAAACGATGATCTCAGATCGGGATCCTCGATTTATGGGCAAGTTTTGGGGAACGTTGTTTAAGCAGTTTGGCACGATGCTGAAGTTTAGTACAGCTTACCATCTGCAAACTGATGGTCAAACGGAGAGGGTGAACCGACAAGTCAAGGATATTCAGATGCTATGTTCAAAGTGATCAACTTGATTGGGCTGAACACTTGGATATGGCTGAGATATGTTATAATAACTCAGCACACATTGCAGCCCGATGGAAGTATTAACTGGGAATAAGGTGGTATTTCAGAGTATGGTGTTACCGAAAGATGATGTTAATCGAGTTCCATGTGTAGTAGAGTTCACTGGACAATTATATCGAACATGGGAAGCTGCTCATCAAGCAATGGCTACAGCACAGGAAAGGTATCGTCAATAGTACAATAAACATTGGTGGGATGTAGAGTATAGATTCTCCAATGGTTCCCATGTTGACTCGCATGCCGGGTAACCCTTCCACTTAACAAGATATTCTCGTTTATGTTTCTGCGACCCTCGGCGTTTAATATCCTTTGCATCCAAAATCGACTCAACTTCGAACTCTTTTGTATCACTGACCAGCTCAGGAAGTAGACGTAAGTTTTCATATCTCTACGGATGTTTCTCATCTTTGTGGAATGGCTCGAGTAAATTAACATGAAACATATTGTGTATTGCTCCCAACTCCAGAGGAAGATCTAACCTATAAGCCACTTTTCCTACTCGCTTCACCACCTCGTATGGACCTATGTAATGCGATAGAAATTTCCTCGAAAGAGTCGCTGGAACCTTTAGGTTTTTGGTACTCAGCAATACCATTGGTTGACGGTGGTCTAACACCGTCAAACTACCAGCCGGCATGGACGAGTGACAGGGCTAAGCGCTGGGTAAGGAAGGTACCATAGGTATGGATTGATGGCGATAGATGTCAAGCAGCAGTATAATCGGGCATAGATCCAATCGTTCGGATCAACTACCCAGGTTATGCAGGATAGCACGTGTGAGGGAGGCGCATAAATGAGACAGACATGACTCTGTCACATGGTGACAGACCAGTAAGAAAGCGCCACCTGTACCTAGGGTCTAGCGCTAGGTGTGCCCACTATATAAGCAGGAAGGTTGGTAGTGGGTCGGGGTCTTTTGGGTTAGGAAGTCTACGTCTTGTATCTTGCTTCCCTGTCAGAGGTAGTTTGTATTCAGGTAAGCAATATATATATATATATATATATATAAGACATGCTCCTTCTATTCACCATCTTATTGATGATTCCCCTCTTGCTTTGCTCCTAGGCAAGCGACGCACTCTGCTAACCATCACAACGATACCCTAGATGAACTCCCCACCCTTGTACACGGACCCTTGCGGTGTTCGGGTAGAGGACATTCAGCACCTTTCAATACTCCTGAGGTAAGGCCGGCTTGCCGGCTTGGACCCCCGGGGTTAGACGCTACCCACAGCGTCTTGGCGACCACCAAGGCTTCATAAGAAGCACCACATCTGGCATGTGGAGTCCCTGACGACCATTTGTGGTGATCACGGAGAGATAAATAGTACACATGGATGGAGTTCACAGTAACAAGCAGAGTTGCGGGCTGAAGAAGAGCCGGAACTAACTCGTTCAAACAACTAGAGATCAACGAGCATTAGCTGGCCAGGAGGATGCGACGAGACGGCCAAGGGAGGTTGATGGAAGGTAGTGAGGCACCCCGGTTGTCGCAATCGGCCCCTACCTGTTAAGACCCGTATAACGAATCAAAGAATATTCCCCAAAAAGGTATAAGCTAGAATATTCTTAAAGAGCTATACCTAGATCTAAGAGAATTAAGGGCACACTAAGATTGGAAGCCTTTTTGGATAGCAGCATGTGGAGACTAGAGACAGCTCGGGGAGGTCAGGTGGTTTTGTGAGGGTCTCTAGTTTGTATGTAGTGGTGCTTAACAATTGGTATTGGAGTAAGGTTTGAGATGAAGACCTATGGGAAGAAGAGAATAATACCACCTATGTGGAGATGTTGGACATTGAAAGGCAAATTGTCTAAGAAGGAACAAGCCCAAGGGCAAGGGTTTCAATGGCAGTAAGAACAAGTAGACGCCTAAGAAGCTTTAAGAGATGGAGTGTGGAGAGGAGCACAAAGGAGACTTCTTTAAATCACAAGGTAAATTTCTATTTGTTCTTGCTCAACAAGTAAACTACATGACATGGGGGAGCCACACACACATGCTATTGTGGTGGAGGGACGACTAGGTGAGCGTCCAGTGCGAGTCCTCGTGGATAGCATGAGTAGCGATAACTTTGTGTCAACAGAGTTAATAGAGGAGTGCAACTTGCCCACAAAGACTGTGCCTTAATATGAATTTGAAGGCTTAACTATCACACAGAGCTACAGTGCTTGTGTGGAGGAGTTACAGCTAAAGGTTGGCAAAACCCAGCTGGTGGAGCTGCACGAAGACTGTGCCTCAATACGAGATTGAGGGCTTATTTATCACATAGAACTAAATTGCTTGTGTGGAAGAGTTATAGCTAGAGGTTGGCAAAACCCAACTGGTGAAGACTTTCTTTCTTGCAAAGTTAGTGCGTGTGGATCCTAATATCTAGTGGAGCACCAAGCACATGAAGCTTGAGTATAGTAGACACCTGCAGAATGAGGCCCTTTGTTAGGACATGTATAAGAAAGTGAGGGGAAATAAATATTTCCCTTAATTTCAAAGGGTTTTTTAAGGGTAACATACACTATAACCATCCTCATATGCATTTAAATAAGAAAACATATTAATTCAAAAATGCATTAATCGTATCAAAATTTATATTTTAATTCATAGGAATTCACATTTAATTTTTATTTTGCTTCCTATATCATAACAGTAATACATATTAAATCCCTTTAAAAAATATTGGAATTAAGGGGACCCATTGTGCAAACTAACCTTATAAACAGTGCTTCTTTTTACTTCTTTTAATTATGACAAAAAGGGACTTAGTGTTGCAAGTCCAAGCTCTCCGTTTGCGTTCACTACCTTTATCCCAATGCATACAGGAACTTACAGGTAAATATACTTGTATGTGTATGTATCTGGTGTGTGCATATATACATGTATACATACGTTTGTGTGGAATCTTGGAGGCCTTAAAACATATGGCATTTATATTCTACTGTGCATACTGTAACGTGCTTTTCCTTTTTTATAATGTAAGATTGACGTTGTCATAAAAATATATTATATTGATTACGTCTCAATGATCAAGAAATATTCAGCGTGTTTAACATCTGAATGGAATACTTATTCATAAACTCCACATATATGGAGATGCAAGGTTAATTTGAAATTTGCCTATAAATGTGTGCATTTCATCCAACTTGTTTATAATGTGTGAAGTTCAAGTGAAATGAAGATTTATTGAGTAGGTGGCTCTTTTTTATGATCCAATGGAGATGCAAGGTTAACTTGGAATTTGCTCTTCAACCATTAGTTGCTCAACTGTCTCCAATGCCTGCCCTGCACTTGAAATGTCACCTGACATAAGCCTCTCCCAAATCCTTTCAAAAGCTCAGACGAATGGATGCAGACTGCAATCAGGTACTTACCTACCATGTACAGATCGTTAAGCACCTCATACGTTCTCTCACAACCTGGTTTTCCAGCGATCCGAGCGGAAGCCGGAGGGAAGTGGACTGCCAATCCTCCCTGCCACCTCAAAATCACAGAGAAGAAACTCACCCCTGTACCGGATCACGTTGGCAAGCCTGACATCGTAGTGGCAGAAACCAAAACTGTGCAGGAGTTTAAGGCATCCAAGAATGCTCCGCACCATAAAAACGCCTCCGGCTTCTTGATATCGTATATGACCTGACACCCACAGGAGAAATATGGAGCTCAATGTTCACCAGTTCCCACCTCCCCTCTGTTTCTTCTCGGCTTCTTCAAAACCGGCTCAAACAATGGCTTCCCGTCAACGATGACATCCACACGCACCGCACCCGTCAAGAGCCGTTGTGCATATGAGAATACATCTTTATGAAGTCGTCTAAAGCCCAACGAGGTATCCTGAACTCCTTGCGCACGTGATTCAAGCCAATGTTGACTGTCACCATACCTGTGTTATCAGGATCTACGATATTCCACGGACTTTCGCGGTAGTGATCCTGTAGGAGAGGAAGTCCAGCGTGACAGAGAACGCCCCCCTCATTAATGGTTCGTACCCAGCGGAATATGTTGAATCATAGCAACAACGAACGTTTGTCGCTGCTGCTTAATGTTCATGCGCAGAGGCGGCCCAATTCTGATGAGGCTCTTTTTGCATCGAGAGGAAAATTACGAGCTGAACAGTATCGCCGACCGCTGCATACCCAAATATGTACTCTAGCTCACAAAGACACCCGCTGCTGAACCTCTGTGCTTAAGATGCATATCCATCTCAGCATGCTGGATACGAGTGTCCTTGTACTCACCAACCAAAACTGGAATCGAATCACAACAAACACTGACGCCCCATCTTGTTTTATCTTTGCTGACCGAGAGGGACGGGTCCACCTGGTTGTCCCCCCTCATCTCAACTGCCAGACGGTACTCCCTCTGCAAAGCCTCAGCCAGCCGTCCACCAACGAATTGTAGAAACCGCTGACCATGACTTCACCAAAGCCTTTAAGTGTTCTCCTCGTGCAGAAGTGGCCGAGCACCCAAGAAGCTTGCGGAA
This sequence comes from Selaginella tamariscina, assembly GCA_003024785.1. Lineage (NCBI taxonomy): Eukaryota > Viridiplantae > Streptophyta > Lycopodiopsida > Selaginellales > Selaginellaceae > Selaginella > Selaginella tamariscina. The sequence continues at coordinate 114,646 of PUQB01000094.1, forward strand.
CCGACCGCCCGTCCATGCTTTCCTCAAAAAGCTGTGGATAATCTGCCACCAATGACGGGTCATTTACTGGAACCTTGCAAGCCAGCGGTTGGAACAGAATCCTCTCCAGGGAACCGGTGTCAAGAACCGTGCACATCTCATCTGGCGAAAGACGCGCTAGAAGTTCATCCGAGACTTGTTTATCCACGGAGTTTTTACCAGAAGGGCCCTTGAAAGCAGGGACTGCAAAAACATGAAGGATTTGAAGCAAATTAAACACACACACACCAGCAACGAAGCCACACAAGACCAAACTCTGACTGGCCAGTCAAACACCGACCGACATCTCCCCCACGAGAAAGCAGAAAGCAAAGCCGCAAATTGTCGGTTTAAGAATGTCAAGAGGCAGCAGACAGCCAATAAAGAGCCATACGTTATCTAATAAGCCATGAAGGAAAGCAAGAAGCGACAAAGACAAAGCTACCATCAGCAAGCTATAGCCGGATTCACACAGATTCAGAGCCAGATGCAGCATACAAAGGGGCAAAAGAAAAACGCACAGCACAAGCATGACCACAAGACCAAATCACCCAATCCCAAACAAAATCAAACAGCCATAGCCAGATCACAACCATCACACAAGAGAAAGAAGGGGCAAGACACAAAATGGGGAGGCAAAGCACACAAGATCTAAGGCCGAGGCCCTAGATTCACAACCAGAAACCTAGGTGTGTACACTCACGGCGCCATAGCCCAAGACACAGCTGTTCTCAAGAAAAAGGATGACACGGAAAGCAGAGAAAGCAAGAAACCCTAAACCCTAAACCCTTCGTAGCAGGCACGGACATGACACATACTAAGTCATGAAGAGAAAACAAGGATCCGAAACAATAACAAATTCAAGCAAAGGGCCTTTGCAATTTGCTCAGATTCTGAAGGGAAAACAAAGAGGAAACAAGGGGCAGAGAGGTACCTAGCAGTTTGAGGTGCGGCTGAAGCTTCTTAGCAGCAAAAACCGGCACTTTCAAGCCAATCACTTCGTCGTATGTCAGCTCCTTCAGCTCTCCACATAGTGGTAGCCCTCTGCTTCCAGATTTTCTACACTACGATCAATTACGGCCGCTTTCACCTCGTCAGAAGCCACTGATTTCAGAAATGCCCGCACGGTAAGGCCTCGATCCGGCATTTCGGCGTCCATCTTCACAAACAAACCTACAACTTCGGCTGCTAGGGTTTTTCAGCACTCTTAGGGTCTTTACCAGCTCAGAAAAAGGCGGAGTTCTTTAACAGTAAAATAATTAATTAATTTTAATTTAGAAACTAATCAATTTCAACTTGATAATATATTCATTTGAAAGTATAGAAAGAAAAACAGAAGAAAAAAAAAATCAAATTAGACCAATAGTTTACATTAATTATTTATATTCCTATATTCAACTTAACTTAAATACAAATTACAAGCATATTCTAGTAGTTGAATTAAGTTAAATTGAATATAAAACATAAGTTAAGTTTATTTTTTATCGAATAAATGTTTTCAATTTATTCCGATCCAAATAATTCTCCACGACTCCTTATAAATAAACATTTATTCAACGTATTAACTTAATTCAAGTCTTAAATACAAATTACGAGCATATTCTAGTAATTTACATTAATTACTTATATTCTTATATAATTAAATAAATATTTAAAAATACATAAATAATACTGATTATTTAAATTGGTCTAATTTGATTTTTTATTCTTCTGTTTTTCTTTCTATACTTTCAAATCAATATATTATCAAGTTGAAATTGATTAGTTTGTTAGTTTTCTCTAACAACTTTAAATGTTCAAATATTTTTCACTAGAATTCTACAATTAGTTCACATTAAAATTAATTAATTATTTTAATGTTGAAGAACTCGTAAGGTTCCATGGTATATATACGTCGCATAGACTCTTAGATATCTGCGCCATGTAGGCACTAGGATTTACTTGGCACCAGGCATACTAATGTGGGTGTAAGGATTTGCCTAAACCTAATTGAATCGTATTTGGTATTCACTTTTATGCTATCATAGTTTTACTATGACTCAACCCTTTACTTTGGGGTTTGACTATTATTACTTACTGAGTTGTGTGACAAACCCTAGATGTAGTAGGAAACATGCCTAATAGAGTTTTTACCTGGTGCTACAAAGGCGGCTTGCTAGGTGCCAACCCTGGATTCCCCTTTCTGGAAACCCCACAGAATTTGGTAAAGTAACATGTATTAGGAACCCAGACACGCAGACTAGTTGAGCTACGGGTATCGTTCCTAGCTTAGCGTGGTGAGGCGACTGGAGCAAGGCCTCAACCATTAGTTTTGCAGAACGTGAACTCGGGTAACGCCTTTGAGCTTGCGAGCAGATTTTCGGGCCAAGAAATTTGGCTAACTCCTTGGAAGTAATGTACTCCCGTCACAAAGGCACAATTCTACCAACGATAAGGATAGTCTAACCCAAAGGTGAAATGTACCCCTGTCGTATGGTAGTTAGGGCGGCACAACAAAGGGTTGCGCCTTGACGACACAAGCTTAGCTTGCACCGGTAGGAGGTTAACGAGCTCTCCTTTGTTTCATACTACATCTAGGGTTTCGTCACACAACTCGGTAAAATAAACAGTCAAACCCCAAAGTAAAGGGTCGATTCATAGTAAAAATTATGACACACTCCCCGCCTTTAAAAATGTCAACGTCCTCGTTGACATCTAACTCCAAGACTAAACTAGGTTAGGAAAAATTAATTGAAAATTAACACTAATCACTCAATGCAGAGTCAGCAAAAAGTTCACAAGTTTTTATTACCCCCTTGCATTATGTGAAGCCAAATACTTCAGAATCGTCGTTCACTAAGTGAGAACTTAGCTATTGAAGGCACCACTTGCGACAAGAAGTCATTTGAAGACTTTTTGCATGTCTGAAAAGTCTGTCACCCAACACAGACAACATGTTAGTTAATTTCTTTTAATTAACTAGAATTTATATTGGAGGCCTCTAGTTAATGTTGTTTGTTGGCCCCTAGGTTAAGAAGAAATAACTTTATTTCTTAATTAGTTTGAGACCTCGCCTCAAACTCATTCATCAACTCCATCGCGTTCTGCAGATTCTCCAATGGTTTCCATGTCGACTCGCATGCTGGGTACCCTTGCCACTTAACAAGATACTCACGTTTATGTTTCACTGTCCATGAATGTTTCGCCCTTTAATATCGCCTCAACTTCAAATTCTTTTTCCTCACCAACTAACTCTGGAGGCGGACATAAACTATAATATCTATGTGGATGTTTCTCATCCTTATGGAATGGCTCGAGCAAGTTGACATGAAACACATTGTGTATTGTTCCCAACTCTGGAGGAAGATCTAACCCATAAGCCACTTTTCCTACTTGTTTCACCACCTTGTATGGGCCTATGTAGTGCGATAGAAACTTCTTCAAAAGAGTCGTTGGAACCTTCAGGTTTCTGGTACTCAACAATACCATATCCCCAACCTGATACTGTACATCCGTCGATGCTTATTGTACTGCTGACGATACCTTTCCTGTGCTGCAGCCATTGCTTGGTGAGTAGCTTCCCATGTCCGATACAACTGTCCAGTGAACTCTGCTACAGAGGGAACTCGATTGACATCATCTTTCGGTAACACCATACTCTGAAGAATACCACCCTTATTCCCAGTTAACACTTCCATTGGGCTACATCCGATCACAGTGTGTGTCGAGTTATTGTAACATATCTTAGCCATATCTAAGTGTTCAGCCCAATTAAGTTGATCACCTTGAAACATAGCATCTGAGATAGTCCTCGACTTGTCGGTTCACCCTCTCTGTTTGACCATTATTTTGCGAATGGTAGGCTGTACTAAACTTGAGCATCGTACCAAACTGCTTAAACAATGTTCCCCAAAACTTGCCCGTAAATCGAGGATCCTGATCTGAAATCACGTTTTCGGTAGCCCGCGCACTCTTATGACTTCGTGGAAGAACAACTTCGTTGCTTGAATTGCATTCACTGTTTCTACAGTTGGAATGAAATGAGCAACCTTTGAAAACCGATTGACTACCACTATGAGCGCGTTAAAACCACAAGATTTTGGCAATCCCATAATAAAGTCCAAAGTAACACTTTGAAATGGCCGCTCTGAAATCGGTATACACTGCACTTCCCAGCTCATTTTGCGATCGGCTCTTCACTTATTGACATGTGGGGCATGTCTTGACATATTTAGCAACATCATCTATCATACCCAGCCAATAGAATCCCTGTTTCAACAAAGCCAATGTCTTATGCCTTCCACCATGTCCTGCCAAAGGAACGTCGTGATGCTCTCTTAACAACGTCCCTTCTGGAACATAGAGTCTCTTTTCTTTATAATAAAGAACTCCATCTCATACACAAAATGCACCTGTTTGAGTGCATCCATTCAACTTTCTATTCCTGCTGGAATATTACCATCTTTCGTAATTGATGAACTTGTTTTCTCTTTGCCACCAGGCTCAAAGCCTCCTTAGCAAACTTGTCCTGAGGATACGCCGTCACAATTCATTCACCAAAATTGACACAGGTGCTGACATAATACGAAGATGACCCTTCCTACTGAGTGCATCAACTACCACATTGTCCTTTCCCGCCTTATGTCTGATTTTAGGTTGGAATCATGCCAACTTCTGCTGCCATCTAGCATACTTCAACAATAGCTTCGGCTGCATTTCAAAATACCTTAGAGTTACACTATCTGTCCAAACCACAGTGCTATGACTTGGAAGATAAAGACGCCAATACTCCAAGGAAGCAACGATAGCATACATCTCCTTTTTGTGAGTAGGCCATCGAGTTTGCGCAGCATCTAACTTCTTCAAGAAAAGGGACACTAGATGTCCTTTCTGTTGCAATACACCACCAATTGCAAAGTCGGAAGCGTCACATTCTACTTCGATCTTCAAAGATGGGCAATTGCAAAATTGGCTCAGAAGAGATAGCCTCTTTGAGTTTGACGAACGCACGTTGGCACTCTGGAGTCCAATGCATGGAATGTTCTTTCATAAGATCTGTCAATGGGGCTACTATTTCCGAGTAACCCTTTATGAATCTTCGGTAATACCCTGTTAAACCAAGAAATGATCTAAATTCATGCACGTTTTTTAAAAGTTATCCACTCGGTAATAGCTTAAATTTTTTTGGATCCATGGCAACCTCCCCACCTGAGATTAAGTGTCCCAAGGAAATCTATCTTGGTTTGACCAAATGCGCACTTGCTTTCTTTAGCATACAACTGGTTCTCTCTCAACCTCTGAAACACTTTTTCTAAGTGTTCCACATGTTCTCAATTGTCGAACTGAAAACCAGAATGTCATCAATATACACCACTACGAACTCGTCTAGATAGTCTCTAAACACATCATCCATCATTGTGCAAAAAGTTGCTGGAGCATTGCACCCCGAATGGCAAGACTAGAAACTCAAATGATCCATAACGCGTTCGAAAAGCGGTCTTCTCAATGTCATTCTCTGCTACCCGAATCTGATGGTACCCAGACCTCAAGTCTATTCTTGAAAAAACTTTTTTTGATAGCCTATCAAATAAGTCGTCCACTCGTGGAAGAGGATACTTATTTTTGATAGTTATCGCGTTCAGTGCTCGATAGTCCACACACATTCGCATCGTACCATCCTTTTTCATTACAAACAAGATAGGTGCACCATACGGATCGACTAGGTCGAATGTGTCCTCGACCAATCAATTTGTCAGCTGTCTCTTCAATTCTACTAACTCTTGAGGATTCAACCGATATGGGGCTCTTGCCGGTGGAGACGAACCTGGCAAAATCTCTATCTGTGGTCCACAGCTCGACGTGGAGGTAACTCGGGCGGCAAGTCTTCTGGCAACACATCCTTAAACATGTTCAAGACTTCCAAAATAGGTTCAGGAACAGATTCTTGACCATCTCCTATTTTGACTTCACCAGTATCCAAAACCATTGCAAGAAACACACGTTCCCGATGTCTAACTGCTTACGCAACTGAGTTAAGGTAAGGAACATAGGATTCCAATCCTTATCAGTTAGCGTTTCCATTCTGAGCTGTTTTTCTAATGGCTTCTTTATCTGCTGCAAGCGTGATTCGATTATCTCCGGAACCCCTCATTTCGATTACATGTTTATGGAACCATTCCATACCCAAAACAAAGTCAAACCCCGTCATATTCAAGACAACTAAGTCTAGCTTAGCCTTCCAATCTTTGATTTGGACAGGAACTGCCCTTGCTATATTATTAGTATTTTGAGAACCTTTGCCAAAATTGATCTTTATTTCACACATCTTTATTACATCCAAATTCAATCGACGAGCTAGACTAGTCGATATGAAGTTGTATGTTGCTCCAGTATCGATCATCATTCGGACTCGGTCCCCTCGTATCCTTCCTGTCAAATATAGCAAAGGGTCAGTTTTGTCTTGAATAGCGAATAAGGCAGGTTGTGTCTGGCACAACATTACCTCTTCTGACTCATCTTCCGGATCTTCAAGCGTTTCTGGTTCAGCAACTTCCTCTTCTACCATCGCCTTGAAATGTCCTGATTGTTGTGAGGGTGCCGACACTCTTTAGCAAAATGACCAGGCTTGTTACAATTATAACATTTCGACCCCGCCTGCGGAAGGGGAGCAGACTTTGGAGCCGATCCTTTGGCCTGCTGGGAGGTGGTAACGCCAATGGTTTCCGAAATCCGGTGGGTCTTGATGTGTCCGAAAACTTGGAACTGCCGACAAAGGGACTTGCACTTCGAATTGATGGCGATTGATCTGGTCGCCTATCAAACCTTCTGAACCCAGACTTTGGAGGAAACCTCCTTTTAGGTTTTGCTTCCTCCCCTTTGTACAAGTCTTCTAACGACATGCCATAAGCAACCTTTTGAGCTGCCTCTTGACATTCCCGATAGCTTGTTGGCTTGTACCTTAAGATTTCCCTTCGCGTTTCTCATTCAAGCTAGCCATGAAGCAACTTCGAGCTTCATCATCGCTCATATTTGGCACCAATCGCCGTACACTTTCGAATCGATAAACGTGGTCCATTGGACTTCCCCGAACTCCCTGTTGACAAAGTGCCAGGTCAGCACGCAATCGCAAACCGAGATCATCCGGCATATACTGCTTTTTGATCTCCTTTTTCATGTTTCCAGCTGTTTCGGTATCCACGTTCACCTTCAACAATTCGCCACCAAGTCTTAGCTTCTTCTTTAAGAAACTGCTTGGCACATGCAACCTTTTCTGTCTTTCTCACGGAAGCAGCCTCGAAATAGCTTTCCATATCATACAACCAGTCATCCAAAACCTTGTAATCCTTTGAACCCATGAAATTCGAAGGCTTTACCGGTTTGAATTTACTGGGACCTCCACCACTACTTCCGTCGAAGAATCTGATTCAGAGGAACCTGACTCTGAGTCATGCTTCTTCTTCTTTTTCCGTGTGTCTGGTTGCGGAACATCTGGCACTGAGTATTCGTGGAATCCGAACGGCAACATTATCGATTCGGTGTTCAATCCCAAACATCCCCTCGAAGTTCGTTTAGGGCATCCATCATTATTTCTCGCCAACCAGGTCGTTGTCTAACTCTAGGGGGTCGACCTGGATCACCTCATCCATCTCCTCATTTTGAGCCTCTGCGACAGCCCTCTCTGCCTCAGGCTCTGGTTGCTTTCTTTTGCTCATCGTATTGAACCCTAGTTTCAACACTCGGAGAATATGCTTGGAATATTCCCAATGTAAGTTGGAAACACCCTGCACAGGTTGTACACCCACACACATCAGCTTAAACTAGCATAAGACTTTCGGACATACCTAGAATCTCACGCCGACTCACTGAGCAAGTGTTCTCCGAAGTTTGACAACTCACAGGATCAAACTCTCTGCGCAGAATACAGACATGTTAACCGAAAGCAATAGAGTATATCAAGAATTTAGAGTTATCTAAACATTGAAACACTCTATGACTTAAGGTAGTCCTACTGACCGCAGAGAACTTGCTCCGATACCAATTGTCAGAGTTTTTACCTGGTGCCACAAAGGCGGCTTGCCAGGTGCCAACCCTGGAATCCCCTCTCTGGAAACCCCACGGAATCTGGTAAAGTAACCCGTATTAGGAACCCAACCCTTAGGAACTTAAACCCTAACTGACCAAGTCCACGAACGAGACTCACCTTGTGAATCAGGATGCACGACTAGCCGATAGGTTCGTTCCTAGCTTGGCGTGGTTGAGGCGGCCGAGCAAGGCCTCAACCACTAGTTTGCGGAACGTGAACTCGGGCAATTTTGAGCTTGCGAGCAGGTTTTCGGACCAAGGAATCTGCTAACTCCTTGGAAGTGACGACCCCGTCTCAAAGGCAAGATCCTGCCAACGATAAGGATAGTCTAACCCTAGGGTGGGTTGTACCCCTGTCGTAGTTTGGGCGGCACAACAAGGGTTGCACCTTGACGACACAAGCTTAGCTTGCACCGGTAGGAGGTTAACGAGCTCTCTTTTGAACCCAGGAAGCCTCACTACATATACTCTACCTTATTTATGTGACGGACCCCCCCCCCCCCGTTTACCTAAGTGAGTAAGTGGGCTGGCACGGAAATGCCAGCCCTAAGAGAAAATGGTTATCTAACCTAACCCCTAGGGTTAGGTCAACCCTAGGGGTGTCCCTAACCCTTATTTTGACAAGCTATATTTTACGAAGAACCCTAACCCAGAATATGTTGAACCATCTTGCCGTCTTAATTCAGATGTTCACCACCTCACGAGGGATCCAGGATACAATGTGCCATTAGGTGAAACCTCTGTCACAACTACACCCACGAAGTCGGACCCTAGTTTCTCTTCTGACACTGCTTCCATTGGATTTATAGCTGTGATGATGCCTCTTCCGACTTCAATCTCACGAAGAAAGAGAATCACCTCATCCATTACAGCAGGCAAGCCATCATCTGGTAAACTTGTGCTACTATTTGTTTGTGACTCTGCATATTTTGTGTCAGCCTTGACTTCATCCAAATTCCACAATACAGGAGAACCCTCCTCAAATTCCATTCCCAGAACCTCAACATGCTTGTAAATGGTGTTCACCCATACGTACACACAAGATCCTTGGGAAATATTGTGACATGATGCATTATTATCTCGAACTTCCACAGTTCCAGTGCCAACTATCTCGTTGTTCCGAAGAAGACATACTTTATCTCCAGTATTAAACATATTGTCCTGCACATAAATAATTGTATTATTTATGATATCTGTTTATGCAATATTTTTAAGAAATCTGAATTACGGTTACTTAATAATATGCATATGCAATAATACATAATTATGTTTAGAGATAATATCTCATGTTTGATTAATATAACTGATGGGCGGGATTAATCCCGCCCACGAATCCCTCCGACGAGGAACGGTCGGCGGGATTAATCCCGCCGCGACTCAACCCCTTCGGAGAGAGTCGGCGGGATTAATCCCGCCTTGGACTCCCTCCGACAAGGAAGAGCCAGCGGGATTAATCCCGCTGCCTCTTCCTCCTCGGGGGAGTCCGGCGGGATTAATCCCGCCGACTCATCCTCGCCGGAGAGAGTCGGCGGGATTAATCCCGCCGGACTCCCTTCCTCGTCGAAGGAAGAGGCGGCGGGATTAATCCCGCCGGCTCTTCCTTGTCGGAGGGAGTCCAAGGCGGGATTAATCCCGCCCACAATTCTTACGACGGGGAATGGGTGGCGGGATTAAACCCGCACATAACTCTCTCCAAAACTATGATTTCAAAGAGATCTCGGATAAATCCTGTCCCCAAATCTTTAAAACAGGGAAGTGGTGGCGAGATTAATCCCGCCACCCCTTCCCTGCCTCCTAAAATGGTTGGCGGGATTAATCCCGCCGACAACTCTTTCTAATAAATTCTGGTAACTCTTCATCAGTTGAGAAGGTTATCGACGGGATTAATCCCGCCACTCTTTTTCAGTGGCGGAGAAGCATTGCCCGGGAGATGGTGGCGGGATTAATCCCGCCACTTCTTCAAAGAGGCGAAAAAGAAATGGCCGGATTAATCCCGCCGCCCCGGTTAACCTAGAATATTAAGTTAAAAGGATATTTAAACGTGATAAATCCCTAACAGAATATATTATAATCCTAATGCATTTCTAAACCCCTAAATTGTAATTTTAAGAGAGAATGTAAGAGAGTGAATCTTAATAAGTATTTTAAATTTGTTTATAATACTTGTAAACAGCACTGAAGGCGCCGTGCTTTCCTATAAAGAATAGCATCCAATTTAATCTCGCTCTTGAGATGATCACTATGAAGAAAAAAGAAGATCTAAAGAGTGAAAAATACAGAAATGAAGAAACCCTTGCCGAAGAAAGAACCAGATCTGAATTTGAGTGGGAAATTAAATGCATTTTCAAATTTACATGTCAGACCGACAATACATATGTCAGAAATTCAAATTTTTTAAAAAGAACAGAAAATAAAATTTAAGATGAGTTGACACAAATATCCGACACTCTGACATATATACTCTCCAGTTCCAATGAGTATTTTAAAATTGCATTTAATGTTATTCAAGTGATTCAAGCTGTTTAATATTACGAAATTTTAGACTATATTCTACATTCTTAGTATTCAAGTATATTTATATTATATATATATATATATAAATATATACTTATACAATAAATAAATTGATATATTATTATGTATCATTTAAAATATATTCATAGTCTTTTATTATTATTATTTTCTTAATTACTCGAGTATTTAGTTTTCATTTCCTAGTATCAATGGGATATTCTTTAATTTTTATTAATATTTGAAGAATATTCAATATTAAACCTGATTATCATAATTAAATTAGTCTTGTTCTTAATTATTGCAGTAATTATTCTACATTTGTATATATTAATGGGATTTTCTCAATTAATTTGTTATTATTTCAAGAATATTCATGTGTTAAAACCTTATTATCAATATTAAATTAATACACACTATGAACATATTTTAAATTATACATAATAATACATCATTTTATCTAATATATAGTCATATATAGTTTTAATAATATATATATTAATATCATTTCCTTAATTACTTGAGTAATTAATCTTCTTTATATTAATGGGATATTCTTTATTATTTTCTTATTTTCCAAGAATATTCCAATATTAAACATGATTATGATAATTAATTTAGTTAATTATTTGAGTACTTAATTTACATTTGTATATATTAATGGGATTTTCTCAATTAATTTCTTATTATTTCAAGAATATTTCAATGTTAAACCTTTTTATCAATATTAAATTAATATATATTTAAAACTATATATGGCTATATATTAGATAAAATCATATTATTATGTATAATTTAAAATATGTTCCTAGTGTGTTTATTAATTTTATTTTCTTAATTATTCGATGTTTGTTTTGCACACATATATAAACACAATCATAAATTTACACACGCATTACAAGAACTTACAAAAACACATATGCACACACATGCACAACCCTAAACCAAACTGAAGAAATAGGTTGCTTCTTTATTGAAAACATTCATGTTCAACGCATGTATGATATATGTACTTAATCTGTGTGACTGTATGTAACACATTGAATTTACATGTGTAATATTTATATTAAGCTTGTTGGGAGCAAACCCTAAACCCTAAACCCTAAACCCTAATATGTAACACAATGAATTTACTCATGTCATATGTATGTATGTCTGTGTGTATACACGTGTGCATGTATATATGTGTACTCTGTATGTATATATGTGTACTTTCTGTCTTTTTTCATACATACACACCATGCATGATCCATGTTAATATGTACTGTCTCTTTCTCTCAAACATACACACCATGCATGATCTATAATATGTACTCGTCTCTCTAATATTATGTACTAATATGTATGTATGTCTGTGTGTATAATACACACCATGCATGATCCATAATATGTACTGTCTCTCTTCTCTCATATACTATGTATGTATATCTGTGTATAATATGTGTAAGTATATGTGTACTAATATATGCAATGTGTACAAAAATAATTTTTCAACACTCTCTCTTCTCTCATACATACACACCATGCATGATCCATCCTAAATCCAAAACCCTAAACCCTAAACCCTAAACCCATGTAATATGTGTGTATGTCTGTGTGTATACACGTGTGTATGTTATATTATGTGTATTAATATATGCAATGTGTATGTATGTATTGATACACATGAAACTTTAACACTCTCATGGACACACACATGTTAAATCCCTGCATGATTTATATTTTTGAGGTGTATGTGATACACCCACGCACATGCACGCGCTAATAATATAATGAAAGAATATTCGTTTAGGGCGAATCTATATTTTATTCTTTTTAGGGTTTAAGTATATCTCAGAAGGAATATTCTATTAGGGTTGATATATATATTAATTCCTTTAGGGTTTAGGTATATTCTTAGAGTTTCAAGACGGCGGCTGTGAATCGGCGCGGCGGCTGTGCACACAGGTGAGATCTGTGTGTGTGTGTGTGTGTGTATGTATGTATATATGTATGGAGTGTGCGTTATAATTTTATTTATTAGTTTATCTCTCGCACCACACACGCACACTCCTGTGTATGTATATGTGTGTGTGGGTGTGTGTTTGTTTATCTGTATGATTTTATTTGTTTCGCTCACACACACACACGATATACATACATACCACATATATATACATATATATGTGTACCAGTATCAATTGATTATATATATATATATATTATGTGTACCAGTATCTGTAAATTTTTTTTATTGATCTTGCTTTACACACACACACACACACACACACACATATATATATATATATATATATATATATATTATGTGTACCAGTATCTGTAAATTTTTTTTTATTGATCTATCTCTCCCACACACACGCGCACTGCTTTACACACACACACACACACACACACATATATATATATATATATAATCAATGCATATTAACAAATAGTATACAACACTAGTTTATATATATGCTTATATATTCATATGGGTTATATATCTATATACACACATATATATATGTGTGTGTTTTTCTGTATAATTTTATTTATTTATTAGTTTTATCTCTCGCACACACACGCACACTCCTGTGTATGTATATGTGTGTGTGTGTGTTTGTTTATCTGTATGATTTTATTTGTTTCGCTCACACACGCATACACACAATATACATATACACATATATATATACCTATATACATATATACATACATACAACACTAGTTTATATATATGCTTATATATTCACAGACTCTCTCTCTTTCTCTATAGATTATATATCTATATACACACATATATATGTGTGTGTTTATCTGTATAATTTTATTTATTTATTAGTTTTATCTTTCGCACACACACGCACACTCCTGTGTATATATATATGTGTGTGGTGGTTTGTTTATCTGTATGATTTTATTTGTTTCGCTCACACGCATACACACGATATACATATACACACATATATATACCTATGTACACACATATATTAGGTGTACCAGTACTGTATAATTTTATTTATTTATCTATCTCTTGCACACACACGTACACTCCTATACATACATACATACATACATATATAACACACACACATATATATATGTGTGTGTTTTTATCTCGCTAAGCCCCTCGAGCGGCGGGATTAATCCCGCCGCTATAGGTTATAGCCTCGGCGGCGGATTAATCCGCCGCTATATGGTTGGGGCCATGGCGGCGGGATTAATCCCGCCGCGAGGCCCTTCAGGCATGGGTGAGCGGCGGGATTAATCCCGCCGCCGAGGCCCTTCACGCAGGCTATGGGCGGCGGGATTAATCCCGCCGCTCTACGACAAACCGAAGAGCGGCGGGATTAATCCCGCCGCCCATGGCCTGCGTGAGGGGCCTCGGCGGCGGGATTAATCCCGCCGCTCATCCATGCCCTGCGCGGAATGCGGCGGGATTTATCTCGCCGGCAATGGCCTGTGTGAAGGTTCTAATGGGCGGGATTAATCCCGCCGGATTCCGCGCAGGGCATTTACAGGGAATGGGCGGCGGGATTAATCCCGCCGCCGAGGCCCCTCACGCAGGCCATGGGCGGCGGGATTAATCCCGCCGCTCTTCGGTTTGTCGTAGAGCGGCGGGATTAATCCCGCCGCCCAGGGAATTCACGCAGGACATGAACGCCGGGATTAATCCGGCCCCACGCTCATGCCCTTCGCGGAGGGCGGCGGATTAATCCCGCCGTTCATGTCCTGCGTGAATTCCCTGGGCGGCGGGATTAATCCCGCCCCCACCCATCCCTGTTCAAAAATGCCGCAGCCAATATATATGTGTGAGCGCATGATTTACGAGAGGGCGGCGGATTAGCCTCCGAACCTTCATTACCCGGTGGCGAGATTAATCTCCGAACCTTCATTACCCCATTGGTATGTTGAATCAATCCCGACTAACTCTGTCTGAGACGGAGAAGGTTTACAAAATACCAATGGAGGGAACCGAGAAGGGTGGTGGGATTAATTTCACCATCCCTTACATGGTGGGGGATTAATCCCGCCGCGTACGCATGCCCTACGCGGAATCGGGCGGGATTTATCCCGCCGCCATTGGCCTGCCTGAAGGGCCTAGGCGGCGGGATTAATCCCCCGATTTCGCACAGGGCATTGGCGTTCGGCGGGATTAATCCCGCCGACTAAGGCCCGAGTGAAGGGCCTAGGAGGCGGGATTAATCCCGCCGAACGCCAATGCCCTGTGCGAAATCGGGCGGGATTTATCCCGCCGCCATTGGCCTGCCTGAAGTGCCTAGGCGGCGGAATTAATCCCGCCGATTCCGCGCAGGGAATTGGCGTCCGGCGGGATTAATCCCGCCGCATAGGGATCGAGTGAAGGCCCTGGGCGGCGGGATTAATCCCGCCGAGTCTTCAATGCCTGTTGGAGAAATGAATCTCGCCACCCTTCCTTTTTCCTCCATTGGTGAGTTGACCAATCCCAAACGTTTCTGTCTAAGACGTAGAAGGTTTTACAACATACCAATGGAGGGACTGGGAAGGGTGGCGAGATTCATTTAACCATCCCTTACATGGTGGGCGAGATTAATCCCGCCTCCTTTCTGGAGTCACTGAAGGGGTGTGAGAAATAAATCCTGCCCAGTTCTCTCTGAGACCGAGAAGGGTGGCAAGATTAATTCCGCACTCCCGTTCAAGGCCTCCAGAAAGGTGGCGAGATTAATCCCGCCCACTCTTTCAGGAGGCATTGAAGGGGTGGCGAGATTAATCCCGCCGCACCTTCCATGTGAATATATATGTGTATTAGTTATATAAGTTGCATATCTCATTTTATTTACTTTTATCATCTTATCATAATATTTCAAGTAAAAGCTAGGAATCTATGTAAAACTGTCCATATTTACTTTATCATCTTATCATAATATTCGAGTAAAGCTAGGAATCTATGTAAAACTGTCCAGAGCTCACATTTGTGGTGGTTCTAAAACGAAATGTTATCTTTCTTTTGCACTAACACAAATGTGAGCTTCGGACAGTTAATTACGTCTACTTCTCTCTGTGTATTATTTTTGTATATTCGGGTTTATACAATAAGTGTGTGTGCGTTTTTATATAATTTATATTTATAGTGTATTATTTTGCAGAAGGACGATTTGATCAAACAAGGAGATCGAGTCATTAGTATGGAGTCGTCGTCAAATTCTGGGTAAGAATTAAAATAAAATCTGTTATACTCGGATACTTGAACTAATCATTTTTGTATTCAGATGTGGAATTGAAGTGACATTAAAGACAAGAGCAGGAGAAGAGATGGGTAGGGGGATTTTTGGAATCAACTTGGCCATATTTTAAGATAAAATGGGAAGCGCATTGGAGCAACCATGGTTGCTGTCAAATTAACCTCTGTCACATCTCATGGACAAGCAAAACAATGGAAAGTTGATTCGCTAGTCAAGCACCCGAAAGCAGGCTGCGAACCCAGATTGGACGATGCTCGACAGATATGCCTTGTTCCATCCAATATCACGTTCTCGGATCCAGAGGTCGTCAGTTACAACATTAATCTCGGGTGGTTTTGTCGACTTGTGGATAATGATGTTCACGTGTTCACTAATGATGTTGACCTTGGAGTTCTTCTTCAACTCAACGAAAAGCCCATCTATGGAGGGGATCCATCTGGATGTCTACTTCGAAGATCTTCAGACTCATCGAGTAGATGTATTGTCAGGAGATATTGCTTCACAATACAGAAAATCAGCAAGTGGGCAATCGTCCCTCTTCACATTGAAGAAGAACACAGCGACATCATAAGGGAGATTGAGAAGGTGGCTCGGGTCTCAGGTTCTCTACAGATCACGTTCAATTTGCTTAGGAAGCTTCGGGAGCTGGAGGAGTGTGCCGAGAAACACTAGAACAGCTGCAGTCGGGGATCACACATGTTGATTCGGATCGCAAAAGAAAATCATCAATCGTTTTGTCAGCTGCACCTGTGGCATCTCATGCTGCAATAAGTCACAAGGAAATGATGTTGGATGATAAGATTTATCCTTGTAGGGTTAAATATTGCAGCGTCAACCCAAACTTCAATTACAGGCCACTCACCAGGAACGTGTAGCTGAGCTCATGGAGAAGATGAGGACGACAATTCTATATACCGTTCCACATAATGCTGTTTTGTGTCCATACTATGAAGAAGGAAGGGTGCTGACAAAGTCTGGATCACAACACCAGAAGAACTCATGAAGATTCAGACGGAGAATAAAGATCTATCAAGTACTACATCATTAGTGGCCAGCACACAATAACGGCAGCCCACGACTTCTCGATAACACAACAAAGGAACGATGGCAACAAAAACTTTCCGAGCATACCCGTGAGAAGCTGACAAAAAGATCGGCATTTTTAGCTAAGCCGAATCTCACAATTGAGCAGTACCATAAGTTATCGACGGAATGGGACGCTGCCGACACCAACCACTACACAGCAAAATATGGGAGAAGTTTAAACACACGCGAGCCGTGTGGGAATCTCTTCAGCGACCACAAAGAGCTACCGCAGGGAATACACAATCTGCGAATACCGGGTAAGCAAATTGTTTTGGGCGGATTTATCTCGCCGGTATATTAATCTGTCTTTTTCCTCAGAGAGTTGAAGAAATTGCAGCAGTTGATTTTGCCCAGGTGGGCGGGAAGGAAACATCATTTCTGATGATGTTGATTTCTTGCCCCGAAGATAGGATCTTTGCCAAATGGTTGGGGATTATGGATCCTTTTCCAAAAGGAACACTGAAGAAGAAGCAGACAAGTGAAGGGGAGCCCTCAGAAAGTCTGCAAAGAAACCCAGTAAGACGCCGAAGGCTAAGTCTGTCAATTTACAAAGGATGTAGACAACGATTTCAAGCTCACATGGTTGAAGCCTTTAAATGGAACAACGATGGAGGAGATGGAAGTCTTGGTTGATTTGGTGATCGATGGCAAACTACAAATTAATAACAGCAGCCCAACCTCTCCTTTTCATCTCAAGGCAATGGAGTTGAAGACGGTCAGGCATTTCAAGGAGTGGTTGGAATACACTGCCACAAATTGGGTTGGACCTCGACTTCAACATATGAAGAGGTGAGCAAATATTTGCATGTGACGAACGATGATATGCTTGTCGAATGGGTGAACCAATCGGAAGATCTAGGCAAGAATCTATTGCACGCCAACGCCAAAAAGGAGAACATTGGGATGACGCCTTCTCTTATGGCAGTCCTTCAGCAGCGGAGAACCGAATTGAAACCTTATAAAGGAGGATGCTACAATCACGACAAGCCCTACAGATGTTTGTGTTTAGATTCGGAGACTTTATGGGGTAACATCACTGCTTGTAGGAAACCATTTCAATTGTTCGTGATGGATCGGCGGGTGTCAAAAAATCTTTCGACGATAGGGCACTAGGGATCTGGTGGAGAAACTTAGCCGTGCAAGCATATACATAGAAGGTATTTATTTTGAATTCATGCTTGCGCTCTTCACTGATACCTACTTTTTCAGGTATTTATTTCTTGATTCTTGCTCATGTCACCGATACTTTTGCCTTCGCCTTCGCCAAGAAGAATAGACATCGTTGGACAGGATTTTATATGAACGATGCTAATCCCAAGTGCATTGATACTGTTGTTCACTTGGTTGTTAGGAATGCGCCAAACAATTTCAAGCTTCCAAATGACTGGCCAGGCATCTGTTTGCACTCCAACGGCCCTGAACCTCCATCCGATACACCGATAGGTATGAGTGACGTATTCGGCAATGTACGTTTCCAAACATTACAAGTCAAGCGGCACGGAGCATCGTCAACTTGATCAGGGGTCCTCACAGTGATGCGTGGGTTTTTGACTACTGCACTAGGGGTCCGTCTTGAAGGAGTGTTACCTTCGGCATACATGTGTGTTTGCCGTTGAGAAGGATAAGACCATGGTTGAGGACCTGAACAAGTGGATAGATTGGGTCTCAACTGAGTACCCAACGAATCCATAAAGGCGTATTTGAGAAAGTTCCCTCCAGATAAGTGCGATAGCTCTAAGGTGAATCTGGTTCAATCTCGGAGTCTGAGAACGAACATCAATCAGATATTAGACCGGAAGTTATCTTCGAGGAGTACAGAACATTCGCACACTCCAGGACCCATGGAAACATCAATAAAGATGCAGAAGATCTTGAACCATCTCACAAGCGGCTTAGACCTTCTTCGCCTCATTCAGAAGGTAATAGCGAAGAAGAATTGATAATGAATTGATAGAGTGATGAATAGTTGTAAATGAGTGTACATAAGGCATTTTTGTATATTTCTTTTATATTTGTACAGAAATAAATTCTCAAGGATTAATGAAGCTTTTAGTTCAAACATGGGTCACACATTAACAAGGTAAATAATATACCTTGATAATTTTAAGGTCAGCTAATTATCATTTTGCAGATGTAATGAAATAATTGAGAACATGGATTTTCAGCATTGCCATGAGGTAAGAGAGGGGTTTGGCGACAATTCTTGTGCCACATGTCAGATGACAGAGTTCATGCAGGAAATGGATATAATGCAGCTCAAAACATCGTTACCATGGGGCCACTTCAGTTTTTGCATCATCATTTTTATTGGCTTCAGTTCCGAAATCATTTCAGCGCATGCAATATCTGAATCTTGTAAGGATGATGTACAATTAAATGATGAAGGGATAGGCAACGAAATAGTGGCAACGGATAAATGTGAAAGGGAGCAAACAAGTGATTTGCAAAGTATTCAAGAGGCAACGCTATCTCATGTTACTCATGGCCATATTGTGTTGTTGGATGTCAATGGTTTCTGCTTCATCGACAAAGGCCCGAGGATAGAAAAACAGAAATCAAACAAGGAGATTTCATTCCTTGTCATGGTAATTTCGATATGAATTATTTTTCGTCCAGGGTTGGATCGTCTCTTTCAAAAGCTTAAGGAGATGGGTGCGTTTGTGGGGATTTGGTCATGCATGCAGATTCATAACTTAACAACCGCTGTTAATTTACTTAAGAAATTGTAGTGTTGCAGAAAGGTGATTCGTAAAGATTGGGATTTTTGACCAGCGAATGTGTCATAAACCTCTCGAATTTCACAATATAAGAAAGGAAAGCAAGCCATACTTCTTCAAGAATGAAAGAATAATTGGGACTCATGGGGAGATCAGTCGCTTAAGGATAAGAAGCACATATCTTAGTAGTAGACGACTCTCCTCAGAAGGCTATGCTCAACCAAAACATTGCTTGTATTCATCCAATCACTTTCGATCCATATTCTGATACCGATATCATGGATGAGCTAGTGAACTACTTGGATACGTGCCTCAGAAAGAAGAATCTCGAAAATTTTTGTGAGCAGTATCCACCGTATCATACATTTCCTGAAGCTTTTCTTTCTCGTGATATTGAATTTTATAAAATGAAGGATAGCAACCGGGCGCTTTATAATATTATTCTTAAGGAACGTCAGTTTTTAGATGAGCCTTTATGCAGACCTTCTCTTATCACATCTTATGTATTAACAAGGATGGCAACTCCCAATTGCATTCGTGAGAGTGTTAAGTGGTGGCAACAACATCAAGATATTGACCAAAATGATTTGATTAATCCGGAGAGTGATGATTTAGACAAAATGAAAAGATTTCTTTGTATGATAGAAAGAAAGTATTTATAAAAAATTAACATGTTGATAAGAAAATGATTTCATTTGTAATTATGTTTGATAGTTTCTTCATTATTGTAAACTATTTTTAGAATAATATGAATATTCTAAGATATTTTAGGAATATTCCTTACTAAGTAAGGTTATTGAAGGATTAATTAATTAATTTTAATATTTAAGGCTTAATTACATATTAATTAAATGATTAATTAATTTAAAACTTAAGTATTAATTAGTAATTTATTTTATTTCCCATTTTCACGTATCATGCCCACTTTTTAGTTACAAG
>PUQB01000094.1:136248-156248 GCA_003024785.1 Selaginella tamariscina
CAACGTTACAACTCGCATCATCGTCCTCCTACAGAGTACAAGGTTGATGAACTGGTGTTGGTTCGTTTTCCCAAGTTTACGGTACGTGGTTTAGCTAAGAGTCTCCTTCCTCAGTGGAAAGGACCGTATCGAGTGCTACGGTAAGTAGGGCCACAGGTTTATGAGGTTCGACATTCAACCCGATCCTCCGAAGATTGTACATGTGCAACGGTTGAAGCATTTTGTGCAACGGGAACAAGTTGTTGCCGCCTACAGATCCACCAGTACCTCCTCCTGATGTTCCTCTAGATCCGGGCCTGTCTACAAGAGAACCCTAACCAACTTACACCCTTCCGAGATGAGGGGATGATGTAAGATCCACATGTACAGCTGCATGTGCACATACTATTATTAACGTAGTGGATTTTGATAGCCGTCGGATTAGATTCAATCTGGACCACTCGCTCTTGTATATAAGTTAGGGTTTTTGAACTAATGGATATACACATTTCTACATTCTGAGTTCTCACAAAGTCTTTATAATATAATGAAGTTAAAGATTATATATATATATATATATATATATATATATATATATATTATATATGTATGTATGTATGTATGTATAACATTATTGAACAATTTACATTGCATTTATAAACAAAAGGTAAGTGCTTATTAAATAAATACAAAACACTTTATTGAATGTATTATCAATTTTTTTTATTCATATAAATACAATATTACACTGCAAAATCTAAAAATTTTCCTTCTCAGC
This sequence comes from Selaginella tamariscina, assembly GCA_003024785.1. Lineage (NCBI taxonomy): Eukaryota > Viridiplantae > Streptophyta > Lycopodiopsida > Selaginellales > Selaginellaceae > Selaginella > Selaginella tamariscina. The sequence continues at coordinate 137,006 of PUQB01000094.1, forward strand.
ACATAGTATAGTTTTAGTAATTAATTATGCTTCATGTTTCACACTTTTTAATATATTTATATATTATTATATATTCATGAGCTAAATGATAAAATATTCAGGTATATATTTATGAGATATGAAATATGTAAATAGATAAATTATATAAATATGATTATACTTATGCATATATTAATGTATACATATGCATGTACACATTCAATATGAGTTTTTAATAAATGAATTTAAATTCCTTATATGTGTATATATGTATATTAAAATGTTTATAATTAACTTATAAGATTAACATACACACACACACATACATATATATGTACGGCAAATGTACACATTTAATATGTTTTCAGAAAACCTAAATTCCTTTGTGTATAATAAATTTAAAAATATGTATGTAAAAATATATTTATTAATAACTTATATGATTAATTTTTAATTTATTGTAGTTTTAATTTTGTGTATTATGAACATAGACAAATGAATCATGTATATATAATAAACTTTTTATTACTTACAATATGAACCATTTAAAATATGATTATGTTAATACTAAATTTTGATTTAGAATATTCTATTTTAAGAATAATTTAAATATATCAAGCTTACATAGTGAAAGGTGATATTTGACTTTATTTAAAATCAATATTACTCATCTTTGTCTCTTATTTTGTCACATTTACTTTTACTTACTGTTAATAAATATTTAAATAATTACTATTAAATTTACACTTTTTTACAAACTTTTATGTATAATTCGGCATTATTGTGCTGTTTGTATTTAATGTAAGTTAATTTAACTATGTATAGACACATTGTATATATATATATATATATATATATATATAAATAAGTAAATGCATCTTATAACGTGTCAGTATACACGTGCACATGCACATATGCCCTATGCAAACTTACGTGTGTGTATTTGCCTATTACTAACTGAAGCATTACGGATATTCAAATATGCTCTCTCTCTCTCTCACACGTACACGTATAATACACAAAGTTATGTACACATCACATAATATTTGTAACACACGAAAGAATATTCTAAGTATAGTCTAAAGCTGTTATGTGTGTTTTTAATTTATTTTAATATCTCATAAGAAAAATCTCAATAGTATATTAGTATTCCTAGTATATTTAGGAATATTCTGTATGAATTGTAATGTAGTTTTGTTAAAACTTATTCTCTCTCTACATTTCTTATTTTTAACAGAGTGGGTTTATATAAATTTTTATTCGATACTATATTATAATATATAAATCATTTTAATATATATTAAGAACATTTTAAGAACACTCGTGAATATAGTATGTTTATATGATAACTATGAATACATATATAATTGTTCTCGGTGAATATACGTAGTCTGTGATCCCTCCACAGGTATTAGAAGCAAGGGCTGACGCTGCTCGGTTACCCATCTGACGTGGTACACCCTAATTATCAATCATGTCCACATCAGCCCTCAAGCAATATGGTTCATGATGACTCTCACCTTGAAGCGGTTAGACTCACTAAGTGACATGGACATGGCACTTTATAACCGCAACTCTACAAGCTAAACTAATGAATGTGGGATAAATATGCTGCACCGGCAACTAACACATGTACACAAGGGAATATTCAGAATACGCCCCAGGTGTCCATGTTTACATTTATATATATACATATATTATATATATATATATATATATATATAAAAGCATTTTAAATACTTAATATCAAATTTTAGTAATACTAAACATGAGTGCACACAGTATGTAGATGATATATGTTATAATATATAAGGTATTATATACATTATTAACACATACGTATCCAAGAAGATTTAAACCATTTTAAATGACTGAGAGGTTTTCTGAAATATATGAAAATAAAATATATATCTATATATTATATCCTTCTGTAGTTTTATAGCTTGTATCATCGGATCTTTTATTTTAAATATACAATTGTTATAAGCGAAAAAACGTTAAACTCAATATACATTATATAGTTTTAGTAAATAACAAACTTGATTATGTTTGCACCCATATTATAAATATATTTAATGTATTCATGAGTTCAAATATTCAGGTATTATTTATGAAAAATGAAAAACGTACATAAATAAATCACATAAATATCATTACATTTATGTATAAACTAATGTGTGTGTATGCATGTATGTAATGCATATATACAAATAATATGTTATCAAGTATTGTTAAGCAAAAATTTAAATATTTCTTATAAGATTATTATTACTTTTTATATTTATGAACACATATAAATATTACTTGTATATGCCATATAATACATATAATGATCTAATTTGTTTTATAACTATTAAATAATGATGTTATGTTTTCATGTGTTTGTATAAATATTACTAGCTAATATATATTTAAATTTATCTTTATTTATGATAATTCATTAATCTTAATGTTTGAATATTACGGTTTAGTTTTAACCTTTGACTTAAATTTTTCTATATATTTCACACTTTTAGAGAAATAGTAACATCAAAATGTCAAATTATTTTAATACATTGGAGAGAGAGAGTACATATCAGTTAATGAGATTTGTTATATATAGGCTGGTATACCCGAGGACGCATTTGTGATATCAGCTGCTGACATGGACTCGTAAGATATGTATATCAATGTAACATATATAGTGTGCATATACATGTTTATGTGTATGTATATGTGTGTCTTATATATGCACTTATGTGTGTTTCGTTACACAAGTATGTCTCTACAGACACGTATGCGTGTTAATTTGTGTTCGTAACGTGCTTATTTATTAATTTACCATACATACATTGGACCTCTTTGTACAAAACAGCAAGTGGAACGGAGGTGTTTATTACTTAATTAAACTATTTTGATTTTAATTATTCTTAATTAATACTTCAATACATATAATAACTTAGAAGCCATGGAAAAGGTGCTCAAGTGGATGTTGGTGGAGACACAAAACATAGCACAGCTCATAAAGTTGGCCATTTTTTCCTCCCACAGTAAGCATTACTAAATGTTTGTACCTACACACACACACACACACGAGATGTGTGTGTGTATGCGTATGTATATGCATAGCATGATTCTATCACTTCATATGCAGATTCAAATGTCCATCATGCGGGAAAGCTTTGGCTCAGTAGTGGGAGTTCAGGTTCTCTCTCTCTCTTGTATGCTTTATGTGTTTATGCCGATTTGGAATATACTTTGATTAGTGTGTAGATGATGATGATGAGGCAATCAATTTAATGAGAGACATGAAGATGCTGAGGCAATCCTTAGTGGTAAGTTTAATAACTTAAAGAATATACACGTATTTATGTATATAGAGTTCTAATTAAAATAACTATTTATAATCTATGAATAATAATTTTTATATTTTGCAGAACTGGACGTTGGAACTGGTTACTGGAATTGCTGTGACAGAGTTTCCCCACGAGTTCCATGGTAGACTCTGCTTGTGTGTCTCTCTATGTATTTGTGTGTGTGTGTGTGGAGAGAGAGAGTATGTATGCGTGTGTGTGTGTGGGTGTTATACCATGTATTTGCGTGCGTGTGTGTGTAGAGAGAGAGAGAGGTATGTATACGTGTGTGTGGGTGTTATACCTTTTATATTGACAGGTCTGGAAGAAAGCATTCAGGCATTGGTTCAACACTTGGAATTGATGGGCTTAGAGCGTTTGTACAACCCAAAGGCTATTTCACGAGCCTATTGCTGCTGTAATTATTAATTTATTATAAATTCATTAAATATTTAAAACATTTTCATTAGACTCAAGAGAATAGATAGCATATTAGAACATTCTAATATTTTTAGAATTTTCTTATTTAAATTTAATATTTCAATTTCTTTATTATACATAAATGTTACGACAGGGTTCAGAACCTCTTTTCCTGGTTCTTAAAGTTATATGTTTTTATTTTACTTGGAAACTTAAATTATTATGTAATTAATTTAACATTTTTACATAATAATATTTTATTTCATGAAAATACAAAAAAAAAAAAAAAGTGAAAAGAAAACATATATGAAAGAATATTCTAAGTATAGTCTAAAGTGTGTTTAAACAAAAGAAACATGTTACATTTATTTTAATCTCATATTTATCGTGACACCAATTAAAGAAAAATTAGAATGTTCTCAATAGTATACTAGTATTCCTAGTATATTTAGGAATATTCTATATGAATTGTGAGAGCAGATAATGTAGTTTGTTAAAACTTCTTCTCTCTCTACATTTCTTATTTCTAACAGAGTGGGTTTATATAAATTTTATATGATACTATATATATATATTCATTTTAATATATATTACAAATACTTATTAAAATGCATTAAGCTGTTCTTAACTCACTCGTGATTATAGTGTAATTTTATATGATAACTATAAATATATATAATTGTTCTCGGTGAATATACCTAAAGGATATATAAAAGAGTCTGTGATCCCTTCACAGCTGTATATATTGTTCTCGGTGAATATACCTAAAGGATATATAAAAGAGTCTGTGATCCCTTCACAGCTGTATATATTGTTCTCGGTGAATATACCTAAAGGATATATAAAAGAGTCTGTGATACCTTGAATTGGAAGTAAAAGGTGACGCTCGGTTACCAGTGTATAACAAAGTCTCCGGATTGCATTTACATTTCTGATACAATTTTTAAATATCCGGTTTCATAAATATGTTAAAGGATATCAACTGGTACAAAAAACGTTTGAGAGGGATTGAACTTAGTACAAATTATTATTTAATGGATTTTCGTGGGTACATAATATAATTTTAAAGGATTAGGGTTTATAAATCAAACACAATTAATTAGAGTAAATTCAATTAATTTAGTGTTAATTAATTTATTCATTTAAATAAAAATTAATTTTCTTCGGTAAATAAGTAAAGTTTGGTATTTACAAAAATTATTTAGAAAATCTTCGATTTGGCTCTTCTTGCATTAGACATGCTTTTTTTCTTTTTCTTTTTTGAAGGGTTAGAACGTTGGAGCAAGTAAGTCATGGGTAGAGTACTTCTAGCAAGGAATAAGGCTACAACAAAAGATGTTTCACAGGGTAAACAAGCTCAACTGTTTTTTTTTCAAGAGTGGAGATGTGAAAATGGAAGATGAAAATAAAAAAAAAGATGGAGCTGAGTGTAACATTGCTGAAGAGGCCAAAGTGAGCGTAGGAAAACATTTAATGCAAATGTAGAAGAATGACACAAAAAATGGCATTGGCTGGAATTTGATCAAGAATCAGGTTAATAAAATAAATCTCTCATATCACAGTAACTAAACATTTTGTTTTAGCTTTGTTCTTTTGTTCTTTATGCCATGCTAATGGCAAGCATTGTACCAAGAAAAATGCTTTCGCTTTTGCAGGTTACCTATAATTCTATATTTTGTAAAGTACGCTCTAAATTTATTTTATGCAGGCTCAGGAAATATGAAAACGTCAAATTTCATAATGCATAGTCAAAGCCAGCAACATCAAAATTCTATCTACAAAGCCGATGTTGAAAGTGGTGTTTAGGGTTTCATTATTGCACCAACTAAAAGGCAATGCTAGATTGTGGAGAAGGGGATTTTGTTCAGAACTGCTTACTGGATTGCACATGAGTTTCTTCCTCTTAGAAAATATCCTACTCTTGTACAACTTCAGAAGCTGAATGAAGTGGAGATTCCTAGCATGTATCAAGATGAAATAGCTTGTTTTAGATTTATTTCATTCATCAATAAGGTAATTTGAATTATACACTTACACTTTTTTTAAAAAACAATTGTTTACGCAGAACAAGTTCTTGAAAGAGTTAAGGCCAGCCCTTTCTTTAGAATTATGCTACATGAAAGCACGGACATAAGGTAGTTATTTAAATTTAAAAAATATTAATAATTTATTCTTAACAATTTTCACAGCACGACAAAGCATCTGATTTTCTACGGAGTTTACCTATTTGAGGGCATAGTCACGACATCCTACTTGGGTATAGTGGCTGTTGCAGATGGTAGTGTTGAGATCATCTTCATGAAGGTCTTGGCATCTTTACAAGAATGGGAACTTGACATCAACAAGATGATGGGGTTTGGTTCAGATGGATGTAGTGTTATGGCAGGTTTGAGGACATGAGTAGCAGTGAGGCTGAAGGAAGTTAATCCTTATCTCACATCTGTGCATTGCCTTGCTCACAGAGCAAGCCTATGTGTGGAAGATGTGTACAAGGATTCCTCAATTCAAGAGATATGTGAGGAGGTGGATGACCTTGTGAATAAGCTGGCTACATATTTTTCCAGAAGTTCTAACAAGTTGCAACAGTTCAAGGCATTGGAAGAGGAGCTAGATTTTCAAACCTTGAAGATCCTCCGCATCCAACAAACTAGGTGGCTGAGTATGAGTACAGCAATCAACTAGGTTTGTTTGTGCTTGGAGCCATTGCTGCACTTCTTCAAGTTTGGGGATGGGATGCAGGTGCCTCAGCTAAACCAATGGCTAAGAAGCTTTAAGATGATCTACGCACTCCATTTTTTAGGGGATATTCTAGATATGTGGCTGACCTGAATAAGGACTTCCAAACAGAGAACATGGACGTCACATCTGTGACTCCACTTTGTAAAGAAGCCATGGTCAAAATCTACGGCTTTTATCTCTATGAGGAGGTGGATCTCAACATCTGCTTGTTAGATTCTAGAGGGTACCCCATCATCCTAGGTGGAGGACGTAGAAAAGGGCTTTTGGAGGAGTTGCTGTTCGAGGAAACCAGTACAGGACTATTGAGATCTTGAGAGATGAGAATGGAGAAGATTTGGCTGAGGCAATGAAGTTCCAAGAGAACTTTGCTACAGCTTTGGTAGCTGGAATGACAAGCAGGTTACAGGTTCCAGAGGCCAGTGTTCTTTCAAAGTTTGAGTGTCTGGCACCTAACAACTTCCCTCCAACCATGAAGGAAGTGAGGTCATTTGGAAGACCTGAGGTACTTGAACTTGCAAAGTTCTATGCTGGTTTGGTTGATACAGATGCTCTACTGGAGGAGTACTTCACTTGGAAAATGGTGGCCTTTGAGCAGTGGAAAAGCAAGAGTTTCATCAGCATGTGGAGTATGATTCATAATCATCCCACCTAGAGTTGCAAGTACTCAAACTTGTTGAAGCTAGCAGTTGTGGGAATGGTTCAATGTTGCAACACGGCAGCATGTGAGCGAGGCTTTAGTCGTATAAATTTGGTGAAAACCAAGTTTAAAAATCAGCTCTCTACCTCAACTATAGATGAGTTGATCAGAATCTCCTTAGAAGGTCCCCCTATTGAAGATTTCGATTTTGAAATAGCAAGCTTGGAGGGATGGAGGAGCGTACTGGCATATATATAATAGTTGTTGATTATTTTATCATAAGATTTGTTTAATGAAACTTAATTAACTGAATCTTTTTTAAAATTTATTAAATGAAGGATTTTTTCCATCTCAAATTAAAAATAAAAGGTTGGTGCCGATACATTTTTTGACTAGAAAGATTTAAGTTAGTATTAAAAAAATTCTAACGTGATACACCCCAATTATCAATCATGTCCACATTAGCCCTCAGGCAATATGGTCCGTGCTGACTTTCAGCTTGAAGCAGATAGACTCATTAAGTGATGTGGACATGGCACTTTATAAGCGCAACTCTACAAGCCAAACTAATGAATGTGGGATAAATATGCTGCACCAGTAACTAACACATGTATACAAGGGAATATTCAGAATACGCCCCAGATATCCATGTTTACATTATATATATATATAAGCATTTTAAATACTTAATAGCAAATTTAAGTAATACTAAGTAGATGATATATGTTATAAATATATAAGGTAATATATACATTATTAACACATACGTATACACAGAAGATTTGAACCATTTTTTAAATGACTGAGAGGTTTCTTGAAATGTATGAAAATCAAAGTTTATCAAAATATATATTTATATATTATATCCTTGTGTAGTTTTATAGCTTGTATTATGGGATCTGTTTTATTTTAAATAATACAATTGTTATATTAAAGAGCAAAAGCGAAAAACGTTAAAACTCAATATATATTATATATAGTTTTAGTAAATAACAACTTGATTATGTTTGTACCCATATTATAAATATATTTTTATATATTCATGAGTTAAAATATTAAGAAGAAATGAAATATGTACATAAATAAATCACATAAATATCATTACACTTATGTATAAACTAATGTGTGTGTATGCATGCATGTAATGCATATATACAAATATAATATGTTATCAAGTATTGTTAAGCAAAAAGTTAAATATTTCTTTTTCAATTTATTACGATTCGTAATTTGTAATTCATAAATATTACTTGTATATGCCATAAAATATATATAATGATCTAATTTGTTTTACTTACAATGCAAATAACTATTAAATAATGATGTTATGTTTTCATGTGTTTGCATAAATATTACTAGCTAATATATATTTAAATTTATCTTTATTTATGCTAATTCATTAATCTTAATGTTTGAATATTCTTATTACGGTTTAGTTTTAACCTTTGACTTAAATTTTTTTATATATTTCACACTTTAGAGAAATAGTAACGTCAAAATGTCAAATTATTTAAATACACTAGAGAGGAGGGAGAGAGAGTACATATCAATTAATGAGATTTGTTATATATAGGTTGCTGACATGGGCTCGTAAAGATATGTATATCAATGTATGTGAAATGTACATATATAGTGTGTATATACATGTTTATGTGTATGTGTATACTTCAATATGTGTGTCTTAAATATGCTCTTATGTTTACATATGTATGCTTATGTGTGTTTCATTACACAAGTATGTCTCTACAGACACGTGCTTATTTGCTAATTTAGCTGCAAATGGAGCTCGGTAAAGAAGCTGTGTATATTCGCATGACATTAGTTTAACTGTTACATAATTATATGTAAGATACTGTATATACACATGCATAGTGACACATGGGTGGTGATATGCCCCCCATGTGTCAATGCCATGTGTCACATGTATGTCACATGGTAGGTTTTGAGCTAAATAAAGTATCACATTCTATGCATATTTATTTGTTATTTTGTTCATGGAGAAGTTGGGTATTCCTTCTCTTGTTTTCATGACAATGAATATGAAGACGGCTTTTAATATTATTACGACTATTATTGATGCATAAACTAAGTTATTGGAGTGTTTTGTTGAGGGTCCATCCTCTTCTTCCCTGCCTGAGCCTGCTACCGAGGGATCTACTTTTAATACTCCTTTGTCTTCTTCACAGGCCACAAATTCGAGAGTTCGACCTCGATTTTTTTGTGGTGATTCGGGAGATGATGTATATCACTAATTTGATCATTTCTAAGTTATTGTTCGTTATCATGATTGAGATGAAGCTCGTGCTCTCAAAAAATTCCCTATATGTTTAGAGGGCCTGACGCTCAAATGGTATAATGGATTGACTGCATAGATTCAAGCCAATAGTGGATGCCTTAAAAGTACATTTGATAAAGTTGAAGACTCAAATGTGCATGTGATATGACAACATCTTAGTGAGTCTATTGTTAGAGTTTTAACCCAAAGCGCCAACATGTGGCAACACATGGCTGTCAAACGGCCATTCGACATTATCACCCTATGTGAGCAACGCTAAGTCTTCCAAGGTAACCTTAAGAGTCTGACTCAAAGGCCCAATTAGGTAAAAGACTTAGAGTCCTACCTTAAGTCCCCTAGAATGACCATCCCCTAAACCCTAGAGAATAACCCAAGTAGACTTTAGGATCCTATCCCAATAGACCTAGACAGGCTCATGCCCTAACCACACAAAGGAGATGTGTCTCACACATACCCCCATGACAGAGCTAAGGCATTATCACTTACCCCTTGAAGAATCATTTGAGAGTACAACCCCTTTAGGGCGACAAGAACCATGACTAATCCCTAAGGGTTTGAGTGGACAAGTCATACCCTAGACCTAGGGCTAGTACTTAGTGAAGACACAAATGTTCTACTAAGCAAACTCCCTAAGGATAGATTTAGATAACCCTAAGTACATGACCTTGCGAGTGTATCATGAAAAGGCTTATGCTATCAAGTTTAGGTTGTTCAACCCTTGGAATCCAAGGAGAACACTCCCCTAGCTAAGTGTGCCAAAGCACACCTAGTTATGAGACCTAACCTCCCTTGAGTGGATGCCTAAGGTTTAACACCTTAGTGCATGCCTGTTTGCTAGAGTATCCAACCCCTCGGCGACAAACCTATAACACAACCCCAAAGGGCATGCCTTGGCGTATGACGTCTAGTCCAGTGTCACATCTTCATGTGACACTGCCTTCCACAGTGTGGGCTATCATGCCATAGCCTTTAGATTCAAAAGTTCCACCAAGTGCCACAAATGTGGCTCCTAAATGCCAACTCTAGAACCTCTTAATTATCCCTCAAGACTCGGTAAGGAAACCCTATCAACCAAGAACCCACGACCACAATTGGAAAAGGACACGAACATGCCATGCTTAGATGTGAGTGTTGCTCTTAACTTGACATGGAGGAGGTTGGAGACAAGCCTCAACCTCTACCTCTTGTAACGTGCATTCCCACAAAACTTCTCAAGCATGGATTTGCCAACGTTAAGGGTAAGTTACCCCAAAGGTGGGACATACCCTGCCATCTGGAAGTTAGGGCGGCACAATAGAGAAATGTGCCTTGACAACACAAGCTAGAGCTTGCACCGGGAGAAGAGTAACGAGCTCAGTCATGAACCCAAGAACCCTCATTCCTACATACTCTACCTTATTTATGTGATAGAGGCCCCCCCCCCCCCCTATTTTCCTGTTTACATAAGTGGGCTAGCACGGAATCTTATTCCCATAGGGAATATACTTGGTGAGTTATCCATTGACCCTTAAACCCTAACCTGTCAAACCTAGGGGTATTTCTAAACATATCCGACATGCCGAACTCACCGGAACTAACCATTAACCCAACTGAGACACAAAAAACAAGGGTAAGAGTTTTCTAAAAGGTAAGTGCTACTTTGCTTAGAGTTTCTCGTGATATCTAAGGACAGCCGGCCGGACTACCAACAACAGTCAACGTCCAAAGTAAAGAAAAGTCAAAGTAAAAACTATGACATTTATTTGTGGTTCAGTATTAGGTTCGAGGATTTAGCCCGGCATGCATATCCTAACATGCATGAGCCCATTAAGCTTAATATGTTATGGCCAATTATGCGACTCAAACTCGTCTGATTCATTCGGGCTCTTCATCCTACTACATTGGAGGAGGCTTTTGCACTAGCTCAACGATTCGAGTTGGTGCCTGGTGAGGGCCGTGGTCCCCTAGGTGCATGTGTGAAGACTCAACACTATATACCCACTGGCAATACAAAGCTTTTCAAAAGTCCCAGTTTGACGCAGGTCACCAAAAGAGTTATCGGCCATGCAAATAGTTGTTACCGATATTGTCATAGTTTTTACTATGACTCGACCCTTTACTTTGGGGTTTGACTGTTGTTACCTACCGAGTTGTGTGGCGAACCCTAGTTGTAGTGAGAAACAGCCCCGCTTAGTGCACTTAGGTGTTTAGGGGTAGTCCGGCCGGCTGTCACTAGGTACCTCGAGAAACTCTAGGCGAAGGTAGTACTTACCCTCTAAAAACTCTCCCCCAGTTTGACGTTACAAAAGATAGGTTTTCCGTTAAATATAGCTTGTCAAAAAGGGTTAGGGACACCCCTAGGGTTGACCTAACCCTAGGGTTGCCCTAACCCCACGCCCTAATCCCCCCCTAGGGGTTAGGTTTAGGTTAGGTTAGGACAACCATTTTCTCTAAGGGCTGGCATTTCCGTGCCAGCCCACTTACTCATTTAGGTAAACAGGGGGGGGGGGGGTCCGTCACATAAATAAGGTAGAGTATATGTAGTGAGGCTTCCTGGGTTCAAAAGAGAGCTCGTTAACCTCCTACCGGTGCAAGCTAAGCTTGTGTCGTCAAGGTGCAACCCTCCGTTGTGCCGCCCAAACTTCCACACGACAGGGGTACAACCCACCCTAGGGTTAGACTATCCTTATCGTTGGCAGGATCTTGCCTTTGAGATAGGGCACGTCACTTCCAAGGAGTTAGTCAGATTCCTTGGTCCGAAAACCTGCCCGCAAGCTCAAAGACATTGCCCGAGTTCACGTTCCGCAAAACTAGTGGTTGAGGCCTTGCTCCGGCCGCCTCAACCACGCCAAGCTAGGAACGACACCTAAAGCTCGGCTAGTCCGTGTATCCTGATTCACAAGGTGAGTCTCGTTTGTGGACTTAGTCAGTTAGGGGTTTGAGTTCCTAAGGCTTGGGTTCCTAATACGGGTTACTTTACCAGTTCCGTGGGGTTTCCAGAGAGGGGATTCCAGGGTTGGCACCTGGCAAGCCGCCTTTGTGGCACCAGGTAAAAACTCTGACAATTGGTATCGGAGCAAGTTCTCTGCGGTCAGTAGGACTGCCTTAAGTCGTAGGGTGTTTCAATGTTTAGATAACTCTAAATTCTTGATATACTCTATTGCTTTCGGTTGACATGTCTGTATTCTGCGCAGAGAGTTTGATCCTGTGAGTTGTCAAACTTCGGAGAACACTTGCTCAGTGAGTCGGCGTGAGATTCTAGGTATGTCCGAAAGTCTTATGCTAGTTTAAGCTGATGTGTGTGGGTGTACAACCTGTGCAGGGTGTTTCCAGTTTCACATTGGGAATATTCCAAGCATATTCTCCGAGTGTTGACACTAGGGTTCAATACGATGAGCAAGAGAAAGCAACCAGAGCCTGAGGCAGAGAGGGCTGTCGCAGAGGCTCAAAATGAGGAGATGGATGAGGCTGATCCAGGTCGACCCCCTAGAGTTAGACAACGACCTGGTTGGCGAGAAATAATGATGGATGCCCTAAACGAACTTCGAGGGGATGTTTGGGGTTGAACGACCGAATCGATAATGTTGCCGTTCGGATTCCGACGAATACTGCAGTGCCAGATGTTCCGCAAAACACACAAAAAAGAAGAAGAAGCATGACTCAGAGTCAGGTTCCTCTGAATCAGATTCTTCGACGGAAGGTGGTGGAGGTCCCAGTAAATTCAAACCGGTAAAGCCTTCGAATTTCATGGGTTCAAAGGATTACAAGGTTTTGGATGACTGGTTGTATGATATGGAAAGCTATTTCGAGGCTGCTTCCGTGAGAAAGACAGAAAAGGTTGCATGTGCCAAGCAGTTTCTTAAAGAAGAAGCTAAGACTTGGTGGCGAATTGTTGAAGGTGAACGTGGATACCGAAACAGCTGGAAGCACATGAAAAAGGAGATCAAAAAGCAGTATATGCCGGATGATCTCGGTTTGCGATTGCGTGCTGACCTGGCACTTTGTCAACAGGGAGTTCGGGGAAGTCCAATGGACCACGTTTATCGATTCGAAAGTGTACGGCGATTGGTGCCAAATATGAGTGATGATGAAGCTCGAAGTTGCTTCATGGCTAGCTTGAATGAGAAGACGCGAAAGAAATCTTAAGGTACAAGCCAACAAGCTATCGGGAATGTCAAGAGGCAGCTCAAAAGGTTGCTTATGGCATGTCGTTAGAAGACTTGTACAAAGGGGAGGAAGCAAAACCTAAACCAAGGAAGTTTCCTCCAAAGTCTGGGTTCAGAAGGTTTGATAGGCGACCAGATCAATCGCCATCAATTCGAAGTGCAAGTCCCTTTGTCGGCAGTTCCAAGTTTTCGGACACATCAAGACCCACCGGATTTCGGAAACCATTGGCGTTACCACCTCCTCAGCAGGCCAAAGGATCGGCTCCAAAGTCTGCTCCCCCGCGTTCCGCAGGCGGGGTGTGAAATGTTATAATTGTAACAAGCCTGGTCATTTTGCTAAAGAGTGTCAGGCACCCTCACAACAATCAGGACATTTCAAGGCGATGGTAGAAGAGGAAGTTGCTGAACCAGAAACGCTTGAAGATCCGGAAGATGAGTCAGAAGAGGTAATGTTGTGCCAGACACAACCTGCCTTATTCGCTATTCAAGACAAAACTGACCCTTTGCTATATTTGACAGGAAGGATACGAGGGGACCGAGTCCGAATGATGATCGATACTGGAGCAACATACAACTTCATATCGACTAGTCTAGCTCGTCGATTGAATTTGGATGTAATAAAGATGTGTGAAATAAAGATCAATTTTGGCAAAGGTTCTCAAAATACTAATAATATAGCAAGGGCAGTTCCTGTCCAAATCAAAGATTGGAAGGCTAAGCTAGACTTAGTTGTCTTGAATATGACGGGGTTTGACTTTGTTTTGGGTATGGAATGGTTCCATAAACATGTAATCGAAATGAGGGGTTCTGGAGACAATCGGATCACGCTTGCAGCAGATAAAGAGGACATTAGAAAGACCACGCTCAAAATGGAAACGCTAACTGATAAGGATTGGAATCCTATGTTCCTTACCTTAACTCAGTTGCGTAAGGCAGTTAGACATCAAGAACGTGTGTTTCTTGCAATGGTTTTGGATACTGGTGAAGTCAAAATAGGAGATGGTCAAGAATCTGTTCCTAACCTATTTTGGAAGTCTTGAACATGTTTAAGGATGTGTTGCCAGAAGACTTGCCGCCCGAGTTACCTCCACGTCGAGGGTGGACCACAGGATAGAGATTTTGCCAGGTTCGTCTCCACCGGCAAGAGCCCCATATCGGTTGAATCCTCAAGAGTTAGTAGAATTGAAGAGACAGCTGACAGAATTGATTGGTCGAGGACACATTCGACCTAGTCGATCGCCATATGGTGCACCTATCTTGTTTAATGAAAAAGGATGGTACGATGCGAATGTGTGTGGACTATCGAGCACTGAACGCGATAACTATCAAAAATAAGTATCCTCTTCCACGAGTGGACGACTTATTTGATAGGCTATCAAAAGCAAAGTATTTTTCAAGAATAGACTTGAGATCGGGTACCATCAGATTCGGGTAGCAGAGAATGACATTGAGAAGACCGCTTTTCGAACGCGTTATGGATCATTTGAGTTTCTAGTCTTGCCATTCGGGTTGTGCAATGCTCCAGCAACTTTTTGCACAATGATGGATGATGTGTTTAGAGACTATCTAGACGAGTTCGTAGTGGTGTATATTGATGACATTCTGATTTTCAGTTCGACAATTGAGGAACATGTGGAACACTTAGAAAAAGTGTTTCAGAGGTTGAGAGAGAACCAGTTGTATGCTAAAGAAAGCAAGTGCGCATTTGGTCAAACCAAGATAGATTTCTTGGGACACTTGATCTCAGGTGGGGAGGTTGCCATGGACCCAAAGAAAATTCAAGCTATTACTGAGTGGATGACTTTAAAAGATGCATGAAGTTAGATCATTTCTTGGTCTGACAGGGTATTACCGAAGATTCATAAAGGGTTACTCGGAAATAGCGGCCCCATTGACAGATCTTACGAAAAACATTCCATGGCATTGGACTCCAGAGTGCCAACGTGCGTTCGTCAAACTCAAAGAGGCTATCTCTTCTGAGCCAGTTTTGCAGTTGCCCATCTTTGAAGATCCCTTTGAAGTAGAATGTGACGCTTCCGACTTTGCAATTGGTGGTGTATTGCAAT
This sequence comes from Selaginella tamariscina, assembly GCA_003024785.1. Classification (NCBI taxonomy): domain Eukaryota; kingdom Viridiplantae; phylum Streptophyta; class Lycopodiopsida; order Selaginellales; family Selaginellaceae; genus Selaginella; species Selaginella tamariscina. Next base: position 152,620 of record PUQB01000094.1, read on the forward strand.
AGAAAAGACATCCAGTGTCCTTTTCTCGAAGAAGTTAGATGCAAGTTGTAACTAAAATGGGCATGGCTATAGTCCCATTTCCTAATAATTAGCAATTTAGCTATTTAATTAGCATTTTTCTAATATTAAAGGAATATTCTTTAGAATATATGTTTGAAAAAGAATATTCTTTAGAATATTCTATTTTGTATTCTACCCTTTAATAAATTATAGCATTCATTGAACAAAATTAATAACATTAAAAAAGTAGAATGTATTAAATTATTAATATATTGCCTAATATAACAATTAAGGAAGAGCATAAGAGGTACATTATATAAATATTGATGTTGTTATTAAATATTAATATTTAAATATAACATTATTAATTAAAAAATTTGTAGTAGTAATAATATATATATAAAATCCTATAATAATATAGTCAATCTTCCATATCATTTTTTAAATTTATATAGTTAAGTATACAATTTGGTACTATTATTAAAGAGTTTATAATAATTATGATATTAAATATATGATATTTTATAATTTTGTAATTGCTTTAAGCTTCAGAAAACATACATTCCCTTGCAGTTTTGTTAATCGTGACTTTATCAACGCTTCTTGACATCCACCTATCGAATAGATTTAACATTTATAAAATGCTGGGTCTTTTTGATTGGGAGACCATGTTTTCTCTAGGCATCCATTATATCTTTCGCTCTCCTTCTTGTGTCGCCTTTTTTGTGGTTTGAACCATGCAACCTTAACAATACTATTTTTTGTGATTACTTCAGGTGTGTCGATAATTTGACCCATCCAAATAGGCTGATTATATGACGCATCTGGAGTAATGAGAACCATCATTAGTTTTTGAAAGATCCTTGCAGCAATCAAAGTATGCTTTAGGTTTTTGGTTCCTTTGTCCAACAAAGTGTGGGGTTTGCACTTCCACATCACTACTGGCTTCTATGTCGTCTGTGCTCAGTGATTGTCATTTCAATCTCCTCTCGCCACCTTGTTTTAGGCCAGAAAGGGTGTTGCAATTCTGTACTTGTGACAGTAGGCCCTTCCAACTCTCGAAACAAACAGTCTCCCAATAGTTGACCACATGCTTATATAGTTCTGAGTAACCAGTTGCCTTATCAGAATTCTTTGGCATCGATTTTTGAACCCATGCCACATATTTTTTGATGCCATCAATAATAACCTCTTGTTCCTTGAGCTGGGCACTCAATGGAATAGGGTCTGGTTGTCCTTCTGGGAGAAGTGGCTTTCCATCCTCTCCACTTTTGAAGAGCATTAAGCCCTCTTTCGGTAACCACTCCTGCTCTGATGGCCGTAACTTGTACTGCATAATAGTATACCATCTCGTATGGAGAAAAAGAATTGTAGCGGCACAAGGTGACCAACTAAAGAATCACTCCCTTCTTTTATATACTCCTTGAGAAATTTTTTGAAGTCTGGCACCTCAGTCACAAGCAAAGCACAACTTTTTTTGGAGATGCAATTTTCAAAAAGATTCATCATATGCGGTAAGGTAAGTGCACTTGTCCTTTTTGTAGAGTTGGAGACCTTGCTGAAGAACGCATCAATATCTTCATGAGTGTGACCAACCATAAGGAAACTGAGCGTGATTGTTTCAAAACACACCTTTGGCAACAAGCATTGACAAGTATGCTAGCACATATCTAGAAAATAAAAGTAAGTATGAGCTTGAGAAACCCTTAAGTAAAATGATTTACCTATTTTTGTTCTCGCCTGCACAATTATCCATCTGTAAAAGCAAATGACGAGGAAGCTTATTTGATGTTGAGGACACATGTACACTATTTGAGCTAGATCCCTCCACTGAACCTGAACTCTCAACAGGGCCATCTGTTTTTTGTGCAGGTTGCTGACAATGCCTCTCATATTCCCAAGTAGCCTCAAGTGCAGACGTGTTCATGAGAGCATTATGTAAAGGTTGAAGGTGTTGTTTCTTCACTTTGAGATCACTGATAGGATTTTCTGTGAGTGGGCTTCAAGGTTTCTGAAACACATGGCTAACGACCCAATAGTGAAATTGGAGTCGCTAGACCAATGTGGAAGTGAAAGTGTCCATATGACTCACAACCGTGTCCATGTGTTAGCACACCTGTTAAAGAAATCGGAAGTTCATGACATTTCCAAGGCACTTTGGTGTTGCAAAGAGCTTTGGAATGCTGGTCTTTGAATGATCCATCTTGTCATGGATCAAGCACAGGTACTCTGATGGGCGTGACACAGAAAGCATGCGGTGGTGCATAGTACTGAGACCGGCAAGTTTGTTGTGCAATCATGTGGGCCTCCATCTTCCTTTGAATGGTAGTGATCTCCACCAAGGTTTTTGCACAAGCCTCTGCAGCCTTCAATGATGTACAAGTGTCACACTTAGAAAAGCTAGAGTGTTTTGCAATCTCCACATCCTTAAAATGAGTATTCCATATGTTGTTGAAGGTACCAGTGCAGATTGCTTGGAGCCCCATCAAACTGAGGCACTTGTTCACATGTTCACACAGTTTCAATTGAGTGTAGATTGAAGGTAAAACCTTGAGATTTTCCCTGACCCCTGCATTTGTGGTTCGGCATTTGTGAGGCATCCTGTCTGCATTTGCTTCCACAAAAGCCTTGAGTATCTCTATGGCTGCCATGATGTGAGAGCGGGTTTTGACCAAGCAGTGTTCCCATGAACTGAGGTTCGCGCTCCATCTAGCCACTCATCCCTCCGACGGTAGAACGTGGTCTTTGGGATCCCGTATATACTGTACCAAGCTTTGAAGCAGATGGCCACCTTATTAAATACCATGGATGTACTCTGATAACCTGTGTCCGAGGCCATTCCATCAATACACCCAGTTAGTGCAGCATATACAAACTCATGCCTTTGCTTTTGGGTGAGCATACGAAAGACATGTCTACATTGGGTAATTTCATTCCGGTCTGCCATCTGACAACACTTCTTCTTGCAACAGTCAATCGTGGAAATGCTCGTAACACTTTCGGAAGATGTAGGATCCATCTTTACCCTCTTGCTGAAACTTGCAGGGGAAGATCTACAACCCATGAATCGCCTTTTTCTTACAATAGGACCAATGCAAGGAACCTCTTCAAATATGAGTTGTTCTTCCGGGTTGTTATTATTGAAATCCAACCCAGAATATGTTGAACCATCTTGCCGTCTTAATTCAGATGTTCGCCACCTCACGAGGGATCCAGGATACAATGTGCCATTAGGTGAAACCTCTGTCACAACTACACCCACGAAGTCGGACCCTAGTTTCTCTTCTGACACTGCTTCCATTGGATTTATAGCTGTGATGATGCCTCTTCCGACTTCAATCTCACGAAGAAAGAGAATCACCTCATCCATCACAGCAGGCAAGCCATCATCTGGTAAACTCGTGCTACTATTTGTTTGTGACTCTGCATATTCTGTGTCAGCCTTGACTTCATCCAAATTCCACAATACAGGAGAACCCTCCTCAAATTCCATTCCCAGAACCTCAACATGCTTGTAAATGGTGTTCACCCATACGTACACACAAGATCCTTGGGCAATATTGTGACATGATGCATTATTATCTCGAACTTCCACAGTTCCAGTGCCAACTATCTCGTTGTTCCGAAGA
>PUQB01000094.1:161248-371790 GCA_003024785.1 Selaginella tamariscina
GGTATGTTGAATCAATCCCGACTAACTCTGTCTGAGACGGAGAAGGTTTACAAAATACCAATGGAGGGAACCGAGAAGGTGGTGGGATTAATTTCACCATCCCTTACATGGTGGGCGGGATTAATCCCGCCGCGTACGCATTCCCTGCGCGGAATCGGGCGGGATTTATCCCGCCGCCATTGGCCTGCCTGAAGGGCCTAGGCGGCGGGATTAATCCCGCAAGATTTCGCACAGGGCATTGGCGTTCGGCGGGATTAATCCCGCCGACTAAGGCCCGAGTGAAGGGCCTGGGAGGCGGGATTAATCCCGCCGAACGCCAATGCCCTGTGCGAAATCGGGCGGGATTTATCCCGCCGCCATTGGCCTGCCTGAAGTGCCTAGGCGTCGGAATTAATCCCGCCCGATTCCGCGCAGGGAATTGGCGTCCGGCGGGATTAATCCCGCCGCATAGGGATCGAGTGAAGGCCCTGGGCGGCGGGATTAATCCCGCCGAGTCTTCAATGCCTGTTGGAGAATGAATCTCGCCACCCTTCCCTTTTTCCTCCATTGGTGAGTTGGACCAATCCCAAACGTTTCTGTCTAAGACGTAGAAGGTTTACAACATACCAATGGAGGGGACTGGGAAGGGTGGCGAGATTCATTTAACCATCCCTTACATGGTGGGCGAGATTAATCCCGCCTCCTTTCTGGAGTCACTGAAGGGGTGTGAGAAATAAATCCTGCCCAGTTCTCTCTGAGACCGAGAAGGGTGGCAAGATTAATTCCGCACTCCCGTTCAAGGCCTCCAGAAAGGTGGCGAGATTAATCCCGCCCACTCTTTCAGGAGGCATTGAAGGGGTGGCGAGATTAATCCCGCCGCACCTTCCATGTGAATATATATGTGTATTAGTATATATAAGTTGCATATCTCATTTTATTTACTTTTATCATCTCTTCATATTATTTCGAGTAAAAGCTAGGAATCTATGTAAAACTGTCCAGAGCTCTCTTTCATATTATTTCGAGTAAAAGCTAGGAATCTATGTAAAACTGTCCAGAGCTCACATTTGTGGTGGTTCTAAAACGAAATGTTATCTTTCTTTTGCACTAACACAAATGTGAGCTTCGGACAGTTAATTACGTCTACTTCTCTCTGTGTATTATTTTTGTATATTCGGGTTTATACAAGTGTGTGTGCGTTTTTATATAATTTATATTTATAGTGTATTATTTTGCAGAAGGACGATTTGATCAAACAAGGAGATCGAGTCATTAGTATGGAGTCGTCGTCAAATTCTGGGTAAGAATTAAAATAAAATCTGTTATACTCGGATACTTGAACTAATCATTTTTGTATTCAGATGTGGAATTGAGGTGACATTAAAGACAAGAGCAGGAGAAGAGATGGGCAGGGGGATTCTGGAATCAACTTGGCCATATTTTAAGATAAATGGGAAGCGCATTGGAGCAACCATGGCTGCTGTCAAATTAACCTCTGTCACATCTCATGGACAAGCAAAACAATGGAAAGTAGATTCGCTAGTCAAGCACCCGAAAGCAGGCTGCGAACCCAGATTGGACGATGCTCGACAGATATGCCTTGTTCCATCCAATGTCACGTTCTCGGATCCAGAGGTCGTCAGTTACAACATTAATCTCGGGTGGTTTTGTCGACTTGTGGATAATGACGTTCACGTGTTCACTAATGATGTTGACCTTGGAGTTCTTCTTCAACTCAACGAAAGCCCATCTATGGAGGGGATCCATCTGGATGTCTACTTCGAAGATCTTCAGACTCATCGAGTAGGTGTATTGTCAGGAGATATTGTTTCACAATACAGAAAATCAGCAAGTGGAGCAATCTTCCCTCTTGACATTGAAGAAGAACACAGCGACATCATAAGGGAGATTGAGAGGTGGCTCGGTCTCAGGTTCTCTACAGATCACGTTCAATTTGCTTAGGAAGCTTCGGGAGCTGGAGAGTGTGCCGAGAACACTAGAACAGCTGCAGTCGGGGATCACACATGTTGATTCGGATCGCAAAAGAAAATCATCAATCGTTTTGTCAGCTGCACCTGTGGCATCTCATGCTGCAATAAGTCACAAGGAAATGATGTTGGATGATAAGATTTATCCTTGTAGGGTTAAATATTGCAGCGTCAACCCAAACTTCAATTACAGGCCACTCAACCAGGAACGTGTAGCTGAGCTCATGGAGAAGATGAAGGACGACAATTCTTATACCGTTCCACATAATGCTGTTTTGTGTCCATACTATGAAAGAAGGAAGGGTGCTGACAAAGTCTGGATCACAACACCAGAACAACTCATGAAGATTCAGACGGAGAATAAAAGATCTATCAAGTACTACATCATTAGTGGCCAGCACACAATAACGGCAGCCCAACGACTTCTCGAGAACACAACAAAGGAACGATGGCAACAAAACTTTCCGAGCATACCCGTGAGAAGCTGACAAAAAGATCGGCGTTTTTAGCTAAGCCGAATCTCACAATCGAGCAGTACCATAAGTTATCGGCGGAATGGGACGCTGCCGACACCAACCACTACAACAGCAAAATATGGGAGAAGTTTAAACACACGCGAGCCGTGTGGGAATCTCTTCAGCGACCACAAAGAGCTACCGCAGGGAATACACAATCTGCGGAATACCGGGTAAGCAAATTGTTTGGGCGGGATTTATCTCGCCGGTATATTAATCTGTCTTTTTCCTCAGAGAGTTGAAGAAATTGCAGCAGTTGATTTTGCCCAGGTGGGCGGGAAGGAAACATCATTTCTGATGATGTTGATTTCTTGCCCCGAAGATAGGATCTTTGCCAAATGGTTGGGGATTATGGAATCCTTTTCAAAAGGAACACTGAAGAAGAAGCAGACAAGTGAAGGGGAGCCCTCAGAAAAGTCTGCAAAGAAACCCAGTAAGACGCCGAAGGCTAAGTCTGTTCAATCTACAAAGGATGTAGACAACGATTTCAAGCTCACATGGTTGAAGCCTTTAAATGGAACAACGATGGAGGAGATGGAAGTCTTGGCTGATTTGGTGATCGATGGCAAACTACAAATTAATAACAGCAGCCCAACCTCTCCTTTTCATCTCAAGGCAATGGAGTTGAAGACGGTCAGGCATTTCAAGGAGTGGTTGGGAATACACTGCCACAAACTGGGTTGGACCTCGACTTCAACATATGAAGAGGTTAGCAAATATTTGCATGTGACGAACGATGATATGCTTGTCGAATGGGTGAACCAATCGGAAGATCTAGGCAAGAATCTATTGCACGCCAACGCCAAAAAGGAGAACATTGGGATGACGCCTTCTCTTATGGCAGTCCTTCAGCAGCGGAGAACCGAATTGAACCTTATAAAGGAGGATGCTACGAATCACGACAAGCCCTACAGATGTTTGTTGTTAGATTCGGAGACTTTATGGGGTAACATCACTGCTTGTAGGAAACCGTTTCAATTGTTCGTGATGGATCGGCGGGTGTCAAAAAATCTTTCGACAGATAGGGCACTAGAGGATCTGGTGGAGAAACTTAGCCGTGCAAGCATATACATAGAAGGTATTTATTATTGAATTCATGCTTGCGCTCTTCACTGATACCTACTTTTTCAGGTATTTATTTCTTGATTCTTGCTCATGTCACCGATACTTTTGCCTTCGCCTTCGCCAAGAAGAATAGACATCGTTGGACAGGATTTTATATGAACGATGCTAATCCCAAGTGCATTGATACTGTTGTTCACTTGGTTGTTAGGAATGCGCCAAACAATTTCAAGCTTCCAAATGACTGGCCAGGCATCTGTTTGCACTCCAACGGCCCTGAACCTCCATCCGATACACCGATAGGTATGAGTGACGTATTCGGCAATGTACGTTATCCAAACATTACAAGTCAAGCGGCACGGAGCATCGTCAACTTGATCAGGGGTCCTCACAGTGATGCGTGGGTTTTTGACTACTGCACTAGGGGGTCCGTCTTGAAGGAGTGTTACCTTCGGCATACATGTGTGTTTGCCGTTGAGAAGGATAAGACCATGGTTGAGGACCTGAACAAGTGGATAGATTGGGTCTCAACTGAGTACCCCAACGATCCATAAAGGCGTATTTGAGAAAGTTCCCTCCAGATAAGTGCGATAGCTCTGAAGGTGAATCTGGTTCAATCTCGGAGTCTGAGAACGAACATCAATCAGATATTAGACCGGAAGTTATCTCGAGGAGTACAGAACATTCGCACACTCCAGGACCCATGGAAACATCAATAGAAGATGCAGAAGATCTTGAACCATCTCACAAGCGGCTTAGACCTTCTTCGCCTCATTCAGAAGGTAATAGCGAAGAAGAATTGATAATGAATTGATAGAGTGATGAATAGTTGTAAATGAGTGTAACATAAGGCATTTTTGTATATTTCTTTTATATTTGTACAGAAAATAAATTCTCAAGGATTAATGAAGCTTTTAGTTCAAACATGGGTCACACATTAACAAGGTAAATAATATACCTTGATAATTTTAAGGTCAGCTAATTATCATTTTGCAGATGTAATGAAATAATTGAGAACATGGATTTTCAGCATTGCCATGAGGTAAGAGAGGGGTTTGGCGACAATTTTTGTGCCACATGTCAGAATGACAGAGTTCATGCAGGAAATGGATAATAATGCAGCTCAAAACATCGTTACCATGGGGGCCACTTCAGTTTTTGCATCATCATTTTTATTGGCTTCAGTTCCGAAATCATTTCTTCAGCGCATGCAATATCTGAATCTTGTAAGGATGATGTACAATTAAATGATGAAGGGATAGGCAACGAAATAGTGGCAACGGATAAATGTGAAAGGGAGCAAACAAGTGATTTGCAAAGTATTCAAGAGGCAACGCTATCTCATGTTACTCATGGCCATATTGTGTTGTTGGATGTCAATGGTGTTCTGCTTCATCGACAAAGGCCCGAGGATAGAAAAACAGAAATCAAACAAGGAGATTTCATTCCTTGTCATGGTAAATTTCGATATGATATTATTTTTCGTCCAGGGTTGGATCGTCTCTTTCAAAAGCTTAAGGAGATGGGTGCGCTTGTGGGGATTTGGTCATGCATGCAGATTCATAACTTAACACCGCTGTTGAGTTTACTTAAGAAACATTGTAGTGTTGCAGAAGAGGTGATTCGTAAAGATTGGATTTTTGACCAGCGAATGTGTTATAAACCTCTCGAATTTCACAATATAAGAAAGGAAAGCAAGCCATACTTCTTCAAGAATGAAAGAATAATTGGGACTCATGGGGAGATCAGTCGCTTAAGGATAACGAAGAATGCACATATCTTAGTAGTAGACGACTCTCCTCAGAAGGCTATGCTCAACCAAAACATTGCTTGTATTCATCCAATCACTTTCGATCCATATTCTGATACGATATCATGGATGAGCTAGTGAACTACTTGGATACGTGCCTCAGAAAGAAGAATCTCGAAAATTTTTGTGAGCAGTATCCACCGTATCATACATTTCCTGAAGCTTTTCTTTCTCGTGATATTGAATTTTATAAAATGAAGGATAGCAACCGGGCGCTTTATAATATTATTCTTAAGGAACGTCAGTTTTTAGATGAGCCTTTATGCAGACCTTCTCTTATCACATCTTATGTATTAACAAGGATGGCAACTCCCAATTGCATTCGTGAGAGTGTTAAGTGGTGGCAACAACATCAAGATATTGACCAAAATGATTTGATTAATCCGGAGAGTGATGATTTAGACAAAATGAAAAGATTTCTTTGTATGATAGAAAGAAAGTATTTATAAAAAATTAACATGTTGATAAGAAAATGATTTCATTTGTAATTATGTTTGATAGTATTTCTTCATTATTGTAAACTATTTTTAGAATAATATGAATATTCTAAGATATTTTAGGAATATTCCTTACTAAGTAAGGTTATTGAAGGATTAATTAATTAATTAATTAATATTTAAGGCTTAATTACATATTAATTAAATGATTAATTAATAATTAAAACTTAAGTATTAATTAGTAATTTATTTTATATTCCCATTTTCACGTATGCCCACTTTAGTTACAACGTGCATTTTTTTTGACTAGAAAAGATTAACCATCATATGGAACAAAGTCATTGCATTTGCCCATTTAATTGAGTTGAATAACTTATTGAATATCCTTGTTATTGTTGCTAACCATTACAAAATTTACAGTGATTGTCTCAAATATACAAAATTTACAGTGATTGTCTCAAATATGCCAAGTCTTAGAAGATATTGCAGACTTGTTTTAGGGTTCAATAATTGAGTTGGATAACTTATTGATATCCTCGCGATTGTTGCCAACCGTTACAAAATTTAGAGTGATTGTCTCAAATATACTAAGTCTTAAAAGCATATTAAAGACTTGTTTTAAGGTTCAATATATCTCATGTCAAGTCTTAAAAGTATATTGCAGACTTGTTTTAGGATTCAATATATTTCATGTCAAGAGTCAAGTCTTAAAATCATGTCAAGTCTTAGAAGTATATTGCAGACTTGTTTTAGGGTTCAATATATTTCATGTCAAGTCAAGTCTTAGAAGCATATTGCAGACTTGTTGAATAGTCTTAGAAGCATATTGCAGACTTGTTTTAGGGTTCAATATATCTCATGTCAAGTCTTAGAAATATATTAGAGACTTGTTTTAGGGTTCAATATATCTCATGTCAAGTCAAGTCTTAGAAGTATATTGCAGACTTATTTTAGGGTTCAATATATCTCATGTCAAGTCAAGTCTTATAAGCATATTGCAGACTTGTTGAATAGTCTTAGAAGCATATAGCAGACTTGTTGAATAGTCTTAGAAGCTTATTGCAGACTTGTTTTAGGGTTCAATATAGCTCATGTCAAGTCTTAGAAGTATATTGCAGACTTGTTTTAGGGTTCCATATATTTCACGTCAAGTCAAGTCTTGTTTTAGGGTTCAATATATCTCATGTCAAAGTCAAGTCTTCTAAGCATATTGCAGACTTGTTGAATAGTCTTAGAAGCATATTGCAGACTTGTTTTAGGGTTCAATATATCTCATGTTAAGTCTTAGAAGTATATTGCAGACTTGTTTTAGGGTTCAATATATCTCATGTCAAGTTAAGTCTTGTTTTAGGGTTCAATATATCTCATGTCAAAGTCAAGTCTTAGAAGTATATTGCAGACTTTCTTAGAATCATGTCAAGTCTTAGAAGTATATTGCAGACTTGTTTTAGGGTTCAATATATCTCATGTCAAGTCAAGTCTTGTTTTAGGGTTCAATATATCTCATGTCAAGTCAAGTCTTAGAAGCATATTGCAGACTTGTTGAATAGATGTGCATATTGCAGACTTGTTTTAGGGTTCAATATATCTCATGTCAAGTCAAGTCTTGTTTTAGGGTTCAATATATCTCATGTCAAGTCAAGTCTTAGAAGCATATTGCAGACTTGTTGAATAGATGTGCATATTGCAGACTTGTTTTAGGGTTCAATATATCTCATGTCAAGTTCAAGTCTTAGAAGCATATTGCAGACTTTCTTAGAATCATGTCAAGTCTTAGAAGTATATTGCAGACTTGTTTTAGGGTTCAATATATCTCATGTCAAGTCAAGTCTTAGAAGCATATTGCAGACTTGTTTTAGGGTTCAATATATCTCATGTCAAAGTCAAGTCTTAGAAGCATATTGCAAACTTTCTTAGAATCATTTGTTTTAGGGTTCAATATATCTCATGTCAAAGTCGTCTTAGAAGCATATTGCAGACTTTCTTAGAATCATGTCAAGTCTTAGAAGTATATTGCAGACTTGTTTTAGGGTTCAATATATCTCATGTCAAGTCAAGTCTTATTTTAGGGTTCAATATATCTCATGTAAAGTCGAGTCTTAGAAGCATATTGCAGACTTGTTGAATAGATGTGCATATTGCAGACTTGTTTTAGGGTTCAATATCTCATGTCAAGTCAAGTCTTATTTTAGGGTTCAATATATCTCATGTAAAGTCGAGTCTTAGAAGCATATTGCAGACTTGTTGAATAGATGTGCATATTGCAGACTTGTTTTAGGGTTCAATATATCTCATGTCAAAGTCAAGTCTTAGAAGCTTGTTGAATAGTGCATTTGTCATAATGCATGTATCATTTTTTACCTTTCATAGGACTTGAATCCAAGACCTTTTCGTTAACACACATGTGTTAGCCAACTTGTCCGTATGATCTTAGATGTTGAATTACACCATCAACAGTAACACGTATATTCATACGCATGTTCCAAACCAGTTGTGGACCACACAATCTTCAGGACCTTAGATATATAAACAGGGTTCTAGTTTCATGTTTCTCAGAATCATTCAACACCAGTCTTTGGCCATGTGTTTCATTCTGTATTCATTTCTCTCTTGAATACAATCTCCTCCTTTCAGCTCAAAGATTCCGCCCTTTTTTTTAAAGGTTTTGCCCTTTGCACAAGGTCATGACAGTTTAAATGATTTTGAGGTAGTGACAAGCTTCTGCTCCCGCTTGTCATCGATCCCATTTTCTTTTTTTCTTTCTTTTTTATTTTTATTTTGTTTCCGATTTTCTTCTTCAACGCATCATGTTCAAGCATGCTCTTCGTGAGCAAGTTGTTGCCCTCCAGCAACAGATCGAACAACTACACCTGAAAAATGATCAGCTCCGACAATGTGCAAATTCTCCAAAGCCGAAGATCAGCATGCCCGATAAGTTCGATGGTACCCGATCGAAGTTCCAAGGTTTTCTTAATCATCGGTTCTGCTCTTTCGTGGTTCTCAGCCTTGCTGGAGAACAATGATCTGATCCTTTATAATTTTGAGGAGTTTGTGGAATGGTTCACGGCGATGTTCAGTGACGTGGATCGTGAGAGTGCTACCATCACCAAACTTTGCCAACTTCACCAAGGGGGTATGTTGGTAGCAGAGTATGCGTCAAAGTTCCAACTCCTTACTTGTGATGTCCCTAGGGAGATTGTGCTCTCAAGGAGGTTTTTTGGTCGGGGTTGCAGGACGAGATCAAAGACATGTTACTGAATTTTACTATTCCGGAAACCCTCACCAGCATGATAGAGTTGGCAATCCGTTGTGACAACTGGTTGATCGAGCAGAAATAAGAATGTCAGCATCCTTCTTTCTTCCCGGTGCCGTCTTCTTCCATTTCTCCAATCTCTGTTTCTTCATTTGCTGATCCATCATCTTCCTCATTAGAACCATCCCCGATGGAATTAGGGCGATCATGTCGAGGCAAGCTTTTGCCAACCGAATGGCAAAAGCGGATTCAGTACAAGCTTTGTCTGTACTGTGGGGACTTGTACCACAAGCTGGAGAATTGTCATCGATGTCTAAAGCAAGCTCGTGAAGTGGCCCTTGCTGTGCTGATGGAAAATGAGAAGATCCAGCCCGAATAGGAGCCGTCCGGCTGGATTGTCGTGGAACAACTCATGTTTCTCAAGGCTCTTCACTCAAAACATTTTCCCTTCCTCATCTTGAATCCATTCCATCCACGAAGGTGTGCAAGTCATTCCATGTTTCGGTGCAGTTGAAGACGCCAGAGGTAGAGTTCTCTGGTAAAGCTTTGGTGGATAACGGAGCGAACGCAAATTTCATCGACAAGAATTTTGCTGTCAAGCATGGGATTCGTCTACATCCTTTGAAGACTCCTGGTTCTGTACGGGTAGGACGAGATATCAAATCTGGAGCGGTAATAAATGACACAGAGTTCGTCGAGGTCGTTGCTTGCGGTGCTATGTGCAACATCTCCTTCAATGTTGTTCTATTCCAGACTCTATGATTATCTTTGGTTTGCAGAGGATCGAGTTGGTGGATCCTGGTTGGAGAGAACGTTTCATGAACAGTTTCCCAGATGTTTCAACTCCGGCCACACTCTTTTATTCCGATCATGTTCTAGTTCCTCCTCCGCTTCAAGTCTGGCATATCACCTTGAAGTAGTTCAAGAAAGATAGCTGACATGACCCAGTGTCCATGTTTGCGATCACAATCTATCCCTGCTCTGCTAAGGATGTTTTTGTTCGTGTCTCCTGCCTTACCAAAGCAGTATGCTGATTTCGCAGACGTCTTTGACAAAAAGAAAGCTTCTGCTTTGCCACCGCACTGTGAGTACAACTGTCTTATCAATCTCGTTGAGGGTAAGCAGCCATCCTCCGGTCCCATCTACGGTCTCTCACCAATAGAGTTGGAGACATTGAGGAAATACATTGAGGAGAATCTTGTCACTGAATTTATCTGTAATTCGCGATCACCGGCTGGTGCCCTAGTATTCTTTGTTTTCAAGAAGGATGGAAGTTTCCGGCTTGTGGACTACCGAGATCTGAATAAGGTCACCATTCCAAACAACCATCCTCTCCCGCTCATCTCCGACATGCTCGAGTGTCTTTCTAGTGCCCAGTATTTCACAAAGATCAATTTAAGAGGAGCGTACAATCTCATTCGAATCCGAGAAGGGACGAGTGAAAAACACATTCCGTACATGCTAGGAACATTTCGAGTACGTAGTAATGCCGTTTGGCCTGACAAATGCACCTGCTGTTTTCCAACACATGGCTAATGATATTTTCTGGGATTTCTTCGATTTGTTTGTCATCATGTACCTAGATGACATCCTGATATTTTCCAAGACTCGAGAAGAACACGAACGGCATGTACGGTTAGTCTTAGAGAAGCTTCAGAAGCACCACCTATCTACCAAGTTGGAGAAGTGCTCTTTCAGTCAGCAGTCTGTCGAGTTCTTAGGGTACATCGTTTCAGCTGAAGATGTTCACATGGATCCTACAAAAGTTCAGACTGTATTGGAGTGGGAGAGACCATCAAATGTTCGTGACGTTCGATGTTTTTCTCGGGTTTGCAAACTTCTATTGACATTTCGTTCAGGATTTCTCCAAGATTGCATTACCATTGACGAAGTTGACTAGCAAGGATGTTCCATTTGTCTGGTCCTTTGAGGCTGAGGAGGCGTTCGAGTTCCTACAAAAGGCATTCACCTTGGCACATGTTCTTATCCATCCTAACCCTGTGAAGCCATATTTCGTGGAAGGGATGCCTCTGACTTCGCTATTGGTGGAGTGTTGTCCCAGGAAGGTCCAGATCATCTTTTCCATCTCATTATTTTCCATTCCTACAAGTTCACTGCACCTGAGATCAACTACGATGTCTATAATGAGCTATTGGCGATTGTGGATGCCTTTGAAGAGTGGCACAGATTCCTTAAAGGTTCCTCGCATGTGGTTAAGGTGTATTGTGATCACAAGAACCTCCAGTATTGGGCAATAGCACGAGTTCTCAATCGGTGTTAGGTGCGATGGGCACAATTTTTGTCCCAGTTCTGATACATGATTATTCATCGTCCCGGTCGTTTAAATGGCAAAGCAAATGCTTTATCTTGTCACAGTTACCTAGCTCCAGTAACAAATGAAATCCCATTCGATCAACAAGAACAAGTCATCCTGAGCTCCGACCAGTTGTTGGTGAACGCTTTTCCGTTCTTCTGCTCCAGTTGACACTTCGTTTTTGGATCTAATCTGAGAAAGTCTTCCTCAAGACGAGTTTGCTCGTGATGTCCTTGCACATTTTCAATGAGTTCAACCATTGTCTTCAGGGTCACAACTACGAGATTATGCTGCTTTCCATCTTCATAAGGGTGGCTGTACCACCACATCCAAATCTATGTTCCGGATGGAGAACTGAGGTTGTGAGCTATCCAACATTGCCATGACAACATAGCTGCGGAACATTTTGGCATCAAAAGATGATCGAGCTGGTACAATGTGTGTTCTAGTGGCCTCGGCTTTGCATGCAGTTGAGAAATTTGTGCGATTTTTGTGACACATGCCAGCATACAAAACTTCCTTGTCATCGACCGTTGGACTACTACAACCTTCCATTGCTCAGCAGCCATGGTCCTCCATCGCCATGGATTTCCTAACTGATTTACCACCTTCTAGAGGGTTTGATGATGTCCTAGTCATTGTTGATCTTTGTTCCTTGCAACAAAACATGTTTGGGTCATGATGCTGCAGATCTGGTGTACCGGGAGGTGTTCCGTCTTCATGGTCTTCCTAATGAACTTGTCACTGATCGAGGTCCCCAGTTCACTCCAGCATTCTGGCAAAGATTCTTAGATCGGCTACGTATCACCGGGATGCACATCATCCTGAAACAGATGGCCAAACAAAGTGCATGATTCAAACTCTAGAACAATATCTCCGATGTTTCATTTCTCATTTGCAAAATGATTGGGTCGATCTCCTTCCTGTTGCCGAGTTTGCGTACAACAACATGGCACACTCACGGCACACTCATCCATAGGTGTGTTGCCATTTTTCGCGTTCTCTGGTGTTCATCCTCGCTGGTCCTACAGCTTGCCCATGGTTCCTGGCCTTACCATTGCTGCCGATGAATCATGTTGAGCATCTCCAATAGGTCTAATTCGTGTACAACAACATGGCACACTCACGACACACTCATCCATAGGTGTGTCCCGCATTTTTCGCGTTCTTTGGTTGCTGGTCCTACAACTTGCCCATGGTTCCTAGCCTTACCACTATTGCCGATGATCGTGTTGAGCATCTCCAACAGGTCCATGAAGAAAGTGCAGCATCATCTTGAACGCGCTCGGGATTTGCAATAACAAACTGCTGATCGTTCCCAGGATTTGCAACAACAAGCTGATGATGTTCCCGTTCCTCTCCTCCAACATTCACAATTGGTGACCAAGTGTGGCTCCTCCGGCATCATTGCCAACCACACGTCCCTATGACAAGCTCAACCGGCGTCATTGGCCAACCACACGTCCCTATGACAAGCTAGACTGGTGTCATTGGCCAACCACACGTCCCTATGACAAGCTGGACTATCAACACTTGGGCCCATTTTGCATCATCGAGAGACTCATCGTTCCCGTTCCTCTCCTCTAGCATTCACAGTTGTGATCAAGTGTGGCTCCTCCGGCGTCATTGACCACCACACGTCCCATTTCGCATCATCGAGAGACTCTCTAATGTGATGTTTCGTCTCGAGCTTCCACCAACCATCCGGATCCATCTCATGTTCATGTTTCTTATTGGAGCCTTATCATGCTCCTTCTGAACCCGGCCGACTTCTTCCACCCCTCCTCCAGTTACAGTTGCTGGTGAACCTGAGTTCAAGGTTGCTGCAATTTTGACTCCAAGCTTGTTCATGGTCAGCTTTATTTTGAGCATGCTTCTGATCTTGTTGCTGCAATTTTGACCCAGCTTGTTCATGGTCAGCTTCATTTTGGCATGCTTCTGATCTTGTTGCTGCAATTTTTGACTCCAAGCTTGTTCATGGTCAGCTTCATTTTGAGCATGCTTCTAATCTTGTTGCTGCAATTTTACTCCAAGCTTGTTCATGGTCAGCTTCATTTTGAGCATGCTTCTAATCTTGTTGCTGCAATTTTTGACTCCAAGCTTGTTCATGGTCAGCTTCATTTTAAGCATGCTTCTGATCTTGTTGCTGAGTTCCATCATCGATATCCAACCTGGACCAGTGATGCGAGGTACTTGTTGCTGAGTTCCATCATCGATATCCAACCTGGACTAGTGATGCAAGGTACTCATCATCGAAGGGGGGTAGTGTAAGGATCATGAATTATTTTTGCCTTTCACATGATTTGAACCCGAGACCTTTCCGCTAACACACATATATGCCAACTTGTCTGTATGATCATGAATGCTAAATTACAACCATCAATAGCAAGCGTATATTCATACGCATGTTCCAGACCAGTTGTGGACCACACAATCTTCAGGACCTCAAATATATAAACAGGGTTCCAGTTCCAGGTTTCTCAGAATCATTCAACATCAGTCTTTGGCCTTGTGTTTCATTTTATTCATTTCTTTCTTGAATACAATTTCCTCCTTTCAGCTTAAAGGTTCTGCCCTTGTTTTAAAGGTTTCGCCCTTTGCACAAGGTCGTGACAATTGGGTGACACAATTTATCTAGTGGGATTTATTCCACTATCTATAAGTCTCTACATTACAAGCACCTCACCAAGGGTATTGGATTGGCACAATTACAATCGGCGGGATTTTTCTTGCTAACTATAAGATTATATTTGAAATAAGTACCTCGTGAGTTGATAGAATTTTATTTGTGGGATTAATCATGACAAAGTTACCTGCTAAATATCATGGACGATAATTTCAAAACATTTTAGCAAGATAAATCACACAAGGTAAAACAATCTCACAAATGATGGTGGACAATTATCACTAACATTCTCAAAACATTTTAGTGAGATAAATCTTATGGGTTAAGCATTCTCACAAATCATGGTTGGAGGAATAAATCTTGTCGATTAAAACAAGTAGACAAATAATAAATCCCACTAACTAAAACAAGCTTACAAATAATAAATCCCTCCATAACACTCCAAAACAATTTAGTGAAATAAATTCTGTAGGCTAAGCACTTTCACAAATGATCATTGGAAGGATAAATCTAACCAACATGCAGTGTAGGGTTGCAACGTCAAGCCACGATCCAGGAACCAGGAAAAGAACAGGATTCCAAGGACAGGAAGGCTTGACTCAGGAACAGGACTGAGAGCAAGACATGAACCAGGGAATAGGAACGGACGGATCTAGGAGCAAGACAGGAAAGCGCAGGACAAGATCCAGGAACAAGACAGAAGCAGGATAGGATCCAGGAGCAGGACAGGATCCAGGAGCAGGACAGGAAACAGGAGCGAGACAGGAACAGGACAGGAAACAAGACAAGAACAAACGAGACGAGATTGATCGTAGTAAGACTGGTGTTGATAGTAACTAATTGTACAACAATTAGGTCGGAGCTTTTATGCTCACAACTCCAAGAGCTAATCTAGGCATGAGTGCTAAAAGTGATTGCATGCATGCAAAAGTGATTGCATGCATGCAGAGGCTAAGATGAGTCCACATGTCCCTTATCCTCTAGGCATATCCTGTGGCATATCCTGTAGGAATATCCTGTAGGAATATCCTGCAACCGAATCCTGTGTCCGGAATCCTGGTAGGAATATCCTATAGGAAAGTCCTGCAACCCATATCCTATATCCGGAATCCTGTAGGAAAGTCCTGCAACCCATGTCCTGTATCTGGAAACCTGTATTCTGTATCGGGTCGTGACAGCAATGGCTATAGGGTTAGACGTTTTAGAGAGAGGAGAAGCCTCCTAGAGAAAGAAATGTCATTTTAAAACCTTGACTTTTAGAACTTAGAAGTTGAATTAATTTTTTTTATAATTTTACTTTATGACTTTAATTTTTACTTTGAAAGTTGACTACTATTATTTATTGTACTTTGTGTCGAGCTTAGATGTACTAAGAAACAGTCCCACTTAGGTCTTTATGAATGGTTCGACATGGGGTTGGGTTTAGGGTTAGGTTAAGTTAGGTTAATAATCACAAATAGGAAAGAAGGGCGACCGTCATGGAAATAAAGTAGAATATACATAGCGAGAGTTCTAGGGTTCAAAATAGAGCTTATTAATATTCTCGTATTGGTGCAAGGTTAAACTCGTGTCGTCAAGGCACAACCCATATTATGCCACCTCAACTTCCAGTTTGTAGGGGTACATCACATCTTAAGGGCTCCCAACCCTTTTGTTGGCGAATCCGCACCCTCGTGACTGGGTACGTTGCACCCAATGAGTTAGGTCAGGGTTACATGTGCACGCTTTTTCCTCTTCTCACTAATTGCTTTCATGTAGCCACATGGGGCGGTTATATGTATCCCCCCTCTTTACATGCCACATCATTGCCATGTAATTAACTTAGGGCATTAATTAGATTAACATAATTGGTATGAAGTTGTGCTAGTGTGGGAAGTGCTTTGGAAATGCTGCCGTGAAAAATCTTTTTCCATTAATTTTCACCTTTTCCTCAAAGCTCCCCTTATTGTTGTTGTTTTAGGAACACTAAATTAGGGATTAGGGTTTAATTAATGATGTGGCATAATTTAAGATGACATGGCACATAAGCCAAGTGGCAATATATTATTGATTAGTTTCACTGGGGTCTTGATCCATGCACGATTTCACTGGGACGAGGATCCCCCATTTCCCCACTTTCTTTGCCATGTCAATAGAGGGTAGCATGTAACCATGGATTTTAATCCCTCCCCTAAAAACGTCCCAACAAGGGGCTCATGTAACCTCGACATTAGCCAACTTCTTCTGTCTGATATCTCGTTTGCAAGTTTGAAAGGTGTTGCCTAAGTTCATGTCCAACTTTAATGGTTGAGGCATTGCTTTGATTGCTTCATCCACGTCAAGCTAAGAGCTCAGCTAATCATGCATCCTAACTCACAAAGGTGAACAATGTCTGTAAATTGAAGGAGTTAAAAGATGGTAGTTTAATAACCTCAGCAATAAATTCTTTTGTAACTTGCCAAACAAGTGGTCCTCATAGTGACGATGTTTTGAGTTGCATTGTTGTACTTTGTCATTCTAACATGTGGCACAAGTAACTTTCTTACCTCATGCCACTGTTAAGGATCCTTGTTCTCAACTATTTTATTACATCTGTAAAATGATTGTTAGTTGGCCTTACAAGGTATATTATATACCTTGTTAATGTGTGACCCATGTCTGAACTAAAAGCTTCATTAGTCCTTGAGAATTTATTTTATGTACAAATATACACAATATACAAAAATGCCTTATGTTATACTCATTTATAACTATATGTCACTCTAACAACTCATTAACAATTCATCTTCGTTGTTACCTTCTAAGCCAGGCAAAGAAGGTTTTAACTGCTTAGGAGATCGTTGATATTTGCTTGGAAGGATTTTTTGACACTTGCCAATTTATCACGAATATTTCAAACGGTTTCCTGCATGTAGTAATGTTACCCATAAAGTCTCTAAATCCGGCAGCAAACATCTGTAAGGCTTGTCATGATTCGTAGTGTCCTCTTTTATCAGGTTCAACTCCGTTCTCCTTTATTAAAGGATTACCATAAGAGAAGGTGTTATGGTGATGTTCTTCTTTTTTGCATTGGCATGCAATAGATTCTTATTCAAATCTTCCAATGGGTAAATGGACAAACATATCATTGTTTATCACAT
Source organism: Selaginella tamariscina (assembly GCA_003024785.1). Lineage (NCBI taxonomy): Eukaryota > Viridiplantae > Streptophyta > Lycopodiopsida > Selaginellales > Selaginellaceae > Selaginella > Selaginella tamariscina. The sequence goes on from PUQB01000094.1 coordinate 178,352, forward strand.
ACAAATATTTGTTGACCTCCTCGTATGTTAGAGCTGAGGTCCAGCCCAATTTGGCAGTATATTCCCAACCACTCCTTGAAGTGTTTGGTCATCTTCAACTCCATTACCTTGAGATGAAAAGGAAAGGTGAGGCTGCTGTTGTTAATCTATAATTTGTCATCAATCATCAAATCAGCTAACACATGATGCAATTTAATCTATTTATGGGTGCACTTGTGGGATTGGTCATAATTCCCAAAGTGCACCCATAAACAGATTTAGCCTTGGGTGTCTTACTGGGTTTCTTTTGTAGACTTCTCTGAAGGGATCCTCTTCACTTATCTACTTCTTTCTTTAGTGTTCCTTTTGTAAAAGATTTCATGATTCCCACCTATTTGGTGAAGACCTTTGTCCTCGAGACAAAAAATTAACATCATCAGGAAGGATGTTTCTTTTCCACCCACCTGGGCAAAATCAAATGTTGCAATTTTTTTGGCTCTCTACACATGGATTAATTAGAAAATTATTATTCTAGCGGGATAAATCCCGCCAAGAATTTTTCTTACCCGATATTGATGTAGTACTTTATTGGTTTTTTACACTCCATCTGAATCTTCACGATTTGTTCTAGTGTTGTCACTCACATTATCTCAATCCCTTTCTTTCTTTCATAGTATGGACACAAAACAACATTATGTGGAACGGTGTATGAATATATCATTCATTTTTCCATGAACTCAGCTACACGTTCTTGGTTGAGTGGCCTATAATTGAAGCTGGGGTTAATGTTGCAATACTTAACCCTACATTTGTAAATCCTGTCATTCAACATCATTTCCTTGTGGCTTATCGCAACATGGGATGGCAATGGTGTAGTTGATAGAACGACATAAGACTTTCTTTTACAGTCAAAATCAAGATATGTGAATCCCGACTGCAGCTATTCTAGTGTTCTTGACACATTCTTCTTCCGATTGGTTTACCCATTAGACAAACATATCATTACGATAACGTTTAATTTGGTTGGGAATCTTCAGAGGCTGCCTCTAAAAGATTCCCAAGCAAATTAAATGTGAACTTGGGACCGAGTTATCCTCTCAATCTTCTTAAAATGTTGTTATGTTCTTCTTCAATAAGAGTTAGGACGATTGCTTCATTCGTAAATCTTCTGTAATGTGAAGAAATATCTACTATGAATACACTTACTCAATGGGTATTCAAATCCTCAAAGAAGACATCTAGCCGAATCCCGTTCAAAGATGGGCTTTCATTTAATTGAAGAAAATTCCACGGTTAACATCATTAGTGAAAACGTAAATGTCGTAATTAACAAGCCGACACAACCACCCAAGGTTCAAGTCGTGTTTGGGCCTCCTCCAAATCTGAGAATGTTTACATTAGATGAAACAAGATATATATTTTGAGCATCGTTCAAATCTCGGTTTACAGCCTACCCTCAAGTGCTTGACTATTGAATCTACTTTCATTGTTTTGTTTGTCCATGTGATGTGATAAAGTTAATTTGACAGCAATTACGGTTGATCCAATGCACTTCCTATTTATTTTAAAATATGGCCAAGTCGATTTCAGAATTCCCCTGTCCATCTCATCTCCTCCTCTTGTCTTTAATGTCACCTCAATGCCACATAAATCATAAGTTCTCATAAACATTACAGGGTCTATAAATATTTCTTTGAAGTGGTCAGACTAATTAGATGACGGGATTAATCTCGCCAGGTTTGATTAAAAGAATAATCGTCTTGGCGGAATTAATCTTGCCAGGCCCGAAAAGTGAAGAAATTATAATATACAAATAAACATGTACATATAAGTGAAGGTGTGTGTGAGATAGAGATAAAAAACTTATATATACGAATACACTATTACATTTACATACACCCTTCATCGTCTTGGAGAGAAGTGAATGGGATTAAGTGTCTAAAGCTCACATTTATGATAGTACAAAAAAAACGCACATCATTTGGTTCTAGCACTACCACAAATGTGAACTTTGAACAATTTTATAGGGTTTATTAGTTTTCACTTAAAAATATTTTAATAAGGGCTGTTTCACACCAACCTTTACTTAGCCCAAACTTTTAAGTTAAATCTGTGTAATGGAAAATTTTAAATGTAAAATAATCACACTAGTAAAGTTAAGGTCACCTTTAGTCACAATTACCATATTAATACGTAAATGTTAGTTTTTAAAATAATTTTCTTCACACCAAAGATTTTAATAAAATGTAGTTCTAAATAAAAAGTAATCTTCACATAACCATTATTTAAAACATGTAAAAGTAAACGCTTCACACCAACAACTACTTATAAATTTTATTTAAAGCAAATCTTTTTCATTCAAACATTTGCAATATATTGAGCTAAACTATGTCTAATGTTTTCTCCATCCACGATCACGACTCTTCTTTTCTTTGGCCGTGACCTTCTCCTCAGTAGCACCATCTAAAATGCAAACTATCATGCATGCGTGTAATCTAATCTAGAAATTACCTCGGAAACTCTTTTTTTGTGTGGAATTGTTGTCTTCTCCTTTAGGCACCTCAACTACAAAACCTTAAGAAGAAAAGGGCCAAAAATGTGAGAAGAAAGCATGGAGTCTCAAGTTACAAACCTGATTTGTGTTCATCTTCTTCATAGCAGCTACCAAATCCTATTTGCAACTCACACCCTAAACCTGGTCACCACGTTTGTGTATTCAGTCACACCCTAAATCAAGTCACCACACCTCTACTCAGCTTGCCGCACCTCTGCCATGCCCTTAATTAAAGGTGTAAACGTTAGAAATTATACATTTAGCTAAATGTTAAAAGCACTATAGAAATTAAAAACATTTACACGACCTTTAACTTTAAAGTAATTGTACTTTTGGTGTGAAGAAATTTTGATTAAATATAACTTTTACTTTAGCACTTTTAATTTATAAGTAAAGGTAATGTGGTGTGAAGAAAAGACGATTAAAATTCACATTTAACCCTAAGTAAAGGTTGGTGTGAAATGACCCTAAGATTAAGAGTAATAAGAGGAGATAAAAAAAACTTTTATATATTAATATACATGTACATTCACATATAGGTGGCGGGATTAATCTCACCCACCATTTCTAAAAGGCAGGGAAGGGTGGCAAATTAATCCCGCCACCGCTTCCCTGCCTCCTTGAATTTATGTGTGTGAGAATATACAAATACATACAATATAAAAATACATGTGTGTGTAAGAGAGATAGATAAATGAATTATAATATAAGATACACATGTACATATAAATACAGGTGTGTTGTGTGTGAAATAAAGATAAAGAAACTTCTATATACTTATACATAGGTCATACAGGGTGGTGGGATTAATCTTGCCACCCTTTTCTGTCTTAAAGAGAAGTTGACAGGATTAATCTTGCCCACCATTTTAGGAGGCAGGGAAGGTGTGGCGGGATTAATCTCGCCACCACAACCATGCCTCCTAGAATGTGTGTTGAAAGAGAGAGATAAAGGAATTATATGTACAAATACACATGCACATATAAATACATGTGTGAGTAAGAAAGAGATAAAGAACTTATATATATTAATATGCAAGTACATTCACATATAGTGTGGCGGATAAATCTCGCCACCCTTTCTCCCAGAGAGTGGTGACGGATTAATCTGGCCACCCCTTTTAGGAGGCAAGGAAGGGTGGCGAGATTAATCCTACCACCCTTCTAGGAAGCAGGGAAGGGGTGGCGAGATTAATCCCACCACCACTTCCTTGCCTCATGCATGTGTGTGTGTGAGACAAAAGAAATATAAAGAACTTATAAAATACAAATAAACATGTATATATACATACAATTGTGTGTGTGTGAGAGAGAGAAAGAAATTACATATATACAAATACATACACATATACATTCAGAGTGTGTGTTTGAGAGAGAGATAAAGTAATTATATATATACAAATACACAGGTACATACACATATATTTGTATGTGTGTAATAAATAAATAAATAAATTATATTATATAAATACAAACATATATATGTATATGTATATACAAGTGTGTGTGTGTTTGTGTCATAGATAAATTAAATTATACGATAGTATACAGATACACACATACATATATTATACTATATTTTATTTATCTATCTCTTGCACACACACACACACTCCTATACATATATATGTGTGTGTATTTATAGAATTTAATTTATTTATTTATCTCTTGTACACACACGCACACTCCTATATATATATACATATATATATGTGTGTGTTTATCTATATAATATAATATATTTATTTATCTTTCGCACACACACGCACACTCCTGTATATACATATACATATAGATGTGTGTGTGTGTATCTATATACTATTTGTATAATTTAATTTATTTATTTATCTCTTTCACATATACACACACACACCTGTATATACATATACATATATATGTTTGTATTTGTATAATATAATTTATTTATTTATTTCTTACACAAACACAAACTGTATGTGTATGTACTTGTGTATTGTATATAATTACTTTATCTCTCTCTTAAACACACACTCTTGAATGTATATGTATGTGTATATTGTATATATGTAATTTTTTATCTCTCTTTCACACACACACAACTGTATGTATATATACATCATTTATTTGTATTTTTAAGTTCTTTATATTTCTTTTTTTGTTACACACACTGCTTGAGGCAAGGAAGTGGTGGCAGGATTAATCCTGCACCCCTTCCTTGCCTAGTGGGCAGAATTAATCCGCCACCACTCTATAAGATAGAGAAGGGTGGCCGGATTAATCTCGCCACCCATTCCCTGCCTCCTAGAAGGGTGACCGGATTAATCTCGCCACCCCTTCCTTGCCTCTTAGAAGGGTGGCCGAATTAATTCCGTCACCCTTTCCCACCACTCTCTGAGATGGAGAAGGGTGGGAGATTAATCCCACCACTATATGTGAATCTTTATTAAACTAATTACATTTAAACTAAGCTTAATTATACCCATACTTACCATTTATTCTTTTAATGTCTTTATAAACTTGGGCAAATGTCTAAGGCTCTTTCTAGTTGGCAGTGGTACGGCCACCATCAAAATAGATAACTGGTGCGATGAGCCACTGGCCCAAATGGAGGGCGAGTTCCTAGGTGGGTGCCGACCTTGGCAACCCGAAACAGCGAAACAAGTGGATAACAAAAGCTATTAGGTGGCACTAACAGATTGAGGCAAGTGTCATGCGACATTGATAGCAGATTAGATCTGAACCACCACCCAAGGTGTAGAGAACAACACACATGAGAAAGACATGTTAAAATAGCTGACTAATACCTAGTCCTATTGAAGTCACCCAATGGGAGGATGCCATCGGGACTATGGACAAGTATCACCCGACCACTATATAAACAGACAAGCAAGTAGTGGAGGGATTCTTATAGTTCGTCTTCTCCTTGTGTTCTTGTCTTGAGTACTTAGATAGATTTACTTGGGTGTTAGCCACCAAGGAGGGTCACAAGTTGTAATAGATATATATTCTATTTTAACAACCCAAAAGGTAGTTCTCTCTCTAGCACAGCTCACAAGTTTCAAATAATAAACACCTTGAAGGAGATAGAGCTTAATTTCCAAGAAGTCATGCATACCATCTCTACTTTGGGAATTGGTATTGAGCCATTTGAAAGTGACACACATGTTGATGGGCAGCACATGGCTATTTCACATGTTGATCTTGTTGACATAAGTGAAACACAATTATGTACTTGAGTTTTTGGGACACATTGTAGGAAGCACACATGCACACACACACACACACACAATATGCACAATATGCTTAGTACCATACTTGTACTTGAACGCATTCGGGTCTTTGTTAACATTCTTTCACAAGGCCCAAAGGTATATCCATGCAATTATATGCTATGATTCCAAATGGATTGATTACAAAAGTGTAATAAATAATATATAATATATAATATTTATACAATAGTAATACAAAAAGGTGAAATGTCCTTGTGGAAGAATGTTAACAAAGACCCAAAACGCGTTCAGGTACAAGTATGCTTAATACACTTTTCTTGTAAAATGTATGCTACTACCTTGATGCATCATTGAAACAAGAAATGTAGTTGTAATGTGTGTTGTGAAGAAGATTGAGATTCAAAAATGCACCATGGTGTTTTAAGATATGCTATTCAAGTTAGTAATAAACTCAATTGCGTTTTAGAAAACGTTATTTAAAATCTATATTAGGTACTTGCTATTTCTCTTGATTATGTGAATATAGTCTTTGTTAATAATTTATCTAAAATATGTTCTATAAATTTCAATATTGATTAAGGTGATCCAAATTCAAATTATGCCAATTCGAAATATAGGTATATTCTTATCATAATTATTAAACTTAAAGTGCAAAATACTAATTTTGTTATTTTTCAAGATTCAATTACATGATATAATCTGGTTTCAATCCTAAAATTACATAAATCTAAAGTAATCTTATAAGTGTTTAGGAAATATTGTTAATTTTCATTATGCATTTTGTATTGCCATTAAATCCTACATTAACTCATTATAATGACAAGGAATTGCTTTCCTAATTTGAGAATTAAGGAGATTAATGCTTGTGTATTGAGGGCAAAGTTACATTTAATCAAAGAGCAAAATCAAATTAATGTTATATTTTTAAACTGTAACAATTAGTCATAGGTTCTTTATAAACATATTGCAAATTAATAAAGAAGAACAATTATTTTGGAGCTCATTATGACATGTCATGTGAGGAAATGGCTTTAAAAATGATGCAACTTGTAGATATTTAAACATGGAAGCACAATGATATTATAGTCTTATATGAATTGTTAAATTGATGGGTTTAACAACAATAAACATATAGAATGCTTGTACTTTTAATATTATATAAATTAAAAAATATTATGTGCATAAATATAATAAATATTATTTATGTCTTGTATTTTTTTAAATTAATTAATTTTTAACTTAAATTTATATTAAAACAAGTTCAAGTAAAATCATTGTACATATGACTTAAAATGAAGTATTATTGCAGTAAATAAAAATAATTATATATAGAAGTAGCCCAAAACTTTAAAGACCCTAACTCTAATGAAATACTATTTAAAAAACTTTACAACAATTATAAACTTCATTAAGTTTATATATAAATAAAGTTTTTAAGTGTTATATCAATCACAAGTTGTCTTGCTTAACGAAATAAATATTATAAGAAAACTGTTACTATGTTAAATTATTTTTATATAGCTTTATAATATGTCCATCTACTTGGAAGGTGATTTCTTATAAGATAAGATATATTTTTCAACAAGTTAACATACACATCTTATGCCTTGATGAAATTTAAAAGTTGGTTCATGCCCTCTTAGTGAAGTAATTTTTCTTAAATGTGATAATTAAGTTTTCTTATTTAAAAATTGTGCCCTTGAAAGTAAGTTGAGTTTTCTTATTCAGAATGGTGTTATAAAACCAATTATCTCCATTAGACATGATGGGGTTTCTCTTACCAAGTTAGAAAATAAATTTATTTAACTTATTAAAAATGGATATCTATGTTGTATAAAGTCTTATGGCATAATTAAAATTTACATGATAATTTTGTACAAACATAAATTGTAATGCAAAGTATAAATTTACATAATAATGTACATTGTGAAATAACATTTTTTCAACGCAAAGCTATTCAAGTTTTTTAAAATTTGGGGGGTAAACCCCAAAAAATTTAAAATCCACATGACCATTTTATTTCAATGTAAACATTCCATTTCCAATAAAAAGACAACTAATTAATATTGATAAGTGATTTATATATATATATTTTATAACTAGGATTACTAAAACTATAAATATGATTTTAATACAGTATTAAATTTACATTATAAATCAAATGTAAATTTACATGTTTAATCTAAATGATTAAGTTTAAATATTTTAAATACAATTAATATTGACAAAATTTATCAAAATGTAAAATTTATTTTCTTAATATCTTATACTAACTAAATATTAATTAAATACTAAATTTATAGTATAAAATCAAAATTAAAATTTCTTTCTAAATCTAACGTTTAATATAAAATAATTATTAATTTTAATTTTTTAACACAATACTTAATTATATGTTTTTAACATGTGAAAATATTGATACATGGGCTAAGTATAATCAATTAAGTTATTAAATTATATTGTAAAATCAAAATCAGTTTTCAAATTGATATTTAATAATTAAATTTTAAATATTTAATAAATAACTAAATTTAATGTATTTTTCCATGCAAATGTGAGGTTTTTACATCATAATCTCAATACACTTTTGTTAAAATCACTTAAAAATTTTAATACGTTATTTTTAATAAAATTTATTAACAATTTTCATGTCAAATTATAATCATGTCATAAATTGTAAGTTTAAATGTATATTAAAAACCACTTACAAATTTGTCTCTACACTCTCCTTGTACGTTCTTTTAATGTTCTTCTTCTAGTAAGCAAATGTGCGCTCAAATCAAAAACCTAAACCATAATAGTTACTAGTGTTTGCTAAAATAAATTATATTAATTACCAATTTGAATATGCCTTTGACGAGCTATTGTAACTATCAACAGTGGTACAATTATTATTTCATACAAGTTCTCGCAATCTGCCCACTCCTCCGTTCCCACTAACACTTTTAAAATCAAAATAATAAAGACAATGCATATGGATTTCGATTGAGATTTGTACACATATTAATTTATAAATCCTATATAATCAAGTCAATAGTCATATAATTTTAACCCAAAAAACATATCCAGAATAGTTATTATCATTGACACAGTATTATAATTACTAACACAAAGGAATCTAAAGAACATGGGAAGTAAGAAAGTTCCAATCTTATGAGATTTAAATTTACATGAACATCCCTTGACCCTTTGTATTAACGATGTAAGTGTACACAATTATGTGAGTTTTACAATATAAAATTTATCTTATTTGATACTAAAGGACTCAGCGTTGAGTATGTAACACTAAATAACTCCTAAGATGTATGCATGCAACTTGCAAGACGTATGCAGGTGGTATACGTGACATACCTTGAAATATGAACCATGCATGCACGATGTATGATGCATGCATCACGATGTATGGAATGTAACATTTGCACTATGAATTTATAATTGACACTGAGAGGGTTTTCTATTTTATAATACATTTTACACATGTAAGCATATACCAATAGGAGGATAAGTATATAATTTTATATGCGTATACAACACCTACGTGCATGTGCCTCTGTATAACACATACTATATAAGGGATGCATGATGCACTGATACTTCAAAACGATAGAATAAATATATTGTGGATCCCACTTTAAACAGAGAATATTACTATATATTTTAATTTCTGGTTTAGGTTTAGGGTTTAGCCTAAACCCTAAACCAATATTAACTTTAGATTTTTTGATATGTTTGATTTTGCTATAGCATATATATTTGATAATATAATAGGCTTTTGCTACTGGGTTTACCTCGACAGTTTATTTGAAGATTTTCGGAATAAAAATGCAATTTAACATTATGTAAATACACTTTTATCATTAACCTTGAAATTTTAAAAAGAAAAGTATTAGAAAACCTTTTCAATTGAATTCCTGTTGAGTAAAATCTTCTATTAAAACCTTTAAAGGATTATTATATTATTATTAATGTTTTACTTTCTTCATCTTCTTTCCATATTAACTTAATTTGTGATTTATATTACTAGTTTTTTTTTTTTTTTTTTTTCTCCCTAAAACCTGGATCATATGTCTCATCTGAATGTTTTATCTTTGAGAGAGGTGTGAATACTAAATATGATTCGATTAGGTCTCACTCATACAAAGTATTTATATTAAGTGTCTGTGTTAGGATTAGCACTCTTGGTGCCAAGTAAATCATGATGCCCAAATTAGCCAGCACCCAAATTAGCTAGCTCAGATTAGTGTGCCTAAATCCTAATGCCACATGCCACCTCCATGGCAGAGTATATGTATGTATATACGTAGTATATACCATGGAACCTTACATCATCCCCCTCTCAAGATGTGGCTTCTTGCCTATCAAGGTTGTCCTCCTCCCTGGATGAGTGTCTTTTGGTGGAATGTAGTAGTTGATACACAAGAGCGACATGTTGTGACTCTCGAACACCATCACGCCGTTGTAAGTGATACACTTGCGTTCCCAACTGTTCTTCAACACTCCAAGGCCTGACCCATCGAGGTTGAAGCCTTGCTGCATGTGTTTGATCCCCTAGCCTTGGAAATTTAATGAGAACCAAATCTCCCACTTGGTATTGAGGTGGCGTTCGATGTCGTTGATTGTAAGTCCGACGCTGATACTCTTGTGCCCGAGCTCACTGTTCTCCACCTTGAACATACAATAGCAGAAGGACTTGGTTCAAATGCTCCAACCACATACGCCCATCCATATACCGTGCCTCATGAGGAGTGATGCCAACTGCTGGTGGCAATACAAGTTCACGACCATACAAAGTTTTTAATGGGAAATTCTTGTTAACTTGTGAGGGGCTGAAACATAAGCGAATTGGAGATATGGAAGCCACATATCCAATCCTTATGGTCAGGGCTCACATACTTGGCAAGCATGACTTTGAAAGTTTTGTTCAACCTGTCAGAGTTTTTACCTGGTGCCACAAAGGTGGCTTGCCAGGTGCCAACCCTGGAATCCCCTCTCTTGGAAACCCACGGAACCTGGTAAAGTAACCCGTATTAGGAGCCCAAGCCTTAGGAAGTCAAACCCCTAGTTGACTAAGTCCACAAACGAGACTCACCTTGTGAATCAGGATACACGGACTAGCCGAGCTTTAGGTGTCGTTCCTAGCTTGGCGTGGTTGAGGCGACCGGAGCAAGGCCTCAACCACTAGTTTTGCAGAACGTGAACTCGGGCAATGTCTTTGAGCTTGCGGGCAGGTTTTCGGACCAAGGAATCTGACTAACTCCTTGGAAGTGACGTGCCCCTATCTCAAAGGCAAGATCCTGCCAACGATAAGGATAGTCTAACCCTAGGTGGGTTGTACCCCTGTCGTGTGGAAGTTTGGGCGGCACAACGTAGGGTTGCACCTTGACGACACAAGCTTAGCTTGCACCGATAGGAGGTTAACGAGCTCTCTTTGAACCCAGGAAGCCTCACTACATATACTCTACCTTATTTATGTGACGGACCCCCCCCCCCCCCCCCCTGTTTACCTAAATGAGTAAGTGGGCTGGCACGGAAATGCTAGCCCTTAGAGAAAATGGTTGTCCTAACCTAACCCTAAACCTAACCCCTAGGGGGGTATTAGGGCAACCCTAGGGTTAGGTCAACCCTAGGGGTGTCCCTACCCTTTTTGACAAGCTATATTAATGAAAACCTATCTTTTGTAACGTCAAACTGGGGGAGAGTTTTCTAGAGGGTAAGTACTACCTTCGCCTAGAGTTTCTCGAGGTACCTAGTGACAGCTGGCCGGACTACCCCTAAACACCTAAGTGCACTAAGCGGGGTTGTTTCTCACTACAACTAAGGTTCGCCACACAACTCGGTAGGTAACAACAGTCAAACTCCAAAGTAAAGGGTCGAGTCATAGTAAAAACTATGACACAACCGCACCACCAAACCATTAGTCTCATGATGATAACTGAGGCAAAAGTTTGTCGGATCTACAATCGTCGCATCAACAAAGCTACTGCTTCCGCTGCTGGGCCTGGTCCTTGATCCGATAAAATTCGTTCGGGGCAACCATGCCTAGCACCACTTGAGCTAGTAGGAACTTGATGATGGAAGTTGCTGTAGCATCTGGCAAAGCACACACTTCTACCCACCGAGTCAAGTAATCAGAGCACACAATGATGTATCGATTACCGAACTGACACAGGGAATGGTCCCATGATGTCATACGCTACCAGCTCAAAGGGGCGAGAAACTCGAATTGGCTCCAGGGTTGCCACAGAGGAAAGTGTGGACACGTTATGCCGTTGACACTCCGGACACGTATGAATGTACTCATGCAGGTCTTGCCGCAATCGGGGCCAATACAAGTGCTGTCGAATCCTCTCAAGGCATCGTTGGAATCATGTGTCCGGACATCGGGTTGTCATGAAAGAACTGCAACCAGGAGTTAATGTAAACTGGTGGTGCCACCACACGACACTCGGAACCGTCTCCAACAAAGACAAGCAAGTCATCCATCAGTCTGAAAGATCGTGCATATGTGCGAAAGTTAAGATCCTCGCAGGGTACCTCACTACTCAAGACCTCACGCAACCTCCTGATCCATGGCTCCATCTTTTGAGCCTCCACAATGTCTTCCCACCTCGGAAGACGTGATCAGGAGGCGTCCAGCAACAATGCACATGGCTGCCACTGCCATAGGAGCTCAAGATAACGCATCCACATCCGCCATGCTAGATTCTGGGCGATGAACAACCGAAAACGATACCCTTGCAAAATTAATGCCCAACGCAAGTCGTCCCGTCACATTCCTCCTCTTCATATTGAGTTGACGGCAGCATGATAGTTTCCAACAATGTGTTGGAGCCATGTAGATATGCATGGAACTTTTGAAAGGCCCATACGGCTGCCAGACATTCCTTGTCCGTGGTGGAATAATTTTTCTTGCTCACTAAGGCTCCGACTTACATAAGCGATAGGTATCGCTGACCATCGGGAGTCTCCTGCAACAGATTGGCCCCCAACCCAACATCTAAGCATCGGTTTGAAGAATAAAGGATTTGCAAAGTCCGGATCGCAACAAAGGTGGAGATCTAACATGCCTTAACATCCTCGAACGCCTTCTGACACTTCTTGGACCATCGAACTGAGCTCCTTGTTTTAACAATCCTCGCAATGGGATGTCAATCTAAGAACCGCGGAACAAACCTCGCTAGGTATGTCGCTTTTCCCAAGAAACGCTGCAACTCCCCACTGACTCAGGAGCAGGAAATTCTCGTATAGGGTCTTCTCGGGATCCGGTTTCACACCCTCTGCCGTGATGATGAATCCTAAGTATTTCAAGGAGGTACATCCGAACTTGCACTTCTGCTCTTTCAACTTAGCCCGTATTGCACCAATCGCTGCAGGACCCGCTCTAACTGCTGAAGGTGCTCCTCCCACGTAGTAGAGTGAATAAGAAGTCATCGATGTACGCACGTGCAAATTCTTCAAAGCCCTCCAATAGCTCGTCCATCATCCGCTGGAAGGTTGCTGGGGCCCCGACCAACCCAAATGGCATGACCGTAAACTCGTACAAGCCGGATGGTGTTTGAAATGCTGTCTTTGCTGCATCTTCAAGAGCCATAGGAATCTGCCAATAGCCGGAAGCCATGTCAAGAATAGTGAAGTACTGGCTATTCCAATGCATCGACCAAATCATCCACCCTTAGTAGTGGATATGAATTGGAACAGAAACATCGTTCAATGGCTGAAATCATAGTGAAACGTGTAGTCCCATCCGGCTTCGGAACTAGGTGTGGTTCTGCTGCCCAACTTCGAGACTTACGTATCACCTTCAACTTTAGCATCTCCCTCACACACAATTCAGGATATCCTTCTTCTTTGGGAACGTTGCTGAGCCCCATCCTGATTGGGCGAGTTGTACCAGTCAGGATATGATGTCGAGTAGTCAACATGGATTCGCATCCTTTACAATGGGTTTAATAGACTCGAATACCTTGCCAACAAGTCCTTGATGTCCTTAGCTCATTGCTCTGGAGAAGGCTCTACCTTAGGCGCCATCATGCCCTACAACGTCGCACTGGCTAATCATGGTGCCATATTAGTGTGCCTGAATCCTAATGTCACATGGCACCTCTATGGCAGAGTATATGTAGCTTATATACATAGTATATATCATGGAACCTTACAATATAATTTCAAACAATTTTGATATAACTTCTACATAACACTTCGTATCAAAAATTATTTTCTATATTAATACAGCATATATCAATACTCTTATAATAGAGTTCATTATTAAAGTAAAAACCAATCCATTCTTAGTATAAATTACAGTTAAAGAGTTCATATTAATCAACCTTAAAACCTTAAGCAAAATTTAATTAATTTTTAATTAAAACCTCACTCTGTTTACAACTGTGGTAATTAGTAGATCTTAAAAACTCTTTAAGTAGCTTCTTATCTTCATCAACCCGTGCTTTCTCAGTGGGTCTTTGGGTTTTACTTTCCTCTTTTCTTCAAGCATCCATGCGAACAGCTGCCGTTGCTCATTCCCAGTTACTTTAATGCGTGGGATTCGAACCGGTGCCGGTGCGGTGCCGGTGCTACATCGGATGCTCCAAATATACCTCCTTTCTCTGTCCACGTTTCTTCTCGCCTAGCTTGGATTTTGGGGTCGTTTTAACAATCAGATATCCTACACAACATAACAAATGTATACATACACATGCATGTACCGTAGACATGTACATACATTATATATGCACAATATACATATATATAACGATATACATACACACACTATATATACATATTTGTGTGTGTATGAGAGAGAGAGAGAGAGAGTGTCAAATATGTGCGCGTAGACATATTGTGCATATACTCCCGGCTCTCCATCAATATAATGTATGCACACACACACACATACATACATACATATTTGTGTGTGTCGGTGTGTGTGTGTGTGTGGTGTGGGGGGGGGGGGGGTAATACGTAATATATGTGTGTATGTGCAGTTCAAAACTAAAATACATATGTGAGGCATAAGAAGCGTATACTAAGTACTATATCCAGCATTACATGATAAAGTATTTCAAACTTCTATATACGCATATATTATATGTTTGTGTGTGTGTGTAGACACACACACACAAATACATATTCGTGGGGAGTACGTATACGTAATATATGTGTGTGTAGTTCAAAACTAAAATCTATATGTGAGAGCATAAGAAGCGTACAATATCCAGCTTTACAAGCACTAAATTTGATATAGTAATTCAAACTACGCATATTATGTGTATATCTATCACACATACACACACGCACATGCACACGCGCACGCGTGCACAATTACCTCCAATGCAGACATTGATAACAAGAAGCAATCCAACAACACTTCGCAATTTGAGAAGAAAAGACTGTTTGGGTACAATCGGCTCTTTCTCTCGTTTTGTGGGCTGTGCCCATTTACCTGAAAAACCATGAAATATATATAGAAATGAAGAAAAATGCATTTTAAAAAATAGTATTTTGAAGAAAATGTTTTAAAAATTGTAGTATAATGAAAATAAATAAAGAAATGCTTACTTTTAGGTGATGGAGCTGAAGAACCATACATAATCTTGCGCAATCTTCCCATGGTATCATCTCCCACAAAACTGAAAATTAGGGCTTAATTAGAGAGTATATTCTTCTGTTTAGCTAGATTATAAAATTTTAAACATATCTAAAACTAAATAAGATTAAGATTAATAAAGTTGATTGAATATGTATATTAGTAGCATATACATGTCTATATATATACATCTGTAAAATAGTATGTTATTTATTTAAAATATACATATACACACAAGATGAAATAAGATACTTCTAACCTTGAGTAAAATAAAAACCTCATATACCTGAAACCTAAAAAGAAAACCGTAAACCTTATTTTTAAAATAATAATAATTATATAATGTTTTAAACCTTTCCTTTAAAAATAAATAAAAATAATTATTATATAATGTTTAATAAGCCTTTCCTTTTGCCACACCTTATATTTAATTGTTCAAGAGTAATGTTTAACATATACAATTTTTAAAGGAATTAATAAATTAACTACAAACTTCTAATTATACATAATTAATCAAGTAAAATATTACACAAATATACACCGTAGTGTAATGTTTAACCATACACAGTTCTAATGTCACTTAAAAATTAAAAATCAGTTTGCATTTTTCTGAATTAAACCTCACATCAAAGACATTCAGCTTTCATACTTTCGATCGGCCACTACATAGTGATAAGCTACAACGAGCATGAAGATACATATGCCCAAGAAATTCGCAAAAAACCCAGATCCTGATCGTCAATCATCTGCATAAGCACACAAGAATTACACACGTATGCACATATTTACACAGACCGATCGGATCTGCCGCGTACCTTGGCGCAGCCTCCACAAATCCCAGAAATTAGGGTTCTTTTGGATTTAGGGCTGTATTGTTCTAAGCTGCCCTTTTTAATTTGTGTTAATTTTTATTAAAATTATTAAGTTAATAAATAAATTAATTAAATTAAATTGATCATATGATTATCTATTATTTCTTCTACAAAGAAAAAAAAATTGGACTGGTTTATTAAGTTTGCCTAAGGCGGATAAAAATATTGTGTTAATTACTAGTGAATATGCAGACTTTTGATTAGCAAGATAATAAATATTATATGTTTAACTTTTTAATGCACTTAGATTATATTAAATTTTTTATCATATGTACTATTATATAATTTGTTTTATAGCTTTTGAATTTCAATATGTAATTATTTAAATATAAACTCCTGATGGTTAAGGATGTTTTTAAAATATAAACTTGAAATTGAAGTGTTAATATATATATTATTATATATACATATTGTGTACACTAAGTTTATATTGTCGTTATATATTATTAAATTCGCAATTAGTTTAATGTTTTGGACATTCAAATCAATCTTCGTCGTACACTACATTGTCATCAAGGGTCTGTAAACAGCTCGAAGTAAAACGTAGTAAATTCATTGCAGATACTGTTCCAATTACTGATGGAAAAAAGCGCCCTTGTATTTCTCTCAGACGTATTAATTAGTATTAATTAATAATAATAATAATAGTTAGTAGTGTATGTGTGTATGTGTATGTATATAGCTATAATTATATAACTATAACAGTATTTATTCACAAAACTTGCCCAGGAATTGTGAGTTGCTCGGACACCTGTGACAGTCATAGTTTTCTTATTAAATTATAAAAACAAAAACATACATAGTAAATATACTATGATATATAATAATTACGTTTTTTTTATATATTTTTAATAGATAAGAGAGAAGTATCGTTTCAGCAGGAAGGCCAATATACATTGAGAACTCGGGTTTCGATGGAGTTATGTTTGTTGTTATATATAGAGAGAGAGCAAATTTAAACATCAATGTTGTGTGTGTATATATATATATATATATATATATATACACACACACATTTATACGTTTACGTAGTACCATTCAATCTAGTATATAGTCTCTCTAGTCCAATCAATATATACATGGATGGCATTCTCTATCTACATATTACATGTATACTAGAATATACATACAATCAATCTATTAAACATTCATAATATTAAACCAAAAGGAATGATCAACTGGTACTTGGTCCTATCCAAAAAAATTTAAAAAATTAAATTAACTTTCTTCTAGAGACTAAAATACCATTAATTAACTCTTTTGAAATTTAAAACACAATTAATCATCAGCTAATTAAATTTCTACTTTTGAAGTAGTTTTACTCACGAATTTCATACATGTCTGATCTGCGTATCTGGACATGCATACACACACACGTACAGAGTACAGACACACACCTAATTAATGCGACTGAGCATATGCTCTATTTCTTCAAAAGCAAACTCTTTTTAACAACTGGCTTAAGGATTTAAATTTAAAAAATATAAAACTTAAAAAATAAAGTCTATGCTATAAATTTTTTCACTAAATTAAAAATATGTAATTAATTTTTTGTTTAAATCTCAAAGGGAATGTAGGCATATTACGAACACGAACACGAACACGAGTCTTATTTCAGGACCCGACCACAGAACACGATCACGGCTCACAATGCTCATGAATGTTCTAGTGAATATTCTAAGAATGCTACTTTTATTATATATAAACTACTTGTATATATAACGGTTTAATTTAGTTTATATTTATTAAAACTACTTTTTATTATATTAAACTACTTGTGTTCGTAACTATGAATGTAGGTAGCATTTCAATGCAACACCGGGCGGTTTAACGAAAGTGTATATATGTGTTTTCAAGTTAAATTTTCCATTCAGCATGAAATAAACAGTCTCTCATTCACGACTGAGTACCCTTGCACAACTAACACACACACTCTCTCTCTCTCTACACACACCACACATACACACAAGCACGCACAGTGTGTCTATGTAGGATATATATGCGCTGCATATACACCTAGTTTAGCCTGTAATAAAATTAAAAACTATTTAGATTAAGAAGTTTGAAGTGTATATGCCTTGCAATGAGAATATCAGTTAGAATATTCGAAGAATGTTCGAGTACCAGTTCGGTATGTTTATGTATAGAGTTTAATCAGTGGATTAATAATTGTTTTATTCCTTTTAAAAAAGAGCTTCCTTTACATAATAGCTAATTATAATAAATAAGGGTGTTAAAAAAAATGAAAATAAAAGGTGGATTTACCACTGCAGGTAATTACATAAAGAAATTAAAAATCAGTAGTTGACCTCACATGAAACAAATTCAGCTATTTGGGATCGGCACTACATAGTGATAAGCTACAATGAGCGTGAAGATACATACGCCCAAAGCCCAGATCCTTATGTGCACATGCAAATATAAGATCTATGAGAATATATCTGGTGAAGAATATTCGCTTTATATGAAATGAGATTAAGTCACCGTGGTGTCTTCTACAGATTTATTTATGTATATATAATCAAAGTTGTACACGATGGTTTTTATATATAAGAAGAGAAATAAGGAACGTGAATGAACAATTTTGGGACCATGGCAACCTCATCACTAGGAGACATGGTTGAGGTCTATGATGGAAAGGGTTTCCACATATGGTCAATGTCTCTCTAGTTTTATCTAATGGGAGAAGGGCATATGGGAGGTTACTAATAGCTCAGAGACATGCCCTGTTACAGGCGTTGTAGAGATTGTTACTTAGAAGGTCAAGGACTCCAAAGTTCTTGGTTTGGAAAACTTTATTGCAATCATTTGGACACTAGTCAAACATGAGCAGAGAACTAGAAGGGTCTCAAGAATGCTCTTGGGAAGGAGAGCATGGCAACTTTAGGGTCCTTGAAGACTGATGGCTCAAGGTCTAGGCGAGTCAGCCTTGTCAAGGTGGAGATACTATTCAGCAAATTGATAATGTTCAGGGCACCCAATTCTTCATATGGACATTTGAGGATGTGCTAGAAAAGGATTACATAGTGGCTTGGTGTCAGTGCTTAAGACGTGCAATATTGCACAAGGAGGATTCAACTTCTAGAGAATTTGGCCAGACCTGGTCAATATAGATGCTAGAGAGCAAATTGACAACAAGACTGGGAGCAGATCCTATACTCAACTTCCAGTAGTTACGTTTGAAGGAACCTCCAGCAAAGGTGGAAAGTGGAAGAAGAAGTTTAAGATGCCATCTAATGGCAAGAAAACTATATGGGACCAGCTTAGTCAAAGAACTATTGGACCACCTCCAGGAGCTGCTCTAGTTTCAACATGTAACAAATGTAAAAGCCCAGTCATTATGGACATGAGTGTACCAAGTCACACAAGGCTTTAGCTAATATTATCTCGATGATACACAACCCAGATGATGGGGTAACTAGACAAGATGTCATTTGGTGGACTTACAGCAAGTCAACATGTAACCTCTTTAAGGCAGATTTTTTTGATTCCAACCATGGAGAGGCAAAGTAGTCATTAGAAATGGTGTAGAGCTAGATGTAATAGCTCAAGGTATCATAAAGATCAAGCTTCCCTCCAAGTCTAGAGCAGTTGTACACATATGTGAGGTCAAGCTAGTTCCTGTTGCTACTCAAACACTACTTTATGTGGGGATCATTTGTGAACATGGTTTTGAAACTGTCATCTCTCTTTGAAGAGGTTTTTCTTGCACACCAGGTGCATGGTAAGATTGTAGATATCATTTGAGTTGGCAACTTGTTCTGTGTGCCTTGCATTGTTCTGGAGAACTCCACAAGTGCAAAATCATTGGCCCCATTAATGAATAAACAACTAGTTGCAGCCATTACACCACGTCAGAGAGGGACAATTGCTGATATCAACACTTTGGCTAGGACATATTGATGAATAGCCATACACAAGCTCAAGGATCAAGACATGGTGATAGGTTTAAATCCAACCATCGTCTTGACAAATTTTTGAACCTTGTGTTCACGAGAAACAACATAAGTAGCCTTTCAATAATGGAGTGAGCTCTCGAGGCTCTCGTCCTCTTGAAATAATTTACATTGATATTTGCAGACCTATGCAGGTGAACTCACCAAGTGGGAAGCATTACTTTATTTCCTTCGTTGGATGATTACTCTCGTAGAGTGGTGGTGAAGTTCCTTGCACACAAAGAGATGGTGCTACAAAGTTCCAAGCATTCCATGCAGCAACAATAGTTGAAACTAGCTAGCAGTTCTGTATCCTTCATATGAATGGGGTGAATATTGTCACGTGCTTTTGAGATTATTACAAAGCACAAGGAAATAACAAGAAAGTTTTTGTGCCTCATACTCCTGAGCACATTGTAGATGCATGAATAGTACTTTGGGGAAAGTGCTCGTAGCATGCTATATGACTCAGGTTTTCCAAGACATATTGGGTAGAGGTAGTCGGTACAAACAGCTTACTTGCATAACCGAGCCCCTACTTCATATTTGCAACAAGGCAAGACACCAAAAGAGTTGTGACAAGACGCAAGCCAGATGTGTCCAATTTAAGATTTTTGGTTGCTTGGCGTTTGCACATGTTATAAGGAGTTACGATAGAAGCTAGACTCTAAGACAAGGATGGCAGCTCTGCTTGGATACAACAATGAAAGAAAAAGCATATAAGCTACTGGCCCTGGATAACTTGGAGTTAATAATATCTTGAGATTGTAATTTTTGATGAAACCCGTACTTACGGTAATAGGCTATTAGGGGCAACATGAAATCTTGTTGTCTTAGATGTTGAAAGTGATGGCAACGAGGAGAAAGTGATACATTCTATGAATTAGGAGCAAGGAGGAGCCTTATCTTCAAGCTTAGTAGAGCAAGGATCTAGCAAGACAACAGACGTCCTCAAATTGTGCTCCCCTACATCGCTCCACTAAATTCCAATTCTCACATAGCAAGGCAGCAATATCGTGAGAAATAGCTCTGCAAGCAACTGTGTAGCATCTAGACAAAGGCTCGTGAGCATCTTAAGTTAGAACCAGAGCCTCAACCACAACCCGAGCTATTCTTGCAGTAAATGCCCGAGACGGGCATTTTGTGCCAAATTACCACAAGCCATGCAGTGTGTAGATGCCAAGTACTGGAAGGAGGCAATCAATAATGAAGTTGACTCTATTGTCAAGAATCAAAGTGCTAGTTCCGGTAGCACAGTTACTCCTGGAAAAAGGCAGTGGACACAAAGTGGCTGTTTAAGATCAAATCGAGCATAGATGGTCAAGCAAGCAGATTCAAGGCCCGCTTAGTAGCTCATGGCTTCTCACAGGTGGGAGGGATTGATTTTAAAGAGACATTCTCACCAGTTGTGAAACTTAACTTAGTTCATTTGTTGATGGCACTAGCAGCAGAGTTTGACTTAAAGGTGGGACATATGGATGCCATAACAGCCTTCCTTATGGCTACCTTAAAGAGGAGGTTTACGTGACTATGCCAGAGAGTTTGAGTTTGAGGGGGAGAGATTGAGCAGGTATTATCGACTCATAAAATTCCTCTACGACTTAAGCAAAGTCCACGTACATGGTACAAGATAGTAGATGGATATTTTATCTCAGTTGGTTTCCATAGGAACAATAGATACAATGTTTACATCAAGTTGCTGAGAGATAGGCTGATCATCGTAGATGTGTATGTTGATGACTACATTATCCTACAAGTGTTTCAGAATTTATGATCATGATCAAGAAAGAGTTGATGGACACGTTTGATATGATTGACCTTAGTAAGATTAACTATTGCCTAGTATAAAGGTACAATGAAGCAGTGGAATGGTATGACTGTCACAACAACGGTATGGCATAATATCTAAAGGTTTAACCTCAGCTAGATAAATCCAATTGTTACTCCAATGCAACCAAACTTACATTTGTCGAGAGAAATGAGTCCAATGACCAAACAAGAAAGCAACAATGGCAGCAGTTCCTTATTGCCTAGTGGTAGGCAGTCTCATCTATTTGATGGTTTGTACAAGGCAGTTATTACTTTTGCGTAAGACAAGTTTCTCAGTTCATAGAGAATTCTGGTTGAGAACATTAGTTATCAGTGAACAGATCCTAAGATATCTCAAGGGAATAGAGAACTTTGAGTTAGTGTATGATAGGAGTGCAGCCCTCAAATTAACTAGATACTCAAATGCAAATTTTTAAGAATGTTGACATGAGAAAATCCACGTCTGGTTATTGTTTCAAGTTTGGGAGTGGAGCGATATTCGGGCCAGTAAGTGCAATAGATTAATGCACTCTCGTGTACTGAAGCAGAGTATATAACCATGACAACAGTTGCTCAAGAAGTTGTTTAGTTGAGGGAGGACCTCTTAGGTTTAACGCTTCACCAAAGGACCTACTCTCCTTAAGTGTGACAATCAAAACTAACTAGGAACCCACGGTACCGAAACATGTTTAGGTATGCTTCCACTGTGTTCATGAGCAAGTGAAGGATGAAGCTCTAGAGCTGCAATATGTTTCAACTGCAGATGGTGGCTGATATTTTCACAAAGGCTTTATCGCCGGCCACCTTTAACCAACATAGAACTTTGTTGGGAGTTTTGTTCTTACAATGGAAGTCACATAGGTTGTGTGGACCCCACAGGAAAGGCGGGGCAGAGCAATGCAAACAGACATAAGCAGAGGCCACATGGCAACCATGTAAAACCAGATGGTAACCATGTCATATCAGTTTGAGGGGGAGTGTTAAAAATATTTGCCTCATATGACATTAAGTGACCGGTGGTATATATAATCAAAGTTGTACATGATGGTTTTTATATATAATAAGAAGAGAAATAGTTAAGTAATATATATATTACACATATTAGGGGAATATTCTAAGAATGTGCTTCTTTATGCCTTCGTTTGTTTAATGTATTAATTCTAATTATTGAGAACTGTTTCTCTAAAATAAATAAATATATAAAATGGAAATAAATAACAGTAGAACTTATTTAATTTAATCATCCCAATTAAAATGAAATTAAGTCATTTCAGAAAGGGACTCAACCACATGTCTCTGCCGACGTAAATGTTATATAACCGTAACTTTTTGTAATGCACTTAAATAATATAATTATTTTTATTATATGTTCTTTTAGATATTATTTATTTTTGATAATCTTGGAATTTTAAGTATGTAATTATAAACCTCCTATGCGACCTAACCAGTTTAAAATATAAACTTGTTATTGTATATATATATATATATATATACTTTATTTTAGAGTTAGATTAATGTTTGGTTTAGGTCTTACTTAATGATGTGTAGAAGCATAGTGCCCAGTGTTCCATATGTTAGACATTCAAATCAATCTTCGTCGTACACTACATTGTCATCAAGGGTCTGTAAACAGCTCGAAGTGAAACGTAGTAAATTCATTGCAAATGCTGCTGCAATTACTGATGAAAAAGCGCCCTTGTATTTCTCTCAGAGGTATTAATTAGTATTAATTATGTATTGATAAATATTAACTTCACTAATTAATCTAGTTGTTATATTATATTAGTTAGTATATTGTTTATATATCACAGGTTTCTGATCCTCGAGCAACTCACAATTGCTGGGCGATACAAAGTAAGTTTTGTAAATAGATAAAGCTTCTTATAAAATTATAAAACCAAGAAATTTATATTGTAAACAAATTTTCATAATAAATAGATTTATTTATATATTTTAATAGATAAGAGAGAAGTACCGTTTCAGTGACGATGGTGAACCAGGGGGTACTGCAGGAAGGCCAATATACACAGCCATTGAGAACTCGGGTTTAGATGGAGTTATGCTTGTTGTTACAAGGTGTGTGCGTCTGTTGTGTAGTGAGAGATCAAATTTTAGACATCAATGCATATATATACACACATTTATACACTTAGATATGTATGTGCTGCTTTGTATTGAGTATTATATAGTATATTCTCTCGGTGTATTCTAAGGATGAACTTATGGTATATTACTGAGATGAAGTAAATGTAGAGGGTACCGCTTGTTGAAGGAATAGCTTATATAGATTGAGATTTATAGACACACACACAAATAAAAACAGGTATTACGGAGGAACGAAGCTTGGAACAGGAGGTTTAGTGAGAGCATACGGAGGAATAGCAGCAGATTGCCTTAAAGATGCAGATACAGAAGTTGTGAAAGCCAAGGTATATGTATATATGTGTATATGTATGAATATATGCTTGTATACGTAGTATATAAATGTGTATATATAGATATAACACACGTTTACACATATATGTTGTATACGTAGTATATAAATGTGTATATATAGTATAACACACGTTACACATATACGCAGGTGCAGCTTGTCATCAAGCTCCGTTTCGATCTGCTTGGAGTTGTATATCCTCTTGTAAGATTTGTATTCATATAGAAATCTCTCTCTATGTATGTATCTCTGTATGTATGTATCACTTCATGTGTATTTATATGTATATGTGTGTAACAGTTCCAGGTGTACGATGTGGAAAAAGGGGAGGAGTATTATGAGGAGGCTACGAGTGTGAAAATGTATTTACTAGTAGATGAAGATAGAACACAAGAGCTCGAGAGTTCACTTAACAATGCATGTAGAGGTGATATTGTAATTGAAAGAGTTCAGTAACACACACACACACACACATTCATATATTATATACACACATATATAAGTTTAAGAGAATCAGTTTTATGTTATATTTGGAGCAGCTAGTGAGATTAGTAAATCATGTTATTATACATAAATGTTTGAATTTATTTGAAACTATTTGGTGTGCATATAAAAAGAACCTATATAAATCAATACTATTGCGACCAGACAGTCTTAATTAGTTTTGAAGGTTATGAATTTTACTGTAATATAGATTATTTAATCATTTGTAACTAGTAAAAGATATTATATAGAAGAGAAAACTGTAAGAGACCTATAAATGAAGTTACCAATTTTTTTTGCAATGTTTCGTCAATCATTGCATTCATAATAAAAATATTAATTAGATTAAATGAAGATAACAGGTTTTTAACTTAGCTGTATTTAATAATATAAAACGCGTATAGAAATATAATATATATGTTTAGATACATTTGATTAGTAAGAACGCCTATTTAGAAAGATAGTAAGTATATTTTGTTTCTATTATAACTATTTCTATAAAAAGATTAATGAATTAAAAAAAATTTATTTTATTTATATTACTCTTTTGAGAATCTTTCCTGGAAACTAGTTTATCTACTTATATTATAATTTGCCTCTATAATTTCTTACAAGTAATATATTATATCTATTTTACTGATTCACATAAACATAACCTGGTATATACCTATACAGATATTTTATAAAGCTTCAATCATACATACATACATACATACATACATAGACATATATATATATATATATAGATATATATATATATATATAGATATAAAGAATCGCGTAAACCTGGATATGAAAGTGATAGTGTGTCTTGTACAATATAACAAATATAAATATAATACATAATAAATGGACACTTTGATTCTCTTTGACAAATTTAATACTGTACTTTTGCAATTGGCTACTTAAATTTCAAACTTGTACATATATAATTTGTAAACTGAAAATATAACTTATAAGTGTACTTACAATAAGTAACATGTTAAATATGTATATGTTCTTACTGTGTGTTTAGATAACGACCAAAGTATATATGGACGTACACATACACACATCAATGTCATTGTCTCAACTCTCGCTATTGCGCGTGCTCTATATTAAACATGACATGTTCACACAGGTCAAAGCTAAATAAGAGCTCTATTCACACTTGCATTTTAACTACAGTCAGTTATTTTATTTTTCGTATAAAATTTTCTTCAGAATGTGTAAATATTACACAAAATATATGGCTTGTTAGACTTGTTAATGTATCAATACATTATAAACTTATGATGATCAAAGATCAATGTCTATTTTAATCAATATTGTAGCGGTACTGCTCTTATGTTGTGCTATGTCTCTATATGCTCGAGGTTTTCCTTTTATAATAACATATTTATAATTTACATATATTTTATTATACAGGTGTAAATGCTTCTTCTAATGTAGATATATCAAGAGAAAATTATGAGTTGAATTTTGTTGAACTTAGTCCTCCAAGCTTCGCTACTACTAATAACAAAGGTTCAATAACTTCAATTCCATCAGGTCCAAATCCTATACATAATTGATGAGTTATGGGTTTTCTATATGTATATATTTTTTAAACCTGTGGCATTGTTTCGATCAAACTAAATCTTTTATGTAAATGAATATATCGAGTATATAATGTTATATGATACTAATGTATGTTTTAATGTTATTCTTAATAAGTTTTTTGTTAAGTAATTATGAAGCTTTAAATAGATTTGATAATCTCTGCATAGATAAATTCTGATATAAAATTTCACAAAGTATTTATAAGAATTTAATTATGCTAAACTTATTTATGTTTGATTTTAAACATATACATGTATAGGGTGTTATTTCTTAGCATACAAAGAATTAACATAAATCATAATTAAATAATATACTAAAATAAATATAAAATACAATGTTACATAAATGGTTCAATACTAATAATTTTTAATCAATCTAAATTAGTTAAAGTATAGTTGTATTTCATCATCTTATACACTATTATTTTAGATAAGATGTAAAGACTATTACACCCACCACTTATTTTTCAACATACATACTGTATCTTGTTTCACATAAGAATTTGAATTCTATGGAATGTGAAACCTTAAGTTCATAATAACTAGAATGTGACTTTATTAAATATGTTAAATTTATTTAAAATCAATTGTCAGGATTTCATCTTAAATTATTAGATTAGAAAAAAGAATAACAATAATATGTTGTGTACTTAAAAGAGTATAAATCACTAATTATGATTGAATTTGTTAATTAAAATAAATCAACATGGATATTAAAAATTAAAAATAGTTAATACATCCAGGATATACAAATATATGCATGCATCACCTAACCAAAAGCGTATATACGTGTATAAAATATATAAACATTATTAATTAGTTATAGTATGTTTGTTATAAGTAATTGATATGTTAAATACTATAACATATAAAGAGAAATTACATTAAAATTGGTTATATTAAAAGATATGAAAACTACATATATAAATACATCTATATTTACATGCATTAAAATAAATCATAATTAGGAATATATATAATTATATTTCATTTATAATAGTAATACCTTATTGTTCTAATATGATTAAATAAAACAAAATCTTCAGGGTTAACGCATTTTTTTATACACATGATTTATTATATATCTGTAGGTTTTTAATGTTTATAATTAATTAAGTATGTAAGGTAACTATACGTAGGTTACCTTACAAGTAATATTAATTAAATTAAAGCAAAGAGAAGTGTCTAAGTAGCACAGAGGGTGGTGTCCGCCTGGCAGGCAAATCTATATTTATAAAAACATTCAAACTTATAATTATTATGTAGTAAGCTTATGTATTACTATAGGTAATATAAACAAATATAATTATGGCCAAAGTCTCTCATAATAATATTTATAGTAAAGAAGATCATCTATTTAAATTTTCATAGGATATATACTACTAAATGAATGTACATGTTTAGAGTGAAATATAAATCTCATACAAACTTAAAGGTTGCAAATTCAATAATTATACAATATTACTAAACCTATACAACATAATGCTTATTTATATAGCTAATAAACTTATTTTAAAATAATAGTACAATAGAACATATAACAGATTTTAAGTACGTGACATTAATATTAAAAATAGGTTAAGTTAACATTATAGTATTTTACACATATTAATATTTATGAAAGCTTAAATATGTATTTAATATATATATATATATATATATATATATATATATAGAATATACTTTGGAACAATATAAAATATACCATGGGACAAAGCAATATTTTATAATGAACAAAGTATATATAAAGAATATCCCTTAATATGAATTTATGTATAAGAATAATATTTATTGATAAAGAAGAACAAGTGTGAAATGCTTTCATATGTAGTTTACAATTCACAAAATTAATTACATATAAGTAAATGATCAATAGGAAAGTCTTCATGCATTATACATTATTGAATGTGCGTCCAAACATTTTAGAGAAAAGCAAAACAATTTTGAAAATTAAGCGTGTGTACATTGTTTTGAAATGACTATTGAAAACCAGCGAGACTGTTAATAAATCATTATTTAAATCAAACAAAAAACGGTGGACTATATTATCTAATCACATTAAATTACTAAGTTACTATCCATAAAATATGTTATTAAAACACATTAAATAGTTATAAGTAAACATGTTATTTAGATCATATTAATTGATTATCAATATAATTGAAAAAATTAAACATATAATTGAAAATACTATTTTAAATTATTAGTTGTAGAACAAGATTTAAATTTGAGACTTGACAATATTAGAAGTCGTTATTCACATATGGCTAACCAAATTAATGAAAATGTAAATGGCACATTAAATAAACTACAAAATAAAAAAAAGAATGAAATAAAACATAAGGGTGGGAATTTGTATAGCATTTAATTCATTTCAATGTAGAGTGTAATCGAACATTAAAAACCCAATATCCAAGAACTCACCCTTCAATTGGCTAAGTACATAGATAAGGTTCACCTTCGTGAATTAGGACGTGTGACCAACTATGTTGTGAGTGTTGTTCTTAGTTTAGCGGCCAAAGTAAGGCCTAACCATTAGATTTACAGAACATGAACTAAGGCAACGCCTTCCATGCTTGCAAATGGGCTATGGGATAGGAATCCTTAGACGCAATGTACCCGGTCATGGTGGTGTGATTCACCAACAATAAGGGTTGGACAATCTTAGGCTGTGACTTACCCATGTAGTCTAAAATTAAGGTGGCACAATATAGGTTATGCCTTGATGACACAAGCTTAAACTTGCACCAGTAAAAGAATAACAAACTTCTTTAAATCTAGGAACTCACACTATATATACTTACCTTTTTATGTGATGGAGTCTCCCCGTTCCTTCTATTTATAAGTGAGTTGGCATGGAATGCTATCCCCTTTATTAATGAGATGGATTTAACCTAACCTAATAATGCCAAACCCTACCTAGGTCAACCTTAAGGTGTTTTAACCTCATTTAAACCAAATAGAAAATCTAATTGAAACATCAAAATAAAAGAGTTTTTTATCTAACTTTATCTAGAGTTTTTAATAAATATTTAATAACACCTACCTAGACCATCACTAGATACCCAAGTACACTAGATGGGCCTATTTTTCTAGTACATTTGAAGCATGTCGACATAGTATAATAGGTGATAACAATTAACCTCCAAAATAAAGAATTGAATTATAATTAAAAAGATGATGCACCTTTTGCCTTTGAAAATGTTAACATCCTTGTTGATGTCTATCTCCAAGACTAGATAGGTTAGAAAACATTAACAAAGAATTAATGCTAATCACCATATGTGAAGTTAATAAAAAATTCACATAAGTTTTATTACCTCCCTTTATGCAAAGCCAAATACTTCAAAACTAACATTCACTTAATTGCTAATTCAACTACTAGAGGCACCACCTATGACATGAAGTCATATAGAAACCTTTGTATGTCTGCAAAGTCTGTCACCCAAACACATACAATAAGTTAGTTAATTTATTTACTTTAATTGTAATTTATATTGGAGGCTTTTAGTTAATATTATTTGCTAGTCCCTAGGTTAACAAGAAATAAAGATTTACTTTATTCCTTAACCTTTATTACAATTAACTTAGGACCTCACCTCAAACTCATTCATTAACTCCATTACCTTTTATAAAATTCTCCAATAGTTCCCTCCTTGATTCGCATGTTAGATAACCTTCTACTTAACAAGATATTCAAGCTTACATTTTTGTCACTTATTAATGTTCCTTCATTTCAATATGGCTTTAACCTTAATATTTTTTCTCCTTGTTGACTAGTTCAGGAGGCAAACATAAATTATTATATCTTCTTTTGAATATTTCTCATTTTTGTGAAATGGCTTGAGCAAATTGACGTGAAACACATTATGTAATGCAAAAAGAACTTTTTCGAAAGAGTTGTTGAAACTTTCAGGTTTCTAATATTTAGCAATACCATATCTCCAACCTAATATTCTATGTCATGTTAATGCTTATCATATTACTGACAATACCTTTTTTGTGTTGCAGTCATTGCTTGACAAGCAACATCTCATGCACGATGCAATTTTTAACAAACTCTACTACAAAGGGGACTCAAATAGCATCGTCTTTTGGCAACACATATCCTAAGGAATACCATCCTTATTCCCAGTCAACACTCCATCGAGCTACACTCAATCATGTGTTGAGTTATATATAACATATCTTAACCATATTTAAGTGCTCAACCCAATTAAGTTAATTATTATTTCTGTTTGCAAATGGTAAGTCATACTAAACTTTGGCATTGTATTGTACTAAACATGCCTATAAATCGATTTGAGATCATCATTTTTAGTAAATCATGCACTTTTATGATCCTGTAGAAGAAAAACTCTATTGCTTGTTTTGCATTTACTACCTATACTATTGGAATAAAATAAGCAACTTATAAAAATTGATCAACTATCACCATGAGGGAATCAAAATCACGAGATTTTAACAATGTCCAAAGTAACACTTTGGAATGGTCATTGTGGAATTGGTATAGGTTATAACTTCCTAACTTATTTTTGTGATTGACTTTCCACTTGTTGACATGTAGAACATGTCTTAACATATTTAATAATATTGCTTATCATTCCTAACCATTTCAATAAAGTCAATGTTTTGTGCCTTTTACCATGTTTTGCCAAAGGAACATTTCAATGTTCCATGTCCTTTCTAAAATATAGAACCTCTTCTCTTTGTAGTAAAGAACTCCATCTTGTATTGCAAAATACACTTGTTTGAGTGTATCCATTCGGCTTTCCACCTTTGCTAAAATATCACTATTTGTTTTCTTTCTACTATCAAGTCTAAGGCCCTCTTAACATACTCATCTTGAGGATTGCCCTTATAAACTCATCTACCAAGTAGGGTGTAAAATTGACTTGCAATTACAGGTTTTTAGGCATTAGGTTTGTTAAATATAATAAAGAAAAAAAAATATATTATCAAATGACTTGTTATGTACTCTAAAAATTATCATTATAATCACTAAATAAAAATTACATAAGTAGTCATACATATTTTATTAATATAGACTTTATACATTATATAAATAAAATACGGATTAGTAAGGCAAAAGATAACTAGGGCAAAAGAAGCATTGACATGGATGGGCCCCAACAGCGACAACAAGGAAGAGGAAGGGGTTGCTATTAGACTTAGCAGCAACCAAGCAAGGCACAACTCACATATACAGTGATATACTCTTTATTTTAGGAGGAATGAGCCACACTAGAAAAAGCAAAACTTAGTAGAAAGAGTCTCATTGACTTTTATTTTTCTCTATCCACTCTAAGATCTAACAATGGTGCTATTACAAGTCAAGTCTTAGACTTTAGCAATACCTAGCCTCAAGACCAAAATGAGAGTGGAGGAAAGGTGGAAACAAAAGAATTGATTAGAAAGTGGTGTAGTTAATCGTTCTTAAAACATCCTTGGAGTAAGCTTGTAAGAGATCCATCAAATAAAAGTAAAAATGTTATTCTTTCTTTTTATTTTAATTAATTAAATTTTTACTTCAGGTTCTCATGCAATTATATAATGTTCTTACTGTGAAGCTACTAAAAAACAAAATAAATACACAAGACAAGGCATCACAAATTTTCAACTTTCTACTTTGAAATTACAGTATGAAACTACAATTCACAAAGATGCTAAGGCTATTTACAAAGCTCATATGAAAAGAATGGAGCAGTAGCAACAGAAGGGCCCAATGGATTAGCATGTGAATGATTAACATGAAAGAATTATTTAGGCTAAAGCTTAATTTATATTGTAGTTTCTAAACTTAATCTATAAGTGATTATTTAAATTTCATGTGATGAAGCTAATTCACCATCTAGTGGTATCCAATCTTCCACTTGATATTCTAGCTTTTGAAGTCCAAAATATATCTACCAAGGAGCTCCAAACTTTCCAGCCAGTAGTGACTACTCATCTTACATAAATCTTGTGGTAGCTCATGACTTCTTGGATGTGATCAATATTTTATCGAATGCAAGGTCTTTGACAATATTAAGGAAAGTCCATTTTTTTTCAATTTTAATTGATGAGAGTATTGATCGTAGTTGTGAGCAGCATCTTATTATCTACATGATTTACTTGCATCAAGCAAAGGAGCTATGGTGCAACTTTGTGAAACTGTTGCCGATTCAAGATGGAAAAGCATAATCCATATTTGAAACACTTCAAGGTTTGCTACTAGAAATGAATTTGAGCATAGAGAGGTTGGTGGCTTTTACATCGAATGGAGCATCAAGCATGGCTGGCTGCAATGGTGGAGTAGTTTAGAAGCTTAGAGGGATTTGTCCGAAGCTCACTGGGGTTCATTGCATAGCTCACTGAGAAGCTCTTGCAACTAAGGATGATTTTGTGACAAATCGACAGATCTTTGATGCACTTGACAAGCTAGCTCGTAAAATCAAGACATGGTTGGAGAAAAGCTCTTTATAGCATAAGGAGCTTAAGGAACTTTTAAGTTCTTACAGGTTCAAAGAGTTAAAAATGCTAGTAATGCATGATGTTCGCTAGTTGCAAAGGGTGAAGTCATGCAACGACTTTTGTGTGGCTATGCCAACTTTGTTGGAGCAATGAAAAAGTGTTGACAAAGCTTAGTACTCTAGCTTGACTACTTTTGGGTATCACATTCTTTAAAAGAATTCCTTATATGTTTTTTAAAATTTTCCAGGTATAGTTCTTTATTCATCTTTCAGTGGATGTTCTAGCATAGTTAAACAATCTCAATATTCTTTTGCAATCAAAGCTGACATATTGCTCAAACATTACATCCTTCCTTGACATGACTCTTGAAGTTTTGAAGAGCGTTATCTACTTCTTACAAAGGGATTTGGTAATGGATTGCCTTTCCTTTCAAAGTTCTTAAGAGATAGTGCAAGTGGATAGCTTTCTTACCAAAAAGATGGGGTTCTCGTTCTGCACAAGTTACAATATAAGGTAGTGGAAAGTATGAAACATGCTAGAGTTGGAGCTAATCATGAGACCTCAAAATGCTAGCACTCCAGCTAGGCAACATATTAATCTAAACATTAATGAGTTAACTCCAAGTTCTTTATAGGATTTTGTGAAGAAGGGTCAGGCGTATGTCCAAGCTAGTATAGTGGATGCATTAAATGCTTGCTTTCCAAATAGTGCCTTCTTTAACAATTTCAAGCTATTTTTCGTATCTAGGGGATTTCAAGAGTGCTCAGCGACTAAAAGAACATGGCTTAACAAGTTGTTGCAAGTAATTAATATGGATTAAGAGTGGTGGATATTGTGGCTTGCAACAATGAGTTTGGATGATTTTACATGATTTTTACAAAGGAGCATTGGAAACAAAAGCATGCATGATGCATGGAGCTTTTGCAACTCTAATGATCGTTAGTGGGAATATGTTTCCAAGTAAGAATAATTTTTATATTTTAAAAATGATAACAACGTTTTTTAGGTTTGATGAAGTATTTCAACTCTACATGGTTGTTCCTACGAACATGGCCTTATGTGAGAGAGAATTTTCCTTGCAAAATAGCACCAAGTAAGAGAAAAGAGCTGCTTTGAAACTTCATACATTAATACATTATGATGGTGCAATTAAATAGTTTAGATCCATCTACTATCAATTAGTATGATGTTTTTCACGTGTGGAGGAATAAAAAATAGAGACGGTTTCATCATGTAGCTACCAATTGAAAAAAAATAAAAAATTGTTCAATTGTTTACCTAAAATTTAGAAATAAATTTTCATGTGACCTAAAAAAATAATTAAAGAGCTTGTCAAATTAGGCCCTGACCATGACAACTAAGAGATGATAGAATATTGTCTCAAGGCAAGGAGAATACACCCATGTAAACAAGACCATTTTGATAATGCAAGGGATTCCGCAAGGTTGTATGATCTTGCCAAAAACCATTGGATGAGGGGATACCATCCAAGGATCTGCCACATCGCCAATAGGGAAGCTGGCAACATGAAGGGGATTCTTGAGGGACAGTCAGAAGAAGCCCATCATCATCACTAGCCCCAATAGGAAGGGTCGGAGCATGGAGAAAGAATAGGGTGCTAACATGGCACCAAGACATTGACCTCCACACTTGAGGTAGAAGAATCAGCTTTGAAGACATAGGGGGACCAAAACAAGCACCCGATAGCCTTATTACCCTTACACTTAGTAAGATGTAGGGAGCATGGTGGTAGTGCATATAGGGAGCAAATAGAGAGAATGAGACCAACACCATACACAAGTTTGAACATGTGTGCAAGTTGCAAGAGATATTCGACAATTCTAAGAAGTTAAGTGCTTTCACTTGCACCTTAAAGAAGAAGGCACATGCATGGTGGATGTAAATCCAAGAAGGGAGTCTATTGGAATATTGTGTGCAAGGTGTTCCTAGACTCCTTCATTGAGGAAAAGAGTGAATAAGAGGTAATATTAACTAACATAAAATAGAAGATAGGGGAGTCCATTGATGACTACACAATCCAAATGCTCAGATATGGCTTGATAAAGATATGCCTATCAACTTCACTAAAAAGATGTGGTATTAAAAGGGCTACAACCAAAGATTTGCAAGTGAATAGGGATGACCTTTGATAAGCTACTCAAAATATGCTAAAGGCGCAGAAGCAGGTGGTCGAGAGCGCCAAGAGTGAAGGAAATGGGAGAAGTTCCAGGAGGAGGCGAATGCAATGACCATGGATGATGAGGACCTCTCCAATGCACCAAGACTAACTCAAAAGGACTAGCATCATGGTGTCAAGGATTAGGGGTGAAACCCAAAGGAAGAGGATAACAAATCGAAGATCAGGAAGACTAACTTGATGGCAACTCCTGCCAAACTAGGATATGTGACGTGAGGAGATAAATATTGCAAAGTGTGCAATGTTGAGGATCCCACACCATGAATAAGTGCTATAAGCTGGCGGAACTCGTCAACAAGGCCCCACCAACAAGTGGTCACAATGGCAATTGAACGGAAGCCCAAGATGGAAGCAACTAATCACTAAGACAGGGATGGTAGTAGGGAGAAAGGCAAGACCACCCCTGCAAGCGATCGCACTCGGGAGAGCATTGGCACGATCGCATCTTGGGAGTCGCAAGGCTAGCAGCCATATATAGACAGAGGGGCAATGTGATTGTCGAGGACTCGCATGTCAAATGTGGTGGTTCTATGAAGTCTCAATAGTTGCCAAGATGTATGGTAGCGTCCAATCCGAGGTCTACCTCGCAAGCTGGACTTACCTGGGGAGCACTGGAAGGTGCTGAGATGGCCTTTACTAGAAACTGTGAGGTCCATGTATAGGTGAGGAGGAGTTCTCCTAGGTGTAGTGGTTCCACTTCTTAATTGTATATCGTCAGACTAGGAGGGCAAGAGGAGAGTAACCGGAGAAGGTGGTGACATAAGAAGTAAATATACATATATTGCATGTTTGAGTATAAAGCTACCCCAGAGAAGGTGGAGCAAGATACAAAGAAAAAGACGGACTAGAAGGACCCTGACCACTACAAGCTTCTGCTTATATAGTGGGTTGTAGCATTTATGCGCCTCCCTCATGCATGATGTCTCGAGTATCTTGGTAGTTGATCTGGACGATCAAATCTATGCTTGGGTTAAGCGTTGTCTGACAGTTGTTGTCGTAGTCTGTACTTGCAATACTTTCACCACTTGGCTACTTATCTGGTCGCTTGTTCGCGCCGGCTGGTGGTTTGATGGTGGTCAAACCACCATCAACCACAATGACTTGGACATACGGCCAAAACACAGGAGATGATTTGTGCACTTTGTAATGGGCACCATCCGCTGTACTATTACTCCTAGATTTCCATGATCAAGCCGATGGTTGAAGCTCACTCATCATAATTGAAGAACATGTCCAATGGTGCGAGCACCTTTGCTAGTGCAACCACCCCCACAACCAGCCATCTCTTGGCTATTGTGCCATTAGACCCACAGTGCAGAGTCACAAGGTCATAAGTTTGCACACCCAATGCCACACCCAACAATTAACTTGGATGAGGAAGAGAGAAGGAGTTCAACGAGGAAGAAGTCATGGACCTCCTCCACAAGTCTGAGAAATGGGCTTAAAACAAACATAAGTGGAGGTAGCCGTGGAGCAAGTGCAACTTGCCCAAGGAAAGACACCAGAAGTAGCCATGGCACTTACAGAAAACATTAGACCAAGGGTATGGGAAACCCAGTGTCCCTCACTATAGGGAACTATTACGATTATCACTTGCATGTACAATATATTTGCTTGTGAGTTACACCGTCGATCGAAAAACTCCTAGTGGCCGCAACCATAGCGATAGACTTCATGAACACGTATTGGCATCCTAGTCAAGATCACAAGATACACCATCCACAATGTCATTGTAAATGGTAGATCAAGCATAAACATCATGTCAACAGAACTCCATCGAGGATTGGGTATGCAAATCAGAAGCCATCGTTGTTCCTAGTACACATGGTAGACTAGACCAAGGTGGACAAAGGGCATCATAAGGGGAATGAAAATTAAGATCCATAGTGTGAAATTTCGGATCAAAATTGTTATCTTCGACATGCATTTGAACGGGGGATTCAACTTGTTACTCATGCACTTGCTTGGGGAGCAAAGGTGCAACATGATTGGGAGAGCATGTACATTTCCACACAAAGGACGGATTAATCTCTATGGGCACAATTCAAGTTTGGGTGCCATCACCAGAAATCACAACCCAAGGAATACCACATACCGAGCTGGAGCAAAGGCATGAATGAGCAGCGATCTTGGCTTGCTTACAAGATTTGTTTGTAAAAGGGATGTAGACCTCCTTCGTGAGGTAAAGGAGACTGCAATAGCATACCAAGTAACCACCGGAGAAGGAAGGGACAAAGAGTTGGAGGCCCAAGTCCCACAGTGGTTGATATTATGGAAAGAGTTGCGACACAATGCCCCACTAGCCCACGAGGAATATTGTAGAACCCACCTACAATTGGAATGTAGCTCCCGATGCAGTGGTGACTTAGGTCAATATAAGTATGGATGCAAAACCCTGATTGCTACATGTCAACACTAGTTAACGGTCATGCGACCCAAAGCGATGAGCAACGGCCGAGTGGAGGCCAAGACTTGGGCGGTCCATCAATGGAGGACGTCCAAAAGGATGTTGGCCCTATCAGGCGGTGCCAATAGATGGAGATGGGAGACATGCAACACTATTAGTAAGCTAGATCCAATCGTTTGAATCAACCACCAAGGTACTAAGGACGGCACACGTGGGGGAGGCATGTTAAGACAATAGGCCAATACCCAATCCTAGGAAGGATGTCCATTGGGAGTGTGACACCTAGTCCTATGGCTCCTTGGCTAAGCTTAATCTGTGTACTAAGTGATAAATTTTTGTTAGAATCCCATCTTCCCCAAGAACCGCTTGAGTTCAATGACGTTTCATGGGTGTGGCATTTCAGTCATCACTCGTATTATCCTTGGATCCATGATGATGCCCTCATTGGATATGATGTGTCCCAAAAACTTCCCTATAGTCATGGCAAATACACATTTTGAGGGTTTAAGGGAGACTCGATAGTGTTTGAACACTTATTTGAGGTGTTTTGCATGATCCTCCACTACTCCATAGGTCGTAAAGTCATTTAGGAAGGCATGGATGAACCATTGAAAGGTCATTGATGTGTTGTCCAAACGGCATCACCATAAATGCGAAAGTCTCCAAATCAATGATAATTGCCAATTTCATGTTTGGCGGTTGATGTAATATCAATGTTGTTAGCTGGGTTTTGTTTTGGGCTTCAATTTGATCTTGTGCTGGCACAATTTTGATGGTACTCCTCTCATCTTGTGGTATGTCCAAGTGAATACATCCTTGTTTTAGCCCAAAGGCATGTGGTGATTCACTTTGTGAGCCCTAGGTCTCCATGAGCGTTTGGTCGTCAGGGACTCCACATGGCAGATGTGGAGTGGATTTAGTGGCCTTGGTGGTCGCCAAAACGCTATTGCAAACATCCAATCCTGGGCTCCAAGTTAGCAGTTTGGTAGTGTTTTAGTATGTACGTGAGTGTGTGCTGGTGGCCTCTACTTGGACATCGCGATCCTTTGGGGAGAGTGTGCTCCCTTTAAGGAGAGTAGGAGTGAGAAAGGGAGAGAGTGAAAGGGGGCTTGTAGTCAGCCTAGACAAAAAGATATATATATTACAGCTTAGAAGTACAAGGCAGCCCTTCGTCAGAGACCAATGGTTAGGACTTCTATCTATTAGCAAGAACAAGACATATGAAGAAGATGAGCTAGAAGGACCCATTACTCATTTGCCTGCTTATATAAAGGATTGGGTGGTACTTGAATGGATGAAAGCTCAATAGAGGGCGTTTAATGATATCAAACATCAATTGGTGGAAGCACCCATCTTTATCCAATTGGAATAAGTAGTTCCACCTCCAAACATATGGCTCAAGCATAATAGTAGGCATGGTTCTATCATAGGAGGATGACACATGAATGTTACATTCCATCGTATATGGTAGCCGGCTCATGACACCAGTTGAACAAAATTACTTAGAAATCGACAAGGAGTGTCTCACAATGTTTTACAGGGTCTCCAAGCTTTGCCACTACCTCCTAGGAACCACTTTGTGCTCATCATCGACCACCATGCACTACTCTATTTGTAAAAAACCACAACTAACCAAATGACTGGCCATCTTGTAAGAGTTTGACTTCATAATGGTTCATAAGGCAAATAAGCTGCATGTTTCCCTTGACCTCTTGTCTAGGATTATAAGTAGTGAGCAACCTACAATGGCCCCACTGCTCGACATAATGTCGAACTCTTTGAGACTAAAGTGAGAAACCTTTGTGCATGTTAAAGGCCATTCTGCCGATCTATAGCATGGACATCTCAAAGTGGTTGTAGCCCATTTGCCACTACCTCCCCAAAGGATTCAATAAATTCCCACGTATGTCCCCTAGCCACAGGAGAAGCCTTGTCCAAATGACCCTTGCATTCCAGATGGTTAGTGACTAGCTATATAAGCAAGGGAGGGATGACATTTTCTGAAGATGTCCCATCACTAGGAGATCCCCAAATTCTAGAGACAACATACATGGGACCCGGTGCTAGTCACTTATGAGAAGAGAAGATGATTTTACATACGGGACTGTGGTGGTTGATGATCATTTGAGATGCCATGGACTATCAACAGATTGGACTACTAATGGATAGCTAGGGTAAGAACTACCACCCAACAATAAGTATGTTGGCATTTGAGAAGTGGGAATTGGACTTCATAGGACCAATTAACCTAAGGAGCCACTCATCACTAGCTAGGTACATCATAGTCACAATGGACCATGTAACAAAATGGGTGGAAGTGAAGGCACTCTAAGAAGCAATGGCCAAGCAGACAACAAACTTTATTTACATAAACATTTTGGCAAGGTTGGATTGCCCGTTGGAATTGGTATTAGATTAAGGAAGCCACTTCATCAACAAGATAATCTGAGAGCTAGTCAACACATTCATCATCAGACATTGCATGTCAACAGCATATTACCCACAAGGAAATGGTTAGGAGGAATCCACCAACAAAACACTGGTGACCATCCTCAAGAAGATATGTCATGAGGAACCCCAAAGATAGGAAGACATTATGGGCATACTGAACAACATTCAAGACAACAATCAGAGCCATACCATTTTGACTAGCATATGGACTGGAAGCCATCAAGCCTTGAGAATTCATTATTCTCAATTTGCAAATGAGTTTCACCAACAAAATCACTGATGAACCAATAGTCATTATGCAGAGGTTACAACAATTGGAGCAGCTCAATGAGACACGATTTGTGGCACAATTGACTTGGGAGACCCATCAATAGTAAGTAATAATCTTCTTAGGCTAGTTGTCAGTGCAATAAGAACTAGAGGCTACTAATTTAGACTTCGACTTAGCACGATTGCTATTCTCTTAGTACTCTTGGTGCTCACGAGGACTTGAAGAGGTGCTCCTACCATACTTCTTGCCATGTTGTTTATTTTCCTTAAACACCTTATCTTCGTCATTTAGCAATTGAGCATACTCGAATAACTCCTTCAAATTCTTAGATTGGATTACTGAAGATGTTTATGCAAGTGGTATAAAATAATCCTTCTATTGGTTGGTAAACACGTCAAGTACACAACAAAGTAGCTGACTTAACTTCTTAATGTAGTCGTTCAAGTCATCTTCCTTTGCTCTAAGTGTCACAGTTCACATCTTGCATGAGACACATCAAATTGAGGAGCATACTAAACTCCTCTCAAGTTGCAATCATCTCTTTGTAACCTAACTGGCGTTGATTATAAATGCTTGTCCACCACCTCACTGCTTTATCTTTCAAGGCCACTGATATGATTATCATAACTTACTCAGTAGTCACTCCTTGTACAATAAACAAGTTTGTTGCTATCTCCAGCCAACTCATAGCCTCATATGCGGATTCTTTACTAGAAAAAGGTAGAACACGGAGATGATCCAATACTCGACTCTACCACCCAAGTTTTCTTAAGCAAGCTAATCTTCGATAGCATTCAATCGCTCACAAATTACTTCCAAAGAGTCATTCATATACTCCTGAAATTGTTTTGCGTCTTTCACTATGGCATACAGTTCAAGCACAATTCCTAGTTAGTCCACTCCTCACCGGCATTATTCTTTCCTTCCTACCAGTCACTCATCTCGAACCCTCCTCTGATACCAAATTGTTAGGTACCACTATGTACAAACTAGAAACCCTTACAAAACCACCTGACCTCTCCTAAGCTGTATATAGTTTCCACACATTGCTCTCCAAAAGGCTTTCAATATCTATATTCTTTTGGATTCTTCTAAATCTCCTTATAACCTTTAAGGAATATTCTAGTTTGTACTTTTTAAGAAATATTCTTTAATGTGTTATATGGGTCATAACAATATACAAGCTCATCCATACTACATGACACAATATAATATTATATACGGTAGAGTGTGTGTGTTGTAATTAATATTAAAACATATGTTTTATTAAAGTAAGCATTGAAAAACGTATGGTTCAACAAACACACATGGACACGTACCAGGAGTGTGTGTGCGTGCGCGTGTGTGTTGTATTGATATTTAAAACCGTATGTTTTTATTAAACTAAGTATTGGCAAAACATATGATTTTAAATATCAATAAAACACACACACACATGACAAATACTCCAAGACTTTTTTTATAATTAAAGAAATGACGGTTTTACCACTAAATATATCCATGAATGATAAAGTATATAGATATGCCAAC
Organism: Selaginella tamariscina; assembly: GCA_003024785.1. Taxonomy (NCBI): domain Eukaryota; kingdom Viridiplantae; phylum Streptophyta; class Lycopodiopsida; order Selaginellales; family Selaginellaceae; genus Selaginella; species Selaginella tamariscina. The sequence continues at coordinate 220,101 of PUQB01000094.1, forward strand.
TCATGTTATTATGCACGTGTATGTGTACATATAATATATGTGTGTCTATATACATGTGTATTGAAATAAATACACATGTACATGTAAGACCACAAGATACTGGACACCCACCTGCATATCTACACACATGCTGTATATAGTGTCAAATAATTTAATGTGTTTGTCAAGTATTTATTGTCTTGTTATAATGAGAATATTTCTAATTTAAAATAATTCGATGCTCTTTAATGTTTTAATTTCTTTTATTGTTTTTGTCATTATAGAATCAAAAGATATTGTCTATTATAATGAGAATATCCACATATTTAAACATGCATGGAACTCCATATTCATATCTTTATGACGTTTGTCCAATGTTCACGCAACGCAAGACAAGACAAGTCATATTTAAACACATATTCAGTTTCCAAGGGACAGTATCACAAGGGGACTCATACATGTCAGAACAAATAATACAAAATATATATTTTATACAGTTTCTTGTATGTGAATCTATAAACATTATGTACATTATTTATTTAAATATTGATACTACATTATGTATAGAATCTACAAAGATGTACTATACATTATGTACAAATTTACACACACACATTAGGTATAAAGGTGTACTATACATATGTGTATAGAATATGCAGAGGTGTACTATGTATAGTACACACCCTTGACCCAACTAAGAAGGTAATACAAGCTAAGAATATGCCACCCTTTTTTAGGGTGCCAGAAAAAGAAGATTCTTATTCCAATTACGTGTTTTCCCACGTAAGTTCCAGTCAAACATACCGGCATATAGTGGAGAACAGGTAGTCTTTTATATAGATATATAGTACTCGTATGTATTATACGGTGTATATACGTTAAGTTAACTATACAGAGGTGGTTGTAAGATCGTTGTGTATGGTCCCAGTATTTCATACTCTGAGTAATGAGACGTAGGGTTCATACACGTGACGGGCATGTGAATGCATACGGCCAGTGGTCCCTCTAAATTCACCAATATATAATTCCCCCTCATCTCTCAAGTACATATATATAAGTTTCTGAGGATTTTGTCTATATACTCCTCTCTGTTGCATCAAAGTCTCAAGTCTCTTGTTCGTTTCCGGAGTCGGTGAGTATATATATATATATATATGTATGTATGTATGTATCTGTATCTGTATATGTGTATGTGTATGTCCACACACACCGAATTGTACATATTTGTCTCTCCTGAGCACCACGCACGCCTATATAAATACATACATACACAGAGGATATATACTCCAGCGAAAATGCTTCAAGTCGAGCAAAGTGTGTCTAACGAGGAGCTCCTGGCGGGGCACGGGCACTATGAGGTGCTCCATTTTGCGAAGAAGAAGGTATTACTGTCTGACGACAAGGAGAGGCTCAACTTCCTCGAGCTCATGTCGCTCAGCACGGTTCCGATGGCACTCAAGGCGATAACCATCCTTGAGGTACCTCAGATCATGGCAGACGCCGGGGAGGGCGCGTTGCTGTCTGCCGGGGAGATCTCCACACACGTCAGCAGCCGGAGGGCGTGGGAGTGAGCTCCACGCACCTCGACCGGATACTGCGGTTCCTTGCAAGCTGTGGGATCTTCAACGCAGTGGTGAGATCGAGTAACGAACGACTGTACAGCCTCACTCCGATATGCAAGTACCTCCTCAGGAACGCCGGCGGGGCATCGCTCTCGTCGCTGCTGCTCGTCCGGCACGACAAGAATCTCTATCAGTCACTCCACCATCTCCACGACGCGGTGCTCGGGGGAGACGACGTCGTCCCGTTCGCGCAGGCGCACGGGATGAGCCTGTTCGAGTTTCTCCAAGGGAATCCGACCGAGAGCAACCTCTTCAACACTGCCATGTCGGACATGTCCGACATCTACATGTCGGAGATAGTCGGAAACTACGAGGCGTTTAAAGAGGTCTCGACGCTTGTCGACGTGGCGGTGGCACCGGGTCGAGCCTCGCAATGATACTTTCAAAGTACCCGCACATCCGTGGGATCAACTTCGACCTCCCGCACGTCGTCTCGGTGCACCGGAGTATCTCGGTAATGTCTTTGTTCACACATAGAATACGCTCGAAACCAACCTGGTTTTCCCACAGGAATGGAACACACTGGAGGGAGCATGTTCGACGACATCCCATCCGGCGACGGAATGTTCATAAAGGTAATATTCCCTCTTTTTAAAAATTCAAAACTTCCCGCTATAACAGTCTCGCATGATATTCCCAGCACATAATGCATAACTGGAGCGACGACCACTGTATGAAACTGCTGAAGAACTGCTACAGATCGCTCACAAAAGGAGGCAACTGATAATGGTGGAGTTCCTCGCGCCCGAGTCCGGCGATCACAGCCAGCGGGCTCGGGTAGCACTCAGCTACGACCTCGTTATGATGGCACATTTCCTTGGCAAGGAGAGATCCGAGGTGGAGTTTAAGGAGTTATTAAGAGCAGCAGGATTCTCACATGTACGCGTGGCTCTCAGGGTGGACTGTATAGCTGTAATAGAGGCACACAAGAGCCTATAGTATATATATATTCCTTTGGTATATCCCTTGATGTTGTATTCCCAACTACAAAATCTCCCCCCCACAACTGTATAAATGCTTCACTTGACTTCCAACTGCATCAATATACTTCACATATTTGTTAGTTAGCTTGCTTCTCTCTCACACACACACACGCACACGCACACACGTACGTACAACACACCGAAAGAAGAGTCGTTTTCAAGTACCATGTGAGAGAGTGGCCCCCGTAGTCAACCGAACTCAACATCCTACTTAAATGAGTAATATCCATGCAGAGAAAAACACCTTGATCTGCCGTTTGACTTATAGTTGCAACTTCCGTAGTTGATGCTTGTCTTCTTATACATTGTCAATTATAGCTGTACGCGTGCGGCGTGCGTGCGTGTGCGTGTAATGACTAATTGCTCACCTGAAGTCGTATACATAGCTGTGTGTCATTCTGTATATAGTTGACAACATGCGAGCGAAGGTGCAGTTACATTTTCTCAAGGACAGGATCAAATCTCACTCTCTTTTATAATAAAATGTATACTGTTTCACATCGTTATCACCGACATATACACCTCTCTCACATTCACATATGCATTCTATACCATCACATCTAATAATATGTTATAAATCTATAGAATTACTCTTAATTAGAGAATATATTAAAATCTTTAATAAAATATATATGTAGGCGAAGAACTTACAGTCAATTGAAGAGTTCCAAATGAACATAGAGATCCCATGACGAATATTTTCTTTATAAGAGTAGACATATACACATGTACAAACACGTATATATCTGTGTGTGAATATATTACATACCAGACAATGTGGGCTGTCGTGTCCTCGCTATACACCACAAAACTATCTGTTGGAACTTTTCACTTTATTACGAAATGTCTATAATACAGCCACTTATTAAGTTAAACTCGTATTAACTTAATCAAACCTCATTTTCCAAGTTTTAACCACTTGGGCTTTCCGGTACTCCTTGTCTTAGCAGCAGAAACAGGAGCAGGTCTCGGGTTCGATACCTGGGTTGCCTCTGGAGCAGCTGGAGCCTGTACTGTTGTGTCTCTTACAGGCTCCCAAGGGACATATTGTAAAGCTAAAACGTCATCTTTTAGGAAAGGTCCTTGTACGTCCCCTGTAAATGATATATATATATATATATATATATATATATAATGTGTGTGTGTGTGTGATGTAATACAATGATATGCAATATAAAATGTACCATCATCGTATGAGAAATAGACGATGCCGCCTGGTGCAAATCCAGCATCATACATAGCAATGTTGTAATCTTTAATCACCTGTTTTGGAGGTGTCGTATCTGAATTAAACAATAAATATATAAATAAAAGAATCAATAATCAGAATATAGCACACACACACACACACACACACACACACACACACATATAATATATATTATATAAATAGAGAGAGAGAGAGAGAGAGAGAGAGAGAGAGAGAGTGAGAGAGAGAGTATATGTATATATACTTACATAGGTGGAAAGGGAGCTCTGGCTTCAGTAATACCTTCTTGAGAATCTCAAGAATCTCAACTACAGAGTCTGTAGATTTGAAGTCCGCCTCAAGAACAATGTTATCAGGGAATTGTATACGCACTGTTGCCTGGACGCATGACACAACGTGTGTGTGAGAGAGTGTGTCGTGTGTGTGTGTGTGTTTGTGTGCTTGTGTGTGTGTGTGTGTGTGTGTGTGTGTGTTGAGAGAGAGAGAGAAGAGAGAGAGGAGAGAGAGAGAGAGAGAGAGAGAGAGAGAGAGATGTGTATAGGTTATCACACACACACACACCTTTGAGATCCGTGCTCTTCGGGCTGCCATTTCTGCTTCACGCAACTTCTTCGGCTTGAGAAACCTCTCTAAAATATATAAACATGTAAGTAAAAGCTTTTATGGTTTAGAATGTATGAAAATTATACATGACCCACATATGTGCATATATATGCATGTATATGTTTTATACATTTAACAACTGACCTTCTTTTTTGTTAGCAGCTAGCCTCGCATAATCATCCGGGGTTAACTCGTAGAAGTCATCTGATTCATTTTCTTCTGTGCCTGATCAACATTAAATTCATTCAAATGACATGTACGTCCATATGAGTATATATGAGTGTATAAACGTGGGTGTGATATATGTACTTATGTGTATACATACGTGTATCTCTCTCTCTCTCTCTCTTCTCTCTCTCTCTCTCTCTCTCTCTCTCTCTCTCTCTCTCTATATATATATATATATATATATGAGAGCTAACTATCAGGTATTGAGATCGTATGATAAGGTATATATACACAATATATAGTTAATTTGATGATATACCTACCTTTTGCGGGTGAAGAAGGCCTCTCCAATGATGCAGGATTAACAAAAACACGCACTTCTCGACCAACATAGCTGTATATTTCCTGTTTAGAGAATTAAAATTAATCCATATTTTGAAAATACATTTTTGTAAGTAATTTGATTAATCTGTTTAATCTATGCATCCAATATATACATACCTTAGCTTTCTCCGCCATGATCACGCTCTGCCTCCAATTCTTGTTTAGGGCTTTCTAATTTAGGGTTTTTAAACTATTAATTTGACCTTTAAACCTTTAAAATTTGAAACTTGTATATTACTAATTTTAATTCATTAATGGAAGTAAAGTACCATATTTATAGTTAAATATTAAACTTTACTAAATAATTTAATTAACACAATTAATTATTATATGGTTTTCACCACAATGGAGTGGGTTTACCGTGGCAGTCATACACCTGTCTTACGTCGTGTACAATGTGTATATTTCTATATTTTAATAACCAGTTACGGAGTGCCGAGTTTGACACCTCCGCCGCAACTGCTGGATCTCCAGTCACAAATACATTCTCTTTTAAATACCTGCAGTAACATGAATTATAATACATATTGATATATATCTCAGTTTAATCTTAATATCTATAATAAATGTATTTATTTGTTAATAATATTAACTTCTACTTTAATATATTATGAATGTGTATTGGACAGCTTATTAATATTATTAATAATGTTGTTTTGATGTATATGTGCATGTATATATTTGTTATAGATGTGTATGTACAAAACAGTCTTTCTCACACCGTTAGATGAATATTAATAACAAAAGTATACTCAATATATGGTATATATTATTACTATAAGACTATCTACAAATTAAACTCATGTAATACTATATAGATAATATCAGACTTAAGAAAATGACTAAAGAAAGTATACTTCACATTACTATTTATGCATTTACCTTAAGTATATTATATTTATTAAATAACTTTTATATACTCCCTTTTCTCTGTGTCTGTCTCTCTGTCTGTCTCTCTCTCTCTCTCTCTCTCTCTCTCTCTCTCTCTCACACACACACACACACACACACACACACACGAACACGCACACACCTGTCGATAACGAAGGCATAGTCCAGATTAGGCCACTCTGCATTAGACAAGGCAGGCAATTGTGAGACACGGTCGAGGTTCGAATCCGGCCAGGGTAAGACTTTCCACCCACGTTTATCTGTTTTAATAATATCCTTACTCATTAGTGGTAAACCTCTCCTGTTTGGGCAATCCCAATCACGTACATATAGTTTACCACCTCTTAAACATTTGTTTGTCCATGCACCAAGCTCACTCCTAGTGTTAAACTCCTTATTTAATATATTATATGCGGGTAAATCACAAAAGTAAACCAACCTGTTTAATGGATTAGAACTTAATATATATTTAATCTATTCAAATTATATATATATAATGATTATGTAAAAGTTAACCTGTTCTCTTGCGGTTTACATAGTTTGTACCATTCGTGTTTACGGTCCCACGGATGTAACTCGGGTTCTGGTAAAGAATCCCAAAACTCTTGTTTAGTAGGAAACTCATCATACCTGTACATTAAATAATTAATAGTTACTGATTATTCTCTCTCTCTCTCTCTCTCTCTCTCTCTCTCACACACACACACACACACACACACACACACACACTAATATATATATATATATATATATATAGTGTGTGTGTGTGTGTGTGTGTGTGTGTGTGTGTATGTATATATGTAGTAGTATATTTTAATATATTTTAGTAATATAAATATAGTATAAACTATACCAATCTGGAATGGTATGTGGCAACAGATCCAATAAAAGTCTGCTTCTGTCTTCAAAATCTTCAATATCTTTCTTCGCTGGTACAGGGATTATATCTCCAAACACAATCTCTGCTGGTTCATTTGGACAATTATAAACTTGCCTTATTAAAACATCAAATTAGGAAAACCGTATGAAAGAATTATAAAAATAATATAAATACTATATATATACCTTACGTCGAGTATATCAAATGCTCCAGTTGGCTGGAGGCTATCTTCCATATATTTGAGAAACCTCATCCATATCAAAGGAGTGCAAACTATGTGTTTAATTAAACAATGTGAGCCAGTAATATATAATGCTTGTCGTTCAGGCTCTATACCCTCCATGTTTGTCCATCCTAATAGAAAAAACATATATAATATTTAAAAGAAGTATTTAAATAATAACTGATATTTAATGTATACTAGAGAGAGAGAGAGCTATATATATGATGACTAACCTTGTACTAAATCGGCTATGGCAATCTGCATCTCCTTGATGGTTTGCTCGAACCCAATATACTTGCATATAACTTTCTCCACCTAATTAAAGTTAATACAATTAAGGCTTTTATTAAATTAAGTAGTTATATTTATATTATTATTACTACCTCGTGTTGTGAAGGTCGAGCTCCTGTGCACCATGGTCTCCAGCCTTCTTCAGCTTGTTGACATGTTGTGTATAGCCTGCCTTGGTCAAGACGGGTTTGAGCCCATTGTATAAGGGGATGGTCTTCTGAGAGAATATTCATCTGTATAGAACTAATTAATTGTTTAATAAATTTATTAACTAGAAGTGCTAACTTTAATTATCTAATATATTAACTTCATACTTGTTTAGCATAATAAGTGCATTGGAGTACATATATATGTCAAGTACTCTTCATATAGGACCTAGTTTGAGTAAAATCTCGTCTCTCTTCACCTATACCCACAGATCATGTAAATTGTCATAATGCAATTGTACATGGAAACCTATAACGAGCTTTCTTATGCTGTTAAATAGCAATGTCCACACTCGAGTTTATGATAATTTTTATATCAAACACAACACACATGCATGCATGCAAGCAAGCATACATATATATTCGCTATGCATTATAACCTGAACTTCAGCATTAACTTGTGAAAAATCACTCAACACTTGTGAATCAGCAGTTTCACAAATATGTATCAGAAACACGATAAGCATATACATGTACATATATATATAATATCATCATATATTGTATAGTATATACATACAGAGTTCTATGTGTTCCATAGAACTCACGCACACTAATCTACATACATCATACATACAGTAAGTGTGTGTGTGTGTATTATGTTGATATCCACATAAATGTGAGCCATGTACATATATAATATGCATCCGTGTAATGCATCATACACACACACACACACAACACACACACACACACACACACACATATATACATATAAATTACCAGTTGTTGGTAGGCCGCGTATCCCATATATAGAAGTACTGCGACTCATGTCTTGGCCGATTCTCAACCTCAACACGGCGCTGTACCAAACGCTCGTTGAAGTACCTGAGTATATCTAAGCCGTCAATCTCAATTGGGAACGATGTTTCGAACAAATCCATAGTAATCGAACGGTTCTGTGTCAAAAATCCAGTGGAAATTCTGGCTTATTGATCGATTTCCGCAGCTTGTTCAACCCTGTAACGATATATATGCTCTCTCTCTCTATATATATGTGTGCGTGTGTGTGTGTGAGAGAGAGCGAGAGAATACCTTTCTTTTTCCTGCATATTGCGCTCCCCAGAGTGCTCAATCCTCTCCTGAATTGCGACCGCATTTGGTTAAACCCCGAAAGAACCCTATGTAAACCCTAAAATCTGCATTTTAATATCGTATAAAAACAATTTAAATTAATATAATATTTATAGCAAAAGGTAATAAAGTTTTGCTTTTACCACGTGTCAAAGCATGATTAGTTCAAAAAATATTTATTCGTTCTCTATGCTTTGATTATGAAATCCTGATTTTTTAGTACAATCTCTAAAAAATCTCTTTTTTTTACTTGAATTTATGGCTTTGATCATAAATCTATGGCTTGTATATGCAACCGTATTTTGATAATAAAATTGTAAATTTTTCTCATTTTCTTTGTATTATATTATTTAAGGTACGTTCTACATACCCCTCCCTTAATCATAATTAATTAAATTAATTATTTTTAATTATTTTATACAAAGACTAATGCATTTCATTTATATACATGATTTGGTATATATAAAAATTTTAAATACATATTTTTTCTTGGTTTTTAATATTCATTAATTAATTAAGCTTTAATTAATTATTATTAACAAAAAATCGTCCATTTATAGCCGGACTGTATAACATAATTGTCTCATTTATTTATTTATCTTCGGTGTGACTCTTATCGGGTGCTAGAAGCACAGTCTCCTTTAATCACAGTTATTTAAGTTAATTATTTTAATAAGTTTATATAAATTAAAAGGTTAATGCATTTTATTTTTATATATGATTTCGTATATAGAAGTTTTCTTTAAATACACGTTTTTCCATGGTTTTTCATATTTATCAATTAATTAAAATTTAACTAATTATTATTTATACAAAAGGGGGCTGGACTGTGAAAACGTTCCTAAGTGTTTCTTTTATCGATAAACTGACCGTGTTTACGTCATATATATGTATACATTATATATTTATCCTAGGTAAATAGATATACAGATGCGCATACAAAAATGGGGTTTGACATTTCCTCGAGCGCAGTTTGCCGAGCGTACGGATTCCGTCATACCGGAATATTCCATTCCGTACAGAATATTCGTTTTCATATAAAGAATATTCTGGTGCGGCGGGCGGGCAATCATGGCGGCACGGTAATGTGTCAAAGTTTCACAAATTTGGGGGTTAATCTGACATATATATTTATATATTTATATTTATATTTATGTTTTATTTTTTTAATATTTATATTTATAACTATAATTATATTTTTATATAAATACCGCATCAAACTAAATAAAAATTACAATAAAAACATAACTCAATCATGAAGACTCGTTTCCACCAGCCAGTGCCTCGTCGTTAATGAATGCATTGTTACGGTGTCGTGAACGTTTCTCCAAAATCTGTCTGTCGTAAACTTCGAACTCTTCAACCATTTTCTTTGCCATCTGATTAGCGTAGTCTGGTAGAACAATACTGAAAACATATTAAAGTTTAAAACCAAAGAAATGATAAAACAAATCTCACTCATCATCTGATGACTCGTATGATCTCTCTTCTGCTGACTCATCTGATGACTCGTCGTTGTGCTCCACGGACTTCTCCGTAACAACATCCTTGTCGTTTCGAGAAGGCGGATCCTGGTCTCCATCGTTGTCGCTAGCCAAAGGCAAATCCTGTGCTTCTGTTTCCATGGCCCTCTTCCACTCATCAAAAGGAGTAATCATGGAAACAACTTGATCATCCCCACCACCTTCAGCTGCTGTAACACTTGGAATGACCTTCCTGAAGACATCTCTGGCTGCTAAAACCAGATCCTTGTTGATGTCGATTCCATAACCATGTCTCCCTGTGTGAAAAGCTGCAAGAATACTAGCACCGGTTCCCACTGTTAGATCCACAACAGTTCCACCAGGCTTTGTGAGCTTCTCCACTAGCATCGCAAACAACTTGGGAGATTTCGGGCCAATTGAAATCCTGAAAGTTACAATATTAGAACATGAGAAATAACAAACAACATTATACCATGGGAGCTGGAAATCTTCTGGCTCATCAAAAAGAAGAGTGTAGCGAGTGTCCAAGATCTCCTTGTTCTTGGCAACCTTAGAGTAGGGGGAACCAAAAATACACATGGCAATGATGCTTTCCTGAAAAAATAAACATTAAAAAATGACATTCTCAAAAAGAAGAATTACCTTTCTAGAGAAACGGTATCCCCATGACTTTGTCGTGTGCACATAACTCATCTGCAGAAACTTTAGCTTGCAAGTTTCTGCAGTGTTCTTCAAAGCTAGAACATCATCCGGTAGCACAAACACTACCACATGGCCAGCTCTGTCTAATATCCCGAAAGCAAGGTTCACCAAGTTCTTCAGCAAAGCATCCGAGAACTTCGTGTATTGATCCACCATCCCGCCTGCCTCAGCAACGCATCCGGTAGGCGGGTCGATGACAACGAGATCAACAGCTCCCTGGATGCATTTTGGTGGAGGCTTCGCACCAAACACATGAATAGTCCAACTTGACTTGTGACTCACGATCCAATCCTCAAGCTCCTTCAATCCTGACGGAAAAGGCCTTCCGGCTTTGAAGTACTGGACTGCAAGGTTCTCTGAATCTGCATGAATGATTTCCCAGCTTCCATTTCCCTTCTCAGGCATCACCATCCTCAACATATCATCTTCTTCCAATCCAGCCGAGATGAAGGATGGGGCTGAAGAAGAAGCTTGTCCCTTGCTGACCTTGCTCGCCGATCTAGCATACCTGATATCCATCTTCACATGGAGCTTCCTTGCAGCATTGTCGTTCTTCCATAATAGCTCTCGCCGATCATCCTTGTGTATCTTATAGCTGGCCATCTCCCATTCGGGACAGTCACCAGGAAGGAAATCCAGCCAGAAAGGACAGTGTTCCACTTCGTAATCACTGATATCACGTAACAACCGGCTCCACATGCTAGAATCCTTGGTAACATCCATCCACTCTTTGAAATCTTCAGGGAGTGCATCGTTTTCCATTTTAAAAACCTGTAAAAATAGATAAAAATCTGTAAAGAAACAAAAAAAAAACTTGCCTGAATGCCATTCTTTTTGCAGATTTTTCCAGCTCAAATAGTCGAGGAGGTGGAATTGTCGCACCGAACTCCTTGTTCTCGAGCATGTTCTGGTACATATCCAACTTAATTTCATTGTGCATCTTCATATACCATGTCATGAACTCCTCTACATGCTCGACCAAAAGCTCTTTAGCTGCCTCCGCGACCTGGCACGATAAAACGAATAAAAATGAAAAATATAAATATTAAATTACCTGGAACCAGTAAGTAAAGATGTGCAAAAACTTGATGAAGTCCTTGTCAGGCCAGCCGGTGACACCTTCCTTCTTGTCTTTCTCCGTCATGTTCACCAGCTTCTCAAGAACGCCACGTTCTTGAATGTGCACAAGCTTTCCAAGGATATCAACCTTGACGTTGGAAGGAAGCTGGGACTTCGCGAGCATTTGAAGCTTCTCCAGAGTTATTTGCTTCGTTGATGGTTTGATAGTGATATCTGTGATCGCCTTGAACCAATCTTCACCGACCGCCGGATCAGCAATGGTGAGGAATTTGTTCATCCGAACTGTGAATGTCTTGTAAACGCTGGAGAGGATCTGAGATTCTGTCTGGTTTGGTTTTCTGTTCGCAAGTTTTGTAGCGATTTGTCGCTTCAGTTGATTCTGCAAAAGAAACCGAAAATCAAAAAACAGTCAAAAGAAGAAGAAAAGATTACCTCCCAAAAAATCTTCACCAATGTCGTCTTTGGATACTCGTACCAAACGTCTTCTTTTCTGTTCGATCTCCACACTTCCACAGCTTTTCTATCTTCCTCCGGCATCCCGCGAAGAACATGATCGGTAGAAAGATCTGCAGACTTCACACAACAATTCCGTAAGAACTGCAAGGTGTGAATGATTGTTGTAGGAACCACACGAGCAGTTGCTCTGCAAAACAAAACAACATTTATTTAGTATTTAAATAATGAAACAAACAAGTCACTTACTCATTCAACCGATTGCAAGCAGCGATTAGTCTCTTCTCCTCTTGCACTGTGGATGCTATGAGTGTTGCACGTACACGCAAAGTCCATTTCAAACCTGGCTCTTCAGCAAGCAAAGTGTTCAAAGCAACCCGACGATGATTCCCATCCCACACCAGAAACTTTGCATCTTTCAGAAATCGATACCATGCAGAAAATGCTGGCTTATGCAAATCCGCTTCAAACTCTCTATCGACCTGTGCTTCTGACTCATTCCAACTTCGGCGTTCGTCTGCACTCAGCTGTGGTCCGAAAGATAAGGTGAACACTGACGTCTCCTGGTAAAATCCTTCAGCTCTAATCCATCCAACAAGGTCTTTCACGCCGTCCTTAGTGACATTCCTCAAACGTTGGTGTGGGAGCAACCTGTGAACCGGGATACGCGGAGGCTCACCAAGCTCAACTGGAACGTAGTGGTCTCGTCCTTGTAGCGATGTGTCAATATCTGTGTCATACCGAATAACAAGATCCCGAAGAAGCTTGGATGGAGCCTCAAGTGTCAGCCGCTCCGGAATTGCATATGATTCGGCAACATCCTCAGGAGCATCCAGTTTCCTCTTCTTATTGAACATTTTACTACCAAGATCAATATCCGGTACTTCCTCTGCATTACCGTGTTCTGCAGAGCTTCCTGCAATCTCCCTATTTCTAGGCATCCATTCACTCACCACAGTATGTTCATCAATGACTTGCGAACTATCCACAGGTTCATTGTTCGTCGGCATCATCTCTTTGTGTTGCAGTTGTTGCTTGGCGCCTCGGCCTCCTTTCTTGCCACGAGGTTTTGGAGCCATATCTGCAAGAGCTTCTTGGACGATATGTTCTTGAAGTGTCAAAGTCTTGTATTTATCTCGTAGTCTCTTACTCTGCCTTTGTCTCATTCTGCAATTACAACAACTGATAAGTGTGTGTGTGTGAGTTGTTTTAATTTATGGACACACATTTACTATATATGTATACCTATCAATATATATAGACACACACGCACACACACACATATTTATACGTGTAATGTTGTTTGTGTGTGTGCTCACTATATAATGTTCCTTGTGTATGTGTGTAATGTTGATTATGTGTGTGTGTGTGCAATGTTGTTTGTGTTTTGTGATGTGTCTGTGTGAGAGAATATGGGTATATTCATATCTCTTCACATGTATATACAGACGAAAAAGCATCATCTCATATATACAAGTCTTAAATTCATATACTTATACATACATACATACATAATATATATATATATATATAAGTCTTTTTAAGTATGTATTTAAATATATATATTTATATATACACACACACATGTATACAAGTCTAATGTTGTATAATCATACGTGTGTAAAATGTTATTTATGTGTGTGCGCAAAAACACACACACACACACACACACACACACGGATTTCCTGCCCGAATTGGGCAGGAAATCCTGCCGCCAGATGGTGCGGCCGCCGCACCATCCAGGCGGCAGATTTCCTGCCCGAATTGGCAGGAAATGTGTGTGTGTGTGTGTGTGTGTTTGCCGAAATCGGCAATAACTCATGCGTCGGAGGTGTGTGTGTGTGTGCACACGCGCGTGCGTTTGTGAATACAAAGAAATCCTACTGAATTTGCACATACATTCACAGAAATTACTATACACATATATAAGATTTTACCTGTAGCCATGTCGCCGTGACGCTCACACTAGCCTCTTGTCGCCGCAAAAAAAAGAACAAAAGTGCCCTCTCTCAACAATGGAGAATGGAGAAGAAGAATGGGTAGTCCTGACCTTTACCCTAAAATCTAACACTTAACCCTTTGACCCTTAACTATAAAACTGTGTTTAATTAAACCATACAACAGTATATATAATACTTACGATAAATAACATACTATATAAAAGGATACAAATACAAACACATATTTAAGTAAAAATTTGTATGTTAAAAAAACATATTATTATATAATTAAATAAATATTCGTGTAAAAATATGTATTTATAATTGACAATTGGTAGCGGAGCAAGTATTAATCAACATCTACATTTGATAAAATACTGGATCAAATAACTATATAATTATAATAAATAAATTAACAGAATATAAACAAGTCATAAATAAATATGTCAGATGAATGTAGATTAGACACACATTTATTTAAAAGACAATAAAGATTGCTCTATCTCTACGTGAAGTGCTATACTATATTAGCATCTAAGATCTATACGTTTCCTTGAATTAAATATTCGCCCACGTTGAGTCATGATTGTGAATTTTTGAAATGGTAATATCCGATATTTACCAAAAGATGATTAAGTAATGCTGTTGTTTTTCTGTCACGTTTGTGGTAACTGCTTGCAAAATGGCCAGGATTGTTTACGGCAATTTGGATCACGATGTTCCTGTGATAGATGGTGTTGGAATCATTCTTACTAATCAGATTAGAACGTTCTTTGGCATTTTTGATTGGCAAAGTGTTCGTCTTTTTAAACTTCTTCATGGGCAATCTGCTTTACAGATCGAAATAAACGAGGACCAAGATGCTGGAGGGAAGGATAATCCAGGATATGTTTTGTTACCGGATGAAGGACCATTGTTTAAGCTTGTCGTTGCTTCTGACTCTGAATACTCAACGTTGAAGAACCTTTTCACTTCTAATACCTGCAAAAAGGGAAGAATTCTTATCGAGGGTTCCACGATCATTCATACAAATGAATTGCCTATTGCGTATGATGGGGATGTCATTTTTGAGCTCCCTCCTTCCGAATACAAATACAAAGGAATGAATCGGAAAGAGGATGGACATACCTGGACAGCAGGAACGACCAGCAACTGGAATTTTCAAGCGAGGGTGTCCAGGAGCAAATGTGTTGGGAGCCTTTGCTGTATCAACCCGGACTGCCCTGCTTCTAAGGCAGGATTTCCGAACTGCACTAAATGGAAAGGATGTATTGTTTCCCCACCTTCAATCGACAAACTGGCAAAAGGATTGACATGTTTTTTCTGTAAAGAAAATCCATTGTGCCTTGAAGTTTGTCATGCTGTGGCGTTTTGCGTTTTCCCAGACGACATAACCAAGACTAGATTGTTTATCCACCAGGGAAAACATTCACATCCAGTGGGTGATGGTGTTTCTGCATCGAACAAAGAAGAAATGCATATGGCGGTCCAGAATGCAACAGAAAGAACTCCCAGAGCTAGTCCAAGAGTCATCGAAATGGCAGCATGTAAAGATGCTATCTTTGGTTTTCTATTAGATAATTCTGAGCCTGGAAGTTGGGATAAGCTCATGGATCATTTGCAACCATTATCAAACAATCGAAGGTACAATTAGAGTTTTACTTTGTGCTGAGCATTCTTTGATAATACCTTTGATGCAGAGTTCGTCAATGGGTAGCGTCCGCAAAGAGAACTGCTGCTGAAATGCCAGAGAATATTGATGGATTATTGGAGCTGAAACGAAGGTTGTCTATCCCATTCATCCACGTGATTCACTATCCTGGGATGAATTTCCGTGGTTCAGACGACCAGGCATTAGTTTTTAAGATGACGGTTTCAGGGCCAGGTTCTGGAATCGATTATGTAAGGATGTGCCAACCTCCTCTTGGCCCTTTGCAGAAGAGTTGGGTTCTACTTGATCACACACACCGTGTTGTTGATAAGTGGATCACTCTGGCATTGCATGTTTACGACCCAAAGTAAGATGTTATCTTTTTGTTGTTTGCTTAACTCTTTGATTATTTTATAGTGTGCGCCGATTATCCACCATTGCTTATGGTGACATGAAGAGACAAACGGCTGGAGCTGTGGAGAAGTTTTTTCGTGCTATGTTGGATGTCTGTTCCGAGAAGGGAATCTACAATGTGCAGTTCGCTGGGTTTATGTCCGATGAAGCAGGAGCGATCTGGCAAGCAATTAGGAATGTGTTCTTTAATGGCCAAGAAATTCCTGGACGTGAACGGAGCTGTATCTTTCACTATGAACAAGCCATACAACGTGTGACAAGGAAGTGGGTCCCTCTTGAACATCAACAACAACATCTTCAACTTTTGAGATCATGGCCAACAGCCACATCAACAACTGATCGTGAAGAAATTGAAAATAATCTTTTCCGCTTTTGGAATGAAAATGTGAAGGATGTTGGAGTTATGCAGACGTGGTTTTCATGGTGGGAAAGACAGAAGAATCATATTTCAAATGTTGTTCTTGAAAGCATGCCGGAGAATGCTGCAAGGGTTGTGCCCATGACAAACCAGTCGGAGTCTGTTCACGGAAGATGGAGGGGAAGGATACGAGGGGACCGAGTCCGAATGATGATCAATACTGGAGCAACATACAACTTCATATCGACTAGTCTAGTTCGTCAGTTGAATTTGAATGCAATAAAGATGTGTGAAATAAAGATCAATTTTGGCAAAGGTTCTCAAAATACTAATAATATAGCAAGGGCAATTCCTGTCCAAATCAAAGATTAGAAGGCTAAGCTAGACTTAGTTGTCTTGAATATGATGGGGTTTGATTTTGTTTTGGGTATGGAATGGTTCCATAAACATGTAATCGAAATGAGGGGTTCTGGAGATAATCGAATCATGCTTGCAGCAGATAAAGAGGACATTACGCTCAAAATGGAAATGCTAACTGATAAGGATTGGAATCCTATGTTCCTTACCTTAACTCAGTTGCATAAGGTAGTTAAGCATCGGGAACGTGTGTTTCTTGCAATGGTTTTGGATACTGGTGAAGTCAAAATAGGAGATGGTCAAGGATCAGTTCTCGAACCTATTTTGGAAGTCTTGAACATGTTTAAGGACGTGTTGCCGAAAGACTTGCCGCCCGAGTTACGTTCACGTCGAGATGTGGACCATAGGATAGAAATTTTGCCATTTTCGTCTCCACTGGCAAGAGCCCCATATCAATTGAATCCTCAAGAGTTAGTAGAATTGAAAAGACAGCTGATAGAATTGATTGGTCGAGGACACATTCGACCTAGTCAATCGCCATATGGTGCACCTATCTTGTTTGTAATGAAAAAGGATGGTATGATGCGAATGTGTGGACTATCGAGTGCTAAACACGATAACTATCAAAAATAAGTATCCTCTTCCATGAGTGGACGACTTATTTGATAGACTATCGAAAGCAAAGTATTTTTCAAGAATAGACTTGAGATCGGGGTACCATCAGATTCGGGTAGCAGAGAATGACATTGAGAAGACCTCTTTTCGAACGCATTATGGATCATTTGAGTTTTTAGTCTTGCCATTTGGGTTGTGCAATGCTCCAGCAACTTTTTGCACAATGATGGATGATGTGTTTAGAGACTATCTAGATGAGTTCGTAGTTGTCACGACCCGATACAGGATACAGGATACGACATACAGGATTCAGCCTCCCGATACAGGATACAGGATACGACATACAGGATTCAGCCTACAAGATATGCGATATAGGATTTCGGCCCGCAGGATATTCCCACAGGATATGCCACAGGATATTCCCGCAGGATATTCTCACAGGATATTCCCGCAGGATATTCCTACAGGATATTCCTATAGGATAAGGATGACCAATTTTGGCTAGTGACTAGATTAGGCTCATGACCAGATTAGCTTGGAGTTGTGAGCATAAAAGCTCCGACCTAATTGTTGTACAATCAGTTACTATCAACACCAGTCATTCTACGATTATTCTTGTTCCTTGTTCTTGTCTTGTTCTTGTCTTGCCTCCTTGCCTCCTGCTCTTATCTTGTTCCTGTTCCTCCTGGATCCTATCCGGTTCCTGTCTTGCTCTCGGATCCTATTCTGATCCTGTCCTGCTCCTGGATCCGTCCTGTTCCTGTTCCTGTTCCTGTTCCTGTTCCTGTCCTGCTATCGGTCCTGCTCCTGAGTCAAGCCTTCCTGTTCTCGGAATCCTACTCGCTTCCTGGTTCCTGGATCGTGGCTTGACAGTTTGATAGTAACTTTTTTCATAGCTCTTCGTTTCCCAGCTACCTTTTTTTTTTTCCTTGATTCTTTTCCTTCGTTTTTCTCCTTTCTTTCTTTCATACAATCATGGCTGATTTTGAGCACTTTCAACGCGAGCACCAAATGTTGCTTCATGAGCTGGCCACTTTGCGCCAAGTGGTCACCGATCTACAAGGCTCCACCCATGCGGCACATGCAGCTGCTGATGCATCCTCCAAGGCTGCTGCGCAGGCTCTCTCTCTCAGGCATCGGTGGTTCCTTCTTCATCGAACTTTTCTCCGGAGCCGAAGATCAGCATGCCAGAGAAGTTCAGTGGCAACCGTGTCGATTTCCAAGTTTCCTGAATCAGATCCGGCTCTTGATCCGCATGCAACCACGCCGCTACTCGACGGATGCACAAAAGGTTGGCCTTTTGGCATCCTTACTAAGTGGATCTCCACGAGCTTGGGTTGCTCCCTTGCTGGAGCGTGACGACCCATTGATGAAAGACTTTGAAGGTTTCGTGGCTGCCTTTGAAGCCTGCTTTGGAGATCCTGATAAGTACCGTTCTGCATGCACAAAGTTACGGAGGCTCACACAAGGATCCAGACCAGCTTCCGTTTATGCATCCAAATTCCAGCAATTGTGCACGAACATTCCATGGGACGAGACTGCATTGATCGAACATTTCCGTTTTGGGTTGAAGGACGACGTGAAGGACCTTCTCCTTACGTTACCGGATGCCCAAACGTTAGCGGAGATCATGCAACAGGCCGTTCGCTGCGACAACCGTTTGTTTGAGCGCCGTCAGGAAAAATTCCGTCAGCAGTTCCTGCCAGCCAACCCTGTAGCCGTAGCACATGTTCCTGCGACACCTTCTGGAGCAGTTCCTATGGAGGTTAACAATTCCAAGCGTGGCCCACTTTCAACTGCTGAGAAACAACGTCGACGGGGTGAGAACCTATGTTTGTATTGTGGTGCAGCAGGACACAAGGTGGCGGAATGTCCTAATAAAGCCAGGAAGTTCAAGGCGCGTGAAGCCGAAGCTGAAGTTCAGCCGGAAAACTTCAATGTCCACTTCGTCTAGGAGCCGCGAAGTTGGACGTAGGTGCGGGCTCCATTGGTGCTACTCATACCATTCCATCACTCAAGTTTCCTGTACACATTCGCCTCAATAATCGAGAGCTCAAGGAGTTTGCCCTGTTAGACACTGGTGCAAATGCATGTTTCATGGATGACACTTTTGCAGCTCAGCATGGCATTCCGGTGGTGAAGTTGAAGCATGCAATTCCTGTAGAGGTGGCCGATGGTCGTTTGATTGCTTCTGGCGCAGTTACCCACGCTACCACACCTCTCTCTTGCAATCATGGTGCATTCAACTGTTCGATTTCCTTCAACCTGATCAAAGACTCGGTCGACTCCCATCATTTTTGGCATGCCATGGTTCGTTGTTGCAAATCCGCAGATCGACTGGAGGTCTAGGACGCTCACGTTTTCCTCTCCAACAGCCAGGATCAACCCTGTACCTTCCTGTGTGCAGGATACATCCTTGGTGTCTGAGGCAGTACAAGCTACAGGATTGACTGTGCCTGTTCCTGTACCAGTGTTGAAGACTCCTGCTCGACAGGATTCACCTCATGTCAGTTCCTCAGCACATCCGCAGGCTTTCTCCACTCCTGTAAGTTTGCGGTGTCCTGTACAGGTTCTTCCAATCCTGTATCAGTGTCGAAGGTTCCTCCTCAACAGGATCCACCTCCTGTTGATCCATCAGCACATTCACAGGCTCTCCTCACTCCTGTGCATCCACGGACTTCTGTACAGGATTCTTCCAATCCTGTACACTTGTCAACATTCACATCTGTTTCTTCCAGTCCTGCTTCTTTTCATTACTCTGTTTCTATTCCACCCCCTAAGATCCTTCCTCTTTTTCAATCACAGCTTCTTCCTGCTCCTCTCCGAGTTCTTACCACTACCATGCATGAACTTACCACTGATCCTGCTCCTTTCCACCTTTTGCCTTTCAAGTAACTCCTACGTCCTCTTTCTACCTTTCCTGTGTCTGACTTCTCCTGTTTTTCAATCTCCTTCACCTACTCCTTCTCCTTCTCCTCCTTCTTCCTACCATCCAAGTACCACGACTTTAAGGACGTTTTTGACAAGCACAAGGCTACAGTTCTTCCTGTTCACAGGTCCTACGACTGTCCTATTGATCTTGCAGAAGGAAAGACCCACCGTTCGGACCGATTTACGCATTGTCACCCACAGAGTTGGAGGTTCTTCGCCAGTACATCGAGGACAACTTGGCATCCGGCTTCATTCGTCACTCAAAGTCCCCTGCAGGAGCGCCAATCTTCTTTGTCAAGAAGAAGGATGGGAGCTTACGTTTGGTTGTGGACTACAGGGGTTTGAATCAAGCTACCATTCGGAATCGGTACCCGTTGCCATTGATCCCGGAACTTCTCGATCGGCTGCGAGGAGCAAAGGTGTTCACGAAGATCGACTTACGAGGGGCCTACAACCTTGTACGGATTCGTCCGGCGATGAGTGGAAGACTGCCTTTCGTACAAGGTATGGACACTTCGAGTACACGGTGATGCCTTTCGGCCTTACCAATGCCCCAGCCGTGTTCCAACACATGGTGAACGACATCTTTCGTGACTTCTTGGACCAGTTTGTGGTGATCTACCTCGACGACATTTTGATTTTCTCCAAGGACCAGGCGGCACATGACAAGCATGTACGGTTGGTTCTACAGCGGCTTCGTGAGCATGGCTTGTATGCGAAGTTGGAGAAGTGTTTTTTCGATAGGGATTCTGTGGAGTTCTTGGGCTACATCGTCTCTCCTGCTGGCGTTTCCATGGACATGCACAAGGTGAAGACCATCGTGGAGTGGGAGAGGCCCAAGTCTGTACGAGATGTACAATGTTTCCTTGGCTTTGCAAACTTCTACAGGCGATTCATACAGGACTTCTCCAAGCGTGTACTTCCACTCACGGAACTCACCAAGCGCACAGAGGTTTTCTCTTGGTCCGACAAGGCGGAACATGCATTCACAACACTCAAGGACACCTTCACGACAGCTCCGATTTTAGCACATCCTGATCCTTCTCGTCCTTTCTTCGTTGAAGCAGATGCCTCGGATTTTGCAGTAGGATCCGTCCTATCGCAAGTTGGAGAGGACAAGTTGCTTCATCCTGTAGCTTTTCACTCTCGTAATTCCTGTCGGCGGAGATCAATTACGAGATTCATGACAAGGAACTCAAGGCCATTGTGGATTCGTTTGAGGAGTGGCGGCATTTCCTGGAAGGTGCTGCACATCCTGTACAAGTTCTTACGGATCACAAGAACCTGGAGTACTTTCAAACGGCTCGAGTTCTCAGTCGGCGACAGGCTAGGTGGGCGGAGTTCCTATCACGTTTTGACTTCGTCATCGTCTACAGGCCCGGTTTTCGGAATGGCAAGGCGGACGCATTGTCTAGGCGCTCTACCTTGCACCAAGCCCGGGCGATCCTGCATTTGACTGTCAAAGGCAAGTGTTGTTGGGTCCTGATCGATTCCGGCTTGCGGCACTGCAGGTTCATCAGGCTCCAGCAAATTCAACTCTCCAAGACGTCCGTTCGCAGTTGGCTACAGACGACTTGGCAAAGAATGTGTTCTCACACATTCATCCTGACGTTGCAAGTTCCTCTTCCTCCAGTTCCCGTCCAGACTACAACCTGTTCACCATACAGGATGGACTCCTGTACCGGGAAGGTCTCCTGTACGTTCCTGTTGGTGTTTGCAGGACTCGTGTGGTACAGGATTGTCATGATACCCGGCTACAGGACATTTTGGTGTGGCCAAGACAGTTGAGTTGGTGACTCGCAACTATTGGTGGCCTGGGTTGGGGTTTTGTGGAAAGGTTTGTACGGAGTTGTGACACCTGCAACAGGTCGAAGATGCCTCGTCATGCACCTTCTGGTCTTCTTCGTCCTCTTCCTGTTCCTTCTGCTCCTTGGAGATCCATTTCTATGGATTTCCTCACAGATCTTCCTCCTTCTCGTGGATTCGATGCAGTTCTTGTGGTGGTTGACCGTTTCACCAAGCAGGCTCATTTCCTACCCTGCAACAAGACAGCTACAGGTCAGACAACTGCCGAGTTGGTGATCCGTGAGGTGTTCCGACATCATGGTCTTCCTGAGAGCATTGTTTCCGATCGAGGTCCACAATTCATGTCCAAGTTTTGGCGAGAGCTTCTTCGGAGTCTACAGGTTAAAGCGGATCTTTCTTCAGGATATCACCCGCAAACTGATGGACAGTCAGAACGCACAATCCAGACCTTGGAGCAATATCTTCGTTGCTTCATCAGTTACCAACAGGATAATTGGTTGGACCTTCTTCCTATGGCGGAGTTTGCCTACAACAACTCCATTCACGCATCTACAGGCCAGACACCTTTCTTTGCTCTTACAGGCCACCATCCACGTTTTGACTTTGCTCTTCCTGCTTCTCCTTCTTCCGCTCCTGCAGTACAGGATCGTCTTCAGCATCTTCGCAGGTACAGGATGATCTCCAGGTTCACCTTCAGCAGGCACAGGAACGGTACAAGCATCATGCTGATGCTCACCGTCACCGGCACCTGCATACAAGATTGGTGATCTCGTGTGGCTTCTTCGTCGACACATTCGCACCAACAGGCCTTCTTCTAAGTTGGATTTTCAACGATTGGGCCCTTACAGGATCGTGGCGGAGGTAAATCCTGTAGCTTTCCGACTCGAGTTACCATCCACGGTGAAACTTCATCCTGTGTTTCACACCTCCTTGTTGGAGCCGTATCATCCTTCTTCTCTTCCTGGTCGTGCTTCTTCTCCTCCCCCTCCTGTGGTCATTGCTGGTGAACC
The DNA here is from genome assembly GCA_003024785.1 of Selaginella tamariscina. Lineage (NCBI taxonomy): Eukaryota > Viridiplantae > Streptophyta > Lycopodiopsida > Selaginellales > Selaginellaceae > Selaginella > Selaginella tamariscina. Next base: position 243,416 of record PUQB01000094.1, read on the forward strand.
TGAGTACGAAGTTGCAGCCATCCTTGATTCTCTCCATCGCCGTCAACTTCAAATACTTGGTGGATTGGAAAGGTTATATTGCCTACCGATCGCACTGGGAACCTGCATCCAACCTTACTCCATGCTTCTTCCAAAGTTGCTGCCTTCCATCGGCATTATCCTGCTAAACCAGGTCCCAAGACTCGTGGAACTCGTCCTTAGGGAGGAGGTGCTGTCACGACCCGATACAGGATACAGGATGATACAGGATGATACAGGATACAGGATACAGGATTCAGCCTACAGGATATGCGATACAGGATTTCCGCAGGATATTCCACAGGATATGCCACAGGATATTCCCGCAGGATATTCTCACAGGATATTGCAGGATATTCAGGATATTCCTACAGGATATTCCTATAGGATAAGGATGACCAATTTTGGCTAGTGACTAGATTAGGCTCATGACCAGATTAGCTTGGAGTTGTGAGCATAAAAAGCTCCGACCTAATTGTTGTACAATCAGTTACTATCAACACCAGTCATTCTACGTTATTCTTGTTCCTTGTTCTTGTCTTGTTCTTGTCTTGCCTCCTGCCTCCTGCTCTTATCTTGTTCCTGTTCCTCCTGGATCCTATCCGGTTCCTGTCTTGCTCCCGGATCCTATTCTGATCCTGTCCTGCTCCTGGATCCGTCCGTTCCTGTTCCTGTCCTGTTCCTATCCTTGCTATCGGTCCTGCTCCTGAGTCAAGCCTTCCTGTTCTCGGAATCCTACTCGCTTCCTGGTTCCTGGATCGTGGCTTGACAGTAGTGATGTATATTGATGACATTCTAATTTTCAATTCGACAATCGAGGAACATGTGGAACACTTAGAAAAAGTGTTTCAGAGGTTGAGAGAGAACCAGTTGTATGCTAAAGAAAGTGAGTGCGCATTTGGTTAAACCAAGATAGATTTCTTGCGACACTTGATCTCAGGTGGGAAGGTTGCCTGGATCCAAAGAAAATTCAAGCTATTACCGAGTGGATGACTTTAAAAGACGTGCATAAAGTTAGATCATTTCTTGGTCTAATAGGGTATTATCGAAGATTCATAAAGGTTACTCGAAAATAGCGGCCCCATTGACAATCTTATGAAGAACATTCCATGGCATTGGACTCCAGAGTGCCAACATGCGTTCGTCAAACTCAAAGAGGCTATCTCTTCTGAGCCAGTTTTATAGTTACCCATCTTTGAAGATCCCTTTGAAGTAGAATGTGACGCTTCCGACTTTGCAATTGGTGGTGTTTTGCAATAGAAAGGACATCCAATGTCCTTTTTCTCGAAGAAGTTATATGCTGCAAAACTTGATGGCCTACTCACGAAAAGGAGATGTATGCTATTGTTGCTTCCTTGGATTTTTGGCGTCATTATCTTTCAAGTCATGGCACTGTGGTTTGAACAGATAGTGTAACTCTAAAGTATTTTGAAAACGCAGCCGAAGCTATTGCTGAAGTATGCTAGATGGCAACAGAAGTTGGCACGATTTTCAGCCTAAAATCAAACATAAAGCGGGAAAGACAATGTGGTAGCTGATGCACTCAGTAGGAAGGGCCATCTGCGAATTATGTCAGCACCCATGTCAACTTTGGTGGATGAATTTGTGACGGCGTATCCTCAGGACAAGTTTGCTAAGGAGGCTTTAAGCTTGGTGGCAAAGAGGAAACAAGTTCATCAGTTACGAAGAGTGGTAATATTCCAGCAGGAATAGAAAGTCGAATGGATGCATTCAAATAGGTGCATTTTACGGTACGAGATGGAGTTCTTTATTATAAAGAAAAGAGACTCTATGTTCCAAAAGGGACATGAGGGAAAAGTTGTTAAGAGAGTATCACGATGTTTTTTTATCAGGACATGGTGGAAGGCATAAGACATTGGCTTTGTTGAAACAGGGATTCTATTGGCCGGGTATGATAGATGATGTTGCCATGTATGTCAAGACATGCCCCACATGTCAACAAGTAAAGGGCCAATCGCAAAAACAAGCTGGGAAGTTGCAGTATATACCGATTCCAGAGTGGCCATTTCAAAGTGTTACTTTGGACTTTATCATGGGATTGCCCAAAATCTTATGGTTTTAACGCGCTCATGGTGATAGTCGATCGGTTTTTCAAAGGTTGCTCATTTCATTTCCAACTGTAGAGACAGTGAATGCAATTCAAGCAGCGAAGTTGTTCTTCCACGAAGTCATAAGAGTGCGCAGGCTACCAGAAATGATGATCTCAGATTGGGATCCTCGATTTACAAGCAAGTTTTGGGGGACATTGTTTAAGCAGTTTGGTACGATGCTGAAGTTCAGTACGGCTTACCATCCGTAACAGATGGTCAAACGGAGAGAGTGAATTGACAAGTCGAGGACTATCTTAGATGCTATGTTCAAGGTGATCAACTTGATTGGGATGAACACTTAAAAATGACTGAGATATGTTACAATAACTCGACACACACTACAATCGGATGTAGCCTGATGGAAGTGTTAACTGGGAATAAGGGTGGTATTCCTCAGAGCATGGTGTTACCAAAAGATGATAGCAATTGAGTCCATCTGTAGCAGAGTTCACGAGACAATTGTATCGGACATGGGAAGCTGCTCGTCAAGCGATGGCTGTAGCACAGGAAAGGTATCGTCAGTAGTACAATAAGCATCGGCAGGATGTAGAGTACCAGGTTGGAGAATATGGTATTGTTGAGTACCAAAAACCTTAAGGTTCCAACGACTATTTCGGGGAAGATTCTATCACACTACATAGGTCCATACAAGGTGGTGAAGCAAGTAGGGAAAGGGCTTATGAGTTAGATCTTCCTCCGAAGTTGGGAACAATACACAATGTGTTTCATTTCAATTTACTCAATCCATTCCACAAGGATGAGAAACATCCGCAGAGATATGAAAACTTACGTTCGCTTCCTGAGTTTGGTCGGCGATACGAAGGAGTTCGAAGTTGAGTCGATTTTGGATGCAAAGGATATTAAACGCCGAGGGACACGGAAACGTAAATGAGAATATCTTGTTAAGTGGAAGGGTTATCTGGCATGCGAGTCGACATGGGAACCATTGGATAATCTACAGAATGCGATGGAGATAGTGAAGGAGTTTGAGGCAAAGTCTTAAATTGTTAGTAATGATGATGAAATAAAGTGAACTTATTTCTTATTAACCTAGGGCCGACAGACAACCTTAACTAGAGGCCTCCAACATAAATTCTAGTTAACTTAAAGAAATTAACTAACTTGTTATCTGTGTTGGGTGACAGACTTTGCAGACGCGCAAAAGGTCTCCAAGTGACTTCTTGTTGCAGGTGGTGCCTCTAGCAGTTGAGTTCTCGCTCAGTGAACAACGGTTCTGAAGTACTTGGCTTCGCATAATGCAAGGGGGGTAATAAAACTTGTGAACTTTTTGTTGACTTCGCATAGAGTGATTAGCGTTAGTTTTTAGTTAACTTTTCCTAACCTAGTCTAGTCTTGGAGTTAGACATCAACGAGGACGTTGACATTTCCAAAGGCGAGGAGTGTGTCATAGTTTTTACTATGACTCGACCTTTACTTTGGGGATTGATTATTGTTACTTACCAAGTTGTGTGACGAACCTTAGTTGTAGACCTCGTTTAGTGCACTTAGGTGTTTAGGGGTAGTCTGGCCGGCTGTCACTAGGTACCTCAAGAAACTCTAGGCGAAGGTAGTACTTACCCTCTAGAAAACTCTCCCTCAATTTGACGTTACAAAGATAGGTTTTCTATTAAATATAGCTTGTCAAAAAGGGTTAGGACACCCCTAGGGTTGCCCCTAACCCCACGCCCTAATACCCCCCCCCTAGGGGTTAGGTTTAGGGTTAGGTTAGGACAACCGTTTTCTCTAAGGGCTGGCATTTCCGTGCCAGCCCACTTACTCACTTAGGTAAATGGGGGGGGGGGGGGGGGTCCGTCACATAAATAAGTAGTAGAGTATATGTAGTGAGGCTTCCTGGGTTCAAAAGAGAGCTCGTTAACCTCTTAGCGGTGCAAGCTAAGCTTGTGTTGTCAAGGTGCAACCCTTCGTTGTGCCGCCCAAACTTCCACACAATAGGGTACAACCCACCCTAGGGTTAGACTATCCTTATCGTTGGCAGGATCTTGCCTTTGAGATAAGGGCACATCACTTCCAAGGAGTTAGTTAGATTCCTTGGTTTCGAAAACCTGTTCGCAAGCTTAAAGGCATTGCCTAAATTCATGTTCCGCAAAACTAGTGGTTGAGGCCTCGCTCCAGCTGCCTCAACCACGCCAAGCTAGGAATGACACCTAAAGCTCGGCTAGTCAGTGTATCCTGATTCACAAGGTGAGTCTCGTTCGTGGACTTAGTCAGCTAGGGGTTTGAGTTCCTAGGGCTTGGGTTCCTAATACGAGTAGATAGCGAGATGTACATAGCCGGAGGAGCTACGACCATAGGACAAAGGGGGATAATCAACCTCGTAGGAGGTCCCGATTAGAGACTAGAATCATAGGTCTCGTTCCCTCAAGTGGCAGCCCTACCAACCTAGGTATGGTGACAGTGTCATAGTTTTACTATGACTCGACCCTTTACTTTGGACGTTGACTATTGTTACCTATTGTACTATGTTGACGGACCCTAGATGTAGTGAGAAACAACCCCGCTTAGTGCACTTAGGTGTTTAAGGGTAGTTCGGCCGGCTATTTTTAGATGTCGCGAGAAACTTTAAGCGAAGGTAGCACTTACCTTCTAGAAAATCCACCCCCGATTTTGACGTCCTAGTTAGATGAGTTTGACATGTTAAATAGGGTTAGGAACACCCCTAAATTGACCTAAACCTAGATTTGCCCTAACCCACGCCCTAAAACCCCCACCCCCTTGGTTAGGGTTTAGGTGTAGGGGTTAGTGTGCAAACTCATCTCATTAACTAAGGGACTGGCATTCAGTGCCAGCCCACTTACATACAGAAGAGGGGGGGGGGGGGGTCTGTCACATAAAATAAGGTAGAGTATACGTAGGAGAGCTCCTAGGTTCATGACTGAGTTTGTTGCTCTTCTGCCTGTGCAAGATTTAGCTTGTGTTGTTAAGGTACAACCCTCTGTTGTGCCGCCCTAACTTCTAGATGATAGGGGTACGTCCACCTTCGAGGTAGATTACCCTTAACGTTGGTGAATGAGGTCTTGTCAGGATGCACGTTCTAAGAGGCAAAGGATGTGACTTGTTTCCAGCCTCCTCCTCCACGTCAAGCTAGGTGTAGCACTCATGGCCAAGCAAGGCACATCCGTGTCCTTGACCGGCTGTGGGTGTGGGATCTTGTTTGACAGGTTCAAATTACCAGTTCCTGAGGGTTCACTAAGGGGTTCTAAAGTTGGCATTTAGGGGCCACGTTTGTGGCACTTGGTGCAACTCTCGAATCTAAAGGGCTATGGCATGATAGACCACATCGTGGAAGGCAGTGTCACATGGAGATGTGACACTGGGCTAGAGGTCACATGATACAACACCTGAGGCATGCCCTTTGGGGTTGTGTCATGGGTTTGTCGCCAAGGGATTGGATACTTTAATAAACATACATGCTTGTGTTTGCACTAGGGTGTTAAACCTTGAGCATTCTCTCAAGGGAGGTTAGGTCTCGTAACTAGGTGTGCTTTGGCACACCTGGCTACGGGGTGTTCTCCTTAGGCTCTAAGGGTTTGAATAACCTAAGCTCATTAGCAAAAGCCCTATCATGAGACACTCGCAAAGTCAAGTACTTAAGGTTATCCAAACCTAGCCTTAGGGAGTTTGCTTAGCAAAACACTCGTGTCCACCTACAGTGCATACTCGTGTCCTCACTAAGTACTAGCCCTAGGTCTAAGGTATGACTTGGCCACTCAAACCCTTAGGGGTTAGTTGTGGTTCAGGGTACCCCTTGTCGCCCTTAAGGGGTTGTACTCCCGGATGAGGGTGATTCCTCGAGGGTAAGTGACGATGCCTTAGCTTTGTCACGGGGGTATGTGTGAAACACATCTTTTTTATGGGGTTAGGGCATGAGCCTGTCTAGGTCTACTGGGACAGGATCCTAAAGTTTACTCGGGTTATCCTCTAGGATTTAGAAGATGGTCATTCTGGGGACTTAGGGTAGGACTCTAAGTCTTTTGCTTAATTGGGCCCTTGAGTCAGACTCTTAGGGTTATCTTAGAAGACTTAGCATTGCTCACACATGGTGATGATGTCGAGTGGCCACTTGGCAACCATGTGTTGCCACGTGTTGGCCCTTCGGGTTAAAACTCTGACAGACAGAGAGAGACAGCTAGAACGCAAGGAGATGATGTGTGCACTCTGCGGAGGCCCATACCCGCTTTACTGATGCTCATGGGTATCGTTAATCAAACCAATGCTAGAAGCGCAAGCAACCGGCACCGCTAGGGCAGGTAACGGGCAAATCCCCGCCAGCCCAACACCAACCCCCACATCGCAAGTAAACCAAGTAATGGTCGTATTGCTAGGACAAGATGACAAGACAAAAATAATGCCGCAAGCTCCCTTAGTGGACAAAACAAGGCAACCTCAAGTACGCAGAACTAGGGGAACACGAAGACGCCACAAAAGGGAACGGGCAACAAAACCCACAGTATTAAAGTAGTGGGTAAGGAAGTAAACCAATGTACCAACCGCTTCAGAATCAACAAAGCCCAACCAAGGCCTAGAATCGTTGAGAAAGGCGAGGAGACGGAGACGCCCGCCTTCAAGATGGGAGAGACCCAGACATCGACAAGGCAAGAAGTGCCACTAATTCCAACCACACGATGGGGGAATCAGGCACAACCAACAGCAAGGCCCCTGTTAGAGGCCAAAATATAGCATGTAGGAACTGCATACATAGGACTTTCCTACGGTGGAGGAATAACTTGTAGGAAAGTAGTAGTAGGAAATATCCTGTGTACAGGAAAAATCCTATAGGGTAGGAAGGATCCTACGGTTGCAGGAAGCAGACAGTTATGACGGTTGGAGGAGGACAGGATTCGGTTAGGGCAAGGGGCAGAAGGAGAGAGAGACTATGAAGGCTATGAAGGCTATGGAGAGCAATGCATGAGAGAGAGAGTATCTTTGGGAGAGAAGTAAGTCTCCACACTTGCTATCTCTTTGTATTCATATAGTAATGCAAGTGCATATTTATGGGTATTGTGAATGCTTATACATGGCAATGGCCAAAGCAAAATCCTATCCTTGACCTTAGAGACGAGATAAGTATATATAGAGCTCTATTGGACGAAATCCCTACACTTTAACTTGCAAAGCTTTTCCTGCGCTGTGAACAGTGTTTTCTGCACACAGGAAAGTTTTGTATGTTAACACATGGCGACCACGGAGGGATTTCGCCATTGTTGTGGAGGAATTTGTTGAATTCCTAAGTGAGAAGTGATATAGCTCTGAGAGAAGTAGAGCTTAAGTGAAAAAGAAGTGTGTATATATATGATGATGGATGGAGCCTTGGAGGCAACATAATCCTAACTCGTCTCTAGCAAGAGAGAGAGATAATAGGCAGGCCGAGAGAGAGGCTGCCCGAGCTGAGCAAATAGAGCTTGCTAATAGGCAAGAAGCTCTTATAAAACTCATTGATCAGATAGGAGAAAGTGCTGCTAAAGGTGTGGAGGATATACAATACGGTGACTATCAAACTGCAGGAGAAGAGGAGTTGGAAGGAACTCCTCGGAGAACAGGATTTCCTATTAGACCAGGAGGAGTATCTCCTGGAAATTCCCCTCTTGGTGAGGAGGAAGGTGGTAGAGAAAACCCACCGAGTATGTCTAATATGACACTTTTCCCCGGAATGTTGGGAGGCACATTGATGTTCCCAATATTTTCCGCAGGAAAGAAGGAAAATCCTAAAAGACATTTATTGCAGTTTGAGGAAGTTGTAAAGTTGTATAAAGTAAGCAATGCAGATAAGTTGCTTATATTTCCTCACACATTAAAAGGAAATGCATCTGATTGGTATTATGAGTTGGAGAAAGATGTGAGAGAAGATTATGAGAAAGTTACAGAAGCTTTTAAAGAATACTTTAAAAAGGAAGAGTTGCCTGAAGAGCACTTAGAGAAGCTCAGAAATATCCTACAAGGAAAAACTGAAACTCTAGAGGAATATACACACCGTTTTAAAAAGCATGAAAAGAAATGCTCACTATATGTTAAGGAAGAAGCTTTGCTTCAATGGTATAAGCAAGGATTGCAGAAGCCATATAGGCATTATGCAATGACAATTGAGGAAGTAGACAGGAAAGATCTTGTAAAGCATCTTAAAGATTATGAGAAGAAGAGGAGACAAATAGAAAATATAGCAGAAGGAAAGATAAAATCCTCAAGGAGAAAGGAGGATAGTTCAGATGATGAGGATGAACCTATCAAAGTTCGGGATTATAAGGCTGATGAGAGAATGTTATTACAGCTAGTTAAGTCCTTGAAAGGTAATCCTGTGTATAAGGAATTAGATGCCAAAGTATGGTGTGCCAAGTGTAAAAATCCTGGACATACTAAGGATGAGTGTAGACTACAGTTGCCAAAATGTCAAATATGTGATAAAGAAGGACATTCGGCAAAAGACTGTAAGTATTTTATTAATCAAAATGTGGCACGTGTGGAAAAAGAAAGGAGAAAGAAGGAAGAAAGGAAGGCTGGTATAACAGGCCGTTTCCTGTGAGACAACCACCTGTTACCACATTCCCATCTCGGAATAGGAAGCTCTATTATGAGGAACAGCCTGGGAGTTGGGAAGAAGGAAGAAAGGAATCCTTTTGATAACAGAAGGAATGTTCCTTATACAGGAGGAGATGATAGGCTGTATGAGGGGAATCAAACTAGATATGCTCCACCATATAAGCCTAATATGGGAAGGAAGGAGACGTCCTACAGAGGACCAGAAAGATATCCAAGAAAAGAAAGTTATGGAGATCAAAATAACTATAGACAAAGACAAGTACAAGGAAGGAATTCTATTAATCTTACTTGTTATACATGTGGAGAGAAAGGACATATTTCTCCAAATTGTCCTAAGAATCAGCCTTCCACCTCAAACAATGCTCCAAGAGAGAGCTTGGAGCTCGGTTCATTGATGTGGACGAGAATGAGCTAGAAAACCATCCTGCCGTGAGAGCAGTAATCTGTACAAAAAGAAATATATGTCAGAAACAGGAATACCTTCCAGCAGAAGAAGGAAATTCTGTGTATCCATTGCGGGATAGTACGCAAACAATGGGAGAGATGAACACTCATCTCCAAGAACGAGATCTCCCTGAGTATATCTCGGATGATGATACACAACCGACGGATATACCTAAAGATCTAAAAATAACTGATTCTATTTTAGGGAAGAATATTCAAGAGAAAAAGAATATTCCTGTAAAACAGAGTAACCCTAGAAAACAGAGCATTCCTGTGAAACGGATTCAGGATGACGTGGCAGAATCAATGGCTCAAAGTGCATTGAGCCAAGAAATTACAATACGTTGGGACAATTAATACATATTGCCCCATATATTAAAAATCAAATCTTGGAAATGTTGAACATTGTTCCAAAATCCTTACCTGCATATACAGGAAATGAAATTCACCGAGTAGAAAAACATTATGAAAAAGAAGGTGATTATGATGGGTATGTGCCCAGCATTACTGTATATATTGGTAAAAACAAGATAAAAGAAGTCCTTATAGATGGAGGCTCAGGAGTTAATTTTATTGAGGAACATGCTTGTAAGAAAATGGGTTTAGGACCCATTGAGCCTGCTCCTTTTAATTTAAAAATGGCAGACCAGAGAAGTGTCAAGCCTACAGGTATAGTGAGAGGAGTGACTATATCTATAAAGGGTCTTAAATATAAAGTGTCCCTTATTGTCCTCCAAATGGAAGGAAAAGATACTGTATATACTATGTTATTAGGTAGGCCTTGGCTGAAAACTGCTAAAGTTATACAGGATTGGGGAACAGGAAAGATGACGCTGGGAGAAGGAGAAGGAAAACCGGTGATATACAATCATACAAAAAGGTATGTTAAAAAGGAAAAAGACCCCTTATTTTAGAAGGATATGACTGGTTTAATGGCTTAGACGATCAGGAAGAAGTAGAAATCCTGAAAGCATATCCTGACTTAAAAGTCCTGACAGATATAGACTTAAACGTAGTGCTGAAAGGAAAGAAAACTGTTCAGCAGAAGGAAGAAGATAGGCCCGGATTGCAGGAAAAGTTCTATAAGGCAATCCCATATGAGATTGATTTACAGGAACAACCTGCAGAGTATACATATGTGTATACTACAGATCCTTTGCAGCAAGTGAATATAGGTACAGAAAATGAACCTAAAAACCTATTCATTGCTCAGGAATTAGATAAAGAATTCCAGGAAAAAGGATTGAATTTGCTTCAAAAATATCAGGATGTTTTTGCCTGGTCCTATAAAGATCTTAAAGGCATACCTCCTGAATTGTGTACACACACTATACAATTATTACCAGGAAGTGAGCCTGTGAAACAGAGAGCATATAGGATGAATCCTAATTATGCACAGCTTGTGAAGGAGGAGATAGATAAGCTGTTAAGTGTAGGTTTTATTTATCCTATACAGGGTGCACAATGGTTATCACCACTTGTGATTGTTCCTAAAAAGAATGGAAAGTTGAGAGTATGTGTAAACTATAAGAAGTTAAATGATGCCACAAGAAGGATGTTTTTCCTATCCCATTTACAGAAGAAATGTTGGATAGTGTGGCCGGACATGAGATGTATTCCTTTATGGATGGATTCTCAGGATATAATCAGATTCTAGTAGCTCCGGAGGACCAACATAAAACAGCTTTTATAAGTCCATGGGGTGCATATGCATATAAAGTTATGCCATTTGGCTTATGTAATGCACCTTTTACTTTCCAAAGGATCATAACTGATACCTTTAGGGAATATTTATTGGATTTTATGAAAGTTTTTATGGATGATTTTAGTGTATATAGTGATAAAGAGAATCATCTTTATTGTTTAGAAAGGTGTTTTCAGAAATGTAAGCAAAATCAGTTGCTTTAAATCCTGAGAAATGTAATTTTTTTGTAAAATCAGGAGTTCTCTTAGGACATGTAGTATGTAAGGAAGGAATCCTGGTGGATCAGGATAAGGTTAAAGTTATACTTACCTTACAATCACCGCAGGATCTAAAAGAATTAAGGCGGTTTTTAGGAAAGATTGGCTATCATAGGAGGTTTATTAAGGATTATGCCCAAATAGCCAGACCTTTAACTGACCTTTTAAAGGCAGGAAAATCCTATGATTGGACTCCTGCATGTCAGGAAGCTTTTGATACATTAAGGAAATCTTTAGTAACAGCACCTATATTAGTGAATCCTAAATGGGACAGGGAATTTCATGTGCAGGTTGATGCCTCAGACATCGCAATAGGAGCTATCCTTACGCAGACGCAGGAAGATGGAAAGGACCGTCCTATCTACTATGCAAGTCGCAGGTTAACACCGGCAGAGGTAAACTATACTACCACAGAAAAAGAAGCTTTAGGAATGGTATATGCAATTCATAAATTCAGACACTATTTATTAGCTAATAAAGTCAAAATCTTTGTAGATCATAAGGCTTTGTTACATCTTTTAAACAAGCCAGTCCTAACAGGACGTTTAGCTAGATGGTTTCTCCTGTTACAGGATATGATTTTCAAATCATACATAAACCTGGTAGACAGCATGAACAGGCTGACCATTTAAGCCGCATTAAACAGGAGAAGTTCCAATCCAGTACATGGATGACTTTCCTGATGCACACTTGTTTCATGTGCACATTCCTCCTACATGGATGGAGGATATAAAAGTTTATTTGTCGACTGGACTAGTTCCACCATCCTATGAGACTAATGATCAGAAAAAGTTATTTGTCGTGAGGACACGACGTTATTCTTTGGTGGGAGGAAAGTTATATAAGACGGGTCAGGATGGAGTGTTAAGACGTTGGGTGGAACCTTTTGAGGTTATGGATATCCTGAAAGAGGCCCATGCGGGTCTAGCAGGAGGGCATTTTGCAGAGGAAATAACTGCAAGGAAAATATTACAGGCTGGGTTATGGTGGCCTACATTATGGAAGGATGTAGGAGATTTCTGTAGGAAATGTGATAAGTGTCAAAGAGCACATATACCACCTAAGAAACAGGTATATCCTTTAAATCCTATCCTACCACTAGAACCTTTTCAAAGGTGGGGAATGGATTTTATAGGACCTATAAATCCTGAGTACAAAAAGGAATCAATATATTCTGGTACTTACGGATTATATGACTAAGTGGGTAGAAGCAGAACCTATGAGGAAAGCTGATGCTTATAATACAGCCCGTGCTATATATAATATGATTATAGTGCGGTATGGAATTCCTAAGGAAATCATAAGTGATAGAGGAAAACACTTTATTAATGAAACAATTCAAACACTTATGGAAGAATTTGTTATAAAACATAAGAAATCTACACCTTATTATCCTCAAGGGAATGGTCAAGCTGAATCTACAAATAAAGTCCTTAAGAATGTTTTAAGGAAAGTGATTCAGGAAAATGGAAAAGACTGGGATGAAAGACTTCCTGAAGTCTTGTGGGCTTACAGGACAGCCTATAAGGTTGTAACAGGAATGACGCCTTTTAAGTTAGCATATGGACTTGAGGCAATAACTCCTGTTGAATATATTGTGCCATCTTTAAGGATTGCTGTAAAGCATAATTTAGGTGAGCAAGAATCCTTTACAACGTAGGTTACAGGATTAGAAAAAACTGGATGAGATAAGATTACATGCTTTATTTGGACTGTACAGGCAATTCAGAAAAGAAGGAGAGCCTGGTATAAAGGAAAAAGAATGATATAAGAGAAGGAGATTTGGTCTTGTGGTATAGAGGAAAGTTTGATAAACCACAGGATAAATTAAAAATGAAATGGTTAGGTCCATTCAAAGTCAAGGAGATAAGTGAGGAAGGTGTGGTAAATGTTGAAACCCTAACAGGAGACGGAATGCAGGAAAGGGTAAACATAAATAAGTTGAGGAGGTATGAAGTATCATTTATAGACGTTGAGATATTTCTATACGAATATTCCAATACACTTGGAAATCAGCGCCAAACCTAGATCTAGGGTTTGTAGCTTCTTTCTTCGCGGATATGGCAGGAGGGAAGAATACTCTTGTGGTGAAAAATTGCCGATCTCTGCATAAGGCGGCTGAGGATTGGCATGTGGCCATTTTACAGTCATGTTGACGGGATGGGAGATCAATCCGGAGCTGGAGAACGCTCTTCAGGGATTGGGTCTTGAGAAGTATGCTCACCTTCTGGCGCAGGTAAATCCTGATGCGCTACAGTGCTATCATTTCATCATGATGGCGAAAAGATGGTTGGGGATAACTTCTTGCATATGCCGAAGGGAGAAGGATGTTGATTAATGAGAAGGCAATCGCGGAGTATTTTCGGTGCCATTAGGAGAAGGAGAGTGAGGTAGATAAGAAGAATCTAGATATCTATCTGAAAGGGGAGGCAATACAATAGCAAGCTTGGCTTGCGTGTGGGATTTGGAGGAAGAAGTGAGCTTGTGGTAAATTTTCTGGTGAACTCTTTTGAGTTCAGACTTTCTTCCACCACAGCTTCAAAGACAGTTATGTCGCTGTATGACGCACTTAAGACGGGGAAGTGTGCAGGAGTGCACGTTATCTCCTCAGGAAACTGGGTGAGTATGTTTTTTACTCAGGAGAAGGAGATACAGCAGAAGGAGTCTCCGATGATTGGCATTGGCGTGGATACAGACACTTGTGAATCATGTGATGGAGTGTGGAGAGGAAGTTGAGGAGCAGGATATGCTAGTAAGTTGCAGAAGGTGCTCACACCTCAGAACAGGCTGATAGGAAAGAAGGTACAGGAAGTGACTAGTGGGAAGCGTCAGGAGAGTACCAGTAAGGTGATGAAGACACCACCGGGGAAGAAGCAAAAATATCACGAGTGATGCCGATGCGGAAGTCCGTGCGGAAGGGAAAGACGAAGCCCGCGACGGAGAGCATCCATTTGGATGATGAGGATTCGACAGGAACAGGAGAAGAGGAGGAGGAAGAGCACACGGAACAGGTTTTGAGGGTGAAGCCGCTGAAAACCAGAGAGCCACAGAAGGTGGGACAGCGTCCGGAGAAGAAGACGTTGGAGGAAGTGGTACAAATGGAGCTAGAGAAGCCACATGAACAGTACCAGCGACTCAGACGAAGGTAGCAGAGGATAAGTTGAAAGAACAGTCGCAGGATAGACGTCTGGTGAACACAATAAGGAAGAGAAGTCGCCTGAGTTGCGGGAGTGACGAAGGAGGAGTTACCAACAATGGAGAAAGGGAAATCGGTGGAGTTGTCACCGGAGCAGTTAGGGAATAAGGGAAAGGAGATTCCCGGGGATATTCCAGGAACAGTTGAGGAGGCAACTGCAGTTTGTTGTAGTTACCAATGGGGCAAGATCAATCACCAAGTGAAGGCATGGGACGTGTTCCAATGACACGGCAGCCATGGTTCAACCGTGGAGCGGCAGGGCATTCTCCAAGAGGAAGAGGTACGTTTGCACGAGGAGGGTATCCTATGCATCACGTAGGTGGGGGAATGACTCATGGCTACGAAGCGGCGGCGGAAGAAATGGCAACAGAGTTTATGGAACCAGGGACATTCATGGACGGTGGTAAGGCGGAAATCCTTCAGACAGGAGGAAGTGCCTATGGAGGTTGAGGTACACTGGCGCAGGTTTTGTCTCGTATGCACAGGAGATACTGGACAAATCGGCGAAGGTGAGTTCAGCATCGCAGGACGTACCACAGTTGGCTTCAGCATTGTACAACCAGTTTGTGAATATGGGCTACACAGTGAAGGACAGAGCAGAATTTGCAGGTTGATTGCAGAAGCGGTGGAGGCAGTGGTAATGCCAAAGATCAACACCATGCAGGCTACGGTTAGTAGGATAGGGCACACGACCGGTGAAGGCAAGGACTCCTAGTCCTACGGTTCTTGAGAGCAAGCCGGTGAGTGTTTCAGAACCTATGCCGATGGCGCAAAGATAGTCAAGACACAGGAAGAACTCCGACAGGGAGGAGCACTACTGACGGTGCTGGGAGAGGAACTTCAACGACTGCAGATGGAGAACCAGGTCTCCGACTGCAGGTGGCATCCATGGCACAGGAAATGGAGAAGGTAAAGGCAGAGTTTGTGAGGTACAAGGAGGAATATGAGACAGAGTATCCTGAGGAGCCGCAGGAGAATGAGGGTGCAGGACAGGTGCAGAGAGGACACTGCAAATTCAAGGTGGGGAATAGTGTTAGAGGCCAAAAATATAGCATGTAGGAACTGCATACATAGGACTTTCCTACGGTGGAGGAATAACTTGTAGGAAAGTAGTAGTAGGAAATATCCTGTGTATAGGAAAAATCCTACAGCAGTAGGAAAAATCCTACAGGGTAGGAAGGATCCTACGGTTGCAGGAAGCAGACAGTTATGACGGTTGGAGGAGGATCAGGATGCGGTTAGGGCAAGGAAGGGCAGCAAGAGAGAGAGACTATGAAGGCTATAGGCTATGGAGAGCAATGCATGAGAGAGAGAGTATCTTAGGGAGAGAAGTAAGTCTCCACACTTGCTATCTCTTTTATTCATATAGTAATGCAAGTGCATATTTATGGGTATTGTGAATGCTTATACATGGCAATGGCCAAAGCAAAATCCTATCTTGACCTTAGAGACGAGATAAGTGTATATATAGAGCTCTTTATTGGACGAAATCCCTACACTTTAACTTGCAAAGCTTTTCCTGCACTGTGAACAGTGTTTTCTGCACACAGGAAAGTTTTGGATGTTAACAGCCCCCACCAAGAGACAATGCAACCACAGTGACTACGTGAATGATGTGCCAACCATTCCGGTTTGCATGGCAGGCCGCACGATCAGCAAGGTGATTATAGATGGAGGGTCGGCAATCAACATTATGTCAATGAAGCTCCATCGGGAGTTGCATATGCCAACTCTAGAGCCTACTCCCTTCCAGGTACGCATGACAAATAAGGCCGAGGTAGCACCCAAGGGCATCTTGAGGGCAGTAAGAAGTCGAGGTCCAAATGGTCAAATTTTGGATAAACATTGTGGTCCTCGACATGCATGCCAGAGGGGGATTCGACTTGCTCCTTGGTTGACCCTACTCAGGGGTGCGAAGGTGCAACTTGATTGGGAGCACCAACAAATAAGATTCCACACCAGGGGGGAAAAAGGTCCATGTCCACAGGCCAAATCCAAGCACCCGCACAAAGATTCAGGGTGCTAGAATATTAGGAGCCAAGTAGGCATAGAGGATGGAGCGAGGGCACAACGGCAACCCCGATGGCCAACCTCCAAGCTCGGCCGCACTAGGCAGAAGGCCATCACCAAAGGCAGCACGGCACGAATTGAACCAATGATCGCAGGGGGGGCAACTGAGCCTGAAATTATCCAGACATAGTGTGGGAGAGTAAAAACTGGTTCACCAACCACCATGACGATTCTGGAGGACCCACTTAAACACACCCCAGTCAGACGATCGCACCAATCACACAGGCCTGACCCAAGCCCAGCATAGACGATAGCCCTATATCAGCCCCGGCCTCAACAACGAGTACCACTCCCAGGGATAGCCACACTAGTCACCTCGGAGAACATCATGAGGACTACCACGTCACCTATACTTGGGAAGGAGGTGTACAGTGCCACACTTCCATTTCCATGACCACAGGTTAAACGGAGAGGAACGGCCGGTGGTGATCGAAGAGATTTTGTATCCATCAAGGGCTAGGAGCGAGGAGACAATTGTGGTTGACAAATTCTTTGACCTTCTATGGGGAGAAGTGGAGGCCCAGGATTCACTGAGAAGGCCAGACAATTCATTCAATTGGCAAAACTGGTAGCTAGTTAGATTGGTGCAGGGGAATTCAGTTCTGCATGGATGGGAGCGCAGTCTTCCGCATTATGTTTGACGAACTAGCAATAGTCTTCCGACTACCAAGGGATGTCCTTGCCTTAGGAGAATTTTTGGACACGGAGTTTCAAAAGCCCGCCACCACAAGGACCCATGCGCTACGAGGCATACAAGTAAAGGAGAAGCAGCCAATTCATAGCACTAGTGGCCTTCATGCTCACAGGAAGTACAGGGAGACAGATCACTAGGCAGTTGGTGAACAGTCTCTACAAGGCCTGGGAAGAAGTCGTGGTAAATTGGGCAAATTGCCTTAAGCAGTACTTGGTTTTAGCTCTACCCAACGGAATTTCACAGGGTTTGGACTGGGACTGAGCAAAGACTTTCCACGGCCAGCCATATCGCTATTATGATCACAAGCTCGTTTGGCCAAACGATAATTAGAGCACCACAATTGCTCCATACAAGGGACGAAGAACAGAGGAGGAAAAGTCATGACAACCATAGGGAGCAGCTAGGACCCTCGGAGTTGACAGAGGAATAGGCAGAAGTAGGCCCCTCCTGACCAGGAACTACTAGAGCATGGACGTCATAGCCTATACACATTTGCCCTAGCTATGGATCCCCGTTACCACCAGAATCCCCGTCAGAAACACCCGAGCAATCAATTGGACTCGGCTAGGGAGAAAGGAAGGCAAGTCTGAGGAAGAGTCAAAGGCTAGCTACCAACATTTCCAGGCCAACGGACAATGGGCCTCAACGGCCTACATCAAGCTTGCAAAGCCTTCGACCAACTAAAGGAAGCAACAGCAGCGTATAACAACCTCGATCTCCCAGTTGTGGCAAAAGAACACGATGCCATAGTGGCTGAGCTCACAGAACGACGGATGAAGCATGGAGAATACCCAAAAAGCTAAGGAATTGCTGCATTAAGGGGGCCGACTGTGTATGATAGTATTAAATGGGAAGAAGGACGCCTGGGAACTTTGGAGCGAGAGGGCAGCAAAATTCTAGAGGTTATACAGTGAGTGTGAAACCCTTCTAGGGCTACTAGATGACCACCAAACACACCCACAGCTAGGCCATAGTAGAGAAAGAACAGCAAATACACGACTTAGGTCCCGGATAGAGCGGAGGAGTGGGGAGCTCACAGAAGCCCAAGCAGAACTGATAGCGGTCGAGGAGTTGCACCAAAGGGCTCAACTCGTGAGGGCTAGTACCACACCTATGGCCAGCTAGCATGAACCTCTACCCAAGGGGCCAGAGCCGAGAGGTGCATTATTGCCAAGTGTAGGACAAGAGCATAGCTCACCCAGGAAATAGGACCCACCACAAATCACTGCCACATGATCGATGGAGCACGCCAAACAACAAGCCCAATTACTTGCAGCAAGGAACAAGAGTTACAGCACTCACGCGAGTGAGCCCGAGAGCTAGAGGCTCAAGTAAAACATGCATAGGAACAATAGGAGGTAGGGTTCCAGAGGAGCTATAGAAGGCTACCAAGCTACAGGAGGCAATGTTCACAGCCTTGAAGCAGAAAGCTAGCCGTAGTGGAAAACGAAGCCGCTACGTACCGTGACCACTCGGGCATAGCATAAGGGAGGGAGCACATGGGCCTGAGGATGTGCCAACAAATAAGTTCGGGCATCTAGTTGACAGTGGTCTGACACCGTCAAACCACCAGCCGGCGCGGATGAGTGACAGGACAAAGTGCCAAGCAAGGAAGGTAGCGCAGTACAGACTGACGGCGATAACTGTCAAGCAGCAACATAATCAGGCATAGATCCTATTGTCCGGATCAACTACCTAGGGTACTCAGGATAGCACGCGTAAGGGAGGCGCATAAATGTGACAGACATGAGTCTGTCCACATGGCGGCAGACCAGTAAAAGAGTGCCACTTGTACCTAGGGTCTAGCGCTAGGTACCCATTATATAAGCAGGAAGGCTAGTAGTGGGTCGGGTTTCTGGTCAATTTTCATCTTGTATCTTGCTCCACCTTCCTAAGGTAGTTTGTACTTTGGCAGGCACTACATATATGAATACATGTTCCTTTTGTTCACATCTCTCCAATTCTCCTATGCTCCGCTCCTAGGCCAACAACGTACTCAACTACTAAGCAACAATAGTGCTCTAGGAGAACTCCTCCACCCCTGTACACGAACCTTCACGGCGTCCAGGTAGAGGCCATTCAGCACCTTCCAATACTTCCAAGGTAAGACCAACTTACCGGCTCAAATCCCTAGGATTGGACATCATCCACAGCGTCCTGGCAACCACCGAGGCTTCATAAGAAGCACCACATTTGGCCTGTGGAGTCCCTGATGACCATTTGTGGCGACCACGAAGGGATAAATAGTACACATGGATGGAGTTCACCATAGCAAGTAGAGTTGCGGATCAACTACCCAGGGTGCTTAGGACAACACACGTAAGGAGGCACATAAATGTGATAGACAGGACTCTGTCACATGGCGGCAAACCAGAAAAGAGTGCCACCTATACCTAGGGTCTAGTGCTAGGTGACCCACTATTAAGCAAGAAGGCTGGTAGTGGGTCGGGGTCCTTCTAGTCAAGTTTTCATCTTGTCTTCCTAAGGTAGTTTATACTCTGGCAGGCGCTACATATATGAATACATGTTCCTTCTGTTCACCATCTCTTCGATTCTCCTCTACTTTGCTCCTAGGCCCAACAATGTACTCTGCTACTAAGCAACAGTAGTGCTCTAGGAGAACCTCCACCCCTATACATGGACCCTCGCAGCATCGAGTAAAGGCCATTCAGCACCTTCCAGTACTCCCGAGGTAAGACCGACTTATTGGCTCAAACCCTCGGGATTGGACGTCATCCATAGCGTCCTGGTGACTACCAAGGCTTCATAAGAAGCACCCACATCTGGCCTACGGAGTCCCCAATGACCAACTTCCAAAGGTTGGTCCAGCAAATATTTTTTGAACAACCTCATGGACTTCATACGGGCATTCCTAAATGACATCACAACATACAAACGCCCTCACGAAAGAGCGACAAAGGTTGGGGCAACTCAAGCTGAAGGAAGGGGCACCCAATAGGAAAGCCAGCCCTCCCTGTGTGGCTAGCTCACAAGGTTCACATGGTCCATTGAGGTTGGACCACATGCTTAAAGCATGTATTTACAAGGTAATGATAGTCGGACAATGCCATTATTATGCAATTAAGGCACAAGGGTAAATGAGCCAGTCACCTTAGATGACATACCATGTTGGCAACAAACATAATAGGGATGACAAAATTAAGCATAGGGTGCACATTCCACTCACTCTATGGCAAGACCACTCACCTTTCAACAGTGCAATCCAACACCCCTCCGACACCATGACAACAAAATTAGACTAAATGCAACATGCCAGCATTCATCCAGGAGATTCGGGTGTCTTATGAAGGCTAGGAGACAACAACAAGTTTGTAGTACCTAGGTACTCCAAATTCAAGGATTCGATGAGTGACCCGATGTTTGGGAGGTCATGAAGCAAATGCGCCTACTTGGGTTCTTAAACCTCATGTGAGGAGAAGTGGGAAACTAGGGTTTCACTGAGATAGCTTGATAGTTATTCAGACCGCACAACTAGAGACAAGGAAAACCAAACACTCAAGGATCTAATTCAACTTAAGAGGCAGTGCATTCTACTATGTGGCCCTAAACTAGATGGCAGCCGTATTCAAGCTACCAGATGATGGCCTAGCGCTAGAGGAGCTACCAGAGCCCGAGCACCAGTAGTTCCCCACCAAGAGGGACGAAATGGCACTATCCAAGCTCAACATGCAAGAAGGAGAGAGGGTGGACAAGTTCTTGGCACTCATCACATTCATGTTCACCTAGAGAATGGAAAGACGCATCGCCACGCAACTAGTAAATGCCTTTAGTAGTGCATGGGAGGGAGTTGCTGTCATAGTTTTTTTACTACGACTCCTCTTTATTTTGGACATTGACGTTATTACCTACTGTACTATGTTGACAAGTCCTAGATGTAGTGGAGAAACAGCCCCGCTTAGTGCACTTAGGTGTTTAGGGTAGTCCGGCCGGCTGTCCTAGATATCGCGAGAAACTTTAAGCGAAGGTAGCACTTACCTTCTAGAAAACTCTTACCCTCGTTTTCCATGTCCCAGTTAGGGCTTAGGGTTGATGGATAACTCACCAAGTATATTTCCTCTGGGAATGAGATTTCAGTGCTAGCCCACTTATGTAACAGGAAATAGGGGGGGGGGGGCTCTATCACATAAATAAGGTAGTATATAGTAGGAGAGCTCCTGGGTTCATGACTGAGTTCGTTGCTCTTCTGTCAGTGCAAGCTTTAGCTTGTGTCGTTAAGGTACAACCCTCTGTTGTGCCGCCCTAACTTCCAGATGCCAGGGGTACGTCCCACCTTCGGGGTAGCTTACCCTTAACGTTGGCAAATCCATGCCTGGGAGGTCTTGTCCGAATGCACGTTCCAAGAGGCAGAGGTTGAGGCTTGTCTCCAGCCTCCTCCTCCATGTCAAGCTAGGTGTAGCACTCACAGCCAAGCAAGGCACATCCGTGTCCTTGTCAACTATGGGCGTGGGATCTTGTTTGACAGGTTCACATTACCTAGTTCCTGAGGGTTCATTGAGGGGTTCTAGAGTTGGCATTTAGAGCCACGTTTGTGGCACTTGGTGCAACTCTCGAATCTAAGGGCTATAGCATGATAGCCCACATCGGGAAAGGCAGTGTCACATGGAGATGTGACACTGGGATAAACGTCACATGGTACAACGCCCGAGGCACGCCCTTTGGGGTTATGTCATAGGCTTGTTGCCAAGGGGTTGGATACTTTAGCAAACAGACATGCTTGTGCTTGCACTAGGGTGCTAAGCCTTGGGCATCCGCTCAAGGGAGGTTAGGTCTCATAACTAGGTGTGCTTTGGCACACTTGGCTAGGGGAGTGTTCTCCTTGGAATTCAGGGTTGAACAACCTAAACATGTTAGTACGAGCCCTTTCGTGAGGCACTCGCAAGGTATGTGCTTAGGGTTATCCCAAACCTAGCCTTAGGGAATTTGCTTAGCAGAACACTCGTGTCCGCCTACGGCGCACACTCGTGTCCTCACTAAGTACTAACCTTAGGTCTAGGGTATAACTTGGCCACTCAAACCCTTAGGGGTTAGTCGTGGTTCGGGTACCCCTTGTCGCCCTAAAGGGGTTGTACTCCCGGATGAGGGTGATTTCTCAAGGGATAAGTGACGATGCCTTAGCTCTGTCCAGGGTATGTGTGGAACACATGTCTCCTTGATGGGATTAGGGCATGAGCCTGTCTAGGTCTTCTAGGGCAAGACCCTAAGTCAACTAGGGTTATCCCTCAAGGGTTTTTGGGGGTAAACACTCTAGGGAGACTTAGGCTAAACCCTAAGTCAACTAGGGTTATCCCTCAAGGATTCTGGGGGTAGACATTCTAGGGAGACTTAGGCTAAACCCTAAGTCTCCTGTCCACTTGGGCATTAGAGTCTAACCTTAGGGGTCGTTGGGGTTGTTCTGGGAAACTTAGCGTTGCTCACACAGGGTGATGACGCCGAATGGCCACCTGGCAGCCACGTGTTGCCACGTGTTGGCCCTTTGGGTTAAAACCCATACACATACATACGGTTTCAAAAATTGTTCGACCACATGTTAATCGTGGGATACTGTATCCACCGCTTAATCATTGGACTGGGTGGATTGCCTCAAGCATTATAGGCCATCATAAGATTTCAGGAAGTAGGTGAATGATGGTGACATGGTTGACTACCAACCATTGGACCACGTGGCAAGTGTCGATCAAACTATAAGAGTAGATCGGCTTCAACACGGGGGGGGGGATCAATCCACATAGGAACATACATTCATATAGGGTTTTGAGCATGCTCTCCCACAACAATAAGCAACATGGGTGCCCTTGGCTTCACTGACAACTAGGGAGCGCCCAATCTTAGAATAGCCCAATATAGCATAGATCTTAACATAGCTAAATAGGCTGTATGGG
This sequence comes from Selaginella tamariscina, assembly GCA_003024785.1. Lineage (NCBI taxonomy): Eukaryota > Viridiplantae > Streptophyta > Lycopodiopsida > Selaginellales > Selaginellaceae > Selaginella > Selaginella tamariscina. Next base: position 266,363 of record PUQB01000094.1, read on the forward strand.
AGGTGGAGGTATTCTTCTTTCTTAAATAGATTCTAGTTCTTCTCCTTCATAATCTACTACAAGGTGATTATTGGTTGGTGTAGGCCATGGGAGCCCGCAGACATCCACGACATTCTATTCATCACCATATGCAATAAACCCAATTCGTCTAGCGACTAGAATGGTGGACTACATTAGTAGAACTCCCTCCAGGTGCATAACCATCGAGAGGCTCCATATGGACCCCCTGGGTGGGGGATCCCCACATGTTTGGGGTGGGGAATTGGTAACAGTGCTCTGGCGACTCCACATCTAGGGAACACAACAGTCCACCCGCACAAGGTTGAGATGACCATTTATGGCGACTCCGCTGGGGATATGGGTCGACCACGCTAGGAAGGTATAATATCACCTTTAGGATAGGTAGTAGTGAGGAGATTAGCTTAAGTAATTGTGGAAAGAGATCTCCCACCATCTAAAGATCTCCTAGAGCGCCCACCAGTAGAAGATCTCCTACCATCATAGCAATAGAGCAACCTACAATTAGTCAACTGAGTTAAGGAAGCAACACACCAGGTGAACAATGACTGATGAACCATGATAGAGGTGGATGGAGGAGGACAAGCCACCACCCAGCCAGAGGGAAGTTTAGAATGCTAGACAAGAGGACCTACAATTACACTAGCGCAGCTGCACATGGGCGGCAAATTGCTAATGACTGACCCCATAGGGAGGGAGCATGGCACAACAACAACACAAGACCCAAATAGCAAGGGGAGCGATTGATGGTGTGGGACTCAGACAATCTAAGAATTGGTGAACAACTCTAAAAGAGTGGAGAGGCAAAATTAGTGTCAAATGATGGAATTTGAGAATAGGTGATTGTTGAGGCATGATAGGTATGCCATGGCTCCGGGACGTAGCAAGGATTAAGTTTGGGAATATGGTTGGATGCTAGGTGCACCTCAACAACAAGGTGGAGGTCTGTAGGGGGCAACTAGAGGTCTATAGGGGACAATTGGAGGTCCTGGGAGGAGGGCCGGATGTCCCGCGGAGGAGGTCCGAATGCCCCGCAGAAGGTGCAAAGGTCCTATGAGGACAACTAGAGGTCCGCAAGGGACAACTAGAGATGTTAAGAGGATAGCTAGAGGTCCGTAGGGGGACCTCTGGCTTGAATTGGGTGTTGAGTGGGTTTGAGCCGGGGGTCTGGCCTTTGCCTTGGGAGATGCAAGAAGGTGCGGTGGTGGCGGCCTCTACCTGAACGCAGCAAGGGTCCATGTACATGTGGGTTGGAGCTCCCTTCTGGTAATGTTGTTGCCTCTTTTGATGGGAAAGCCGGACGAGGAGAGGGAGAAGGGAGATTTGGCGAGGGGGCAACGATAAACAAAAGAGATTTATATATATTACCTGCTGAGATACAAGATGGCCCCTTCCCTAGAGAAGGTCAGGGCAAGATATAATGAAGAAGACAAATTAGAAGGACCTCAACCCACTACCTACCTTCCTGCTTAAATAGTGGGTCGATTGGGGCTAGGTCATAGGCCCAGGTGGCATCCCGCACTAGTTTGCCACCATGTGACTGGGTCTTGTCCTACAGTCTTAATGCGCCTCCCTTACACTTGTTGTCCTCAAGTACCTTGGTAGTTGATTTGGACGATCGGATCTAGCCCGCTGTCATCGTCACCTGACAACCATTAGTGTCAATCAATACCCATTGTACCTTCCTTGCTTGATTGTTCGGTCTTGTTGCTCATTCGCAACGGCTAGCAATTTGACGATGGTCAAACCATCGTCAACCACATGCTCCACTATTTGGCCTCCCTTTTGGATTGCCCACTCGTTTGCATTTGTTGGTCGTCTAACAATGGACAAGCCACTGTCGACCAAATGCTCGAGCTTATTTGTTGGCATATCGTCAGGCGATGCTTTCTTCATCCCCACCCTACATCGTAGTGCTTACAGCAGATGGCGGCTTCCCTCTCCACTGCGGCCAACTTGAGCTCTAGGGCGGTAATCATTGCATCTCATAGCTCAGTGGCCCCATGTAGTTTGACCGTGTTACCAGTTGGTCCGAAGGATTGAATCTAGCATGCTATTAGCACACCTAATAGCCGTTGCTATTGGTTTGTACTCACTATATGTTGTTGTTCGACCTCCCTCTAGACTACCGTCGTTTGTGTCTATTGTCATTTGATGGTGGTCAACCACTATCGACCAAATGCTTGGACTTACTTGTTGGCACGTTCTCAGGCCATGCATTCTTTCTCTCTAGCCACACGGTAGTGCTTGCGGTAGTGGCAACTTCATTCTCTATTGCGTCCAACTTCAATTCAGGGTGGCAATTGTTGCATCTCGCAGCTCGATAGCCCCATGTAGCTTAGCCGTGTTCCCTACTTGTTGTTCTTTGGGTCTGTGCCAACCTCTAGCTCTTGGACTCACTTGAGTGTGTGTTGTAGCTCCTGCTCCTTCATTGCAAGCAGTTGGGCATGTTGTTGGGTGTGCTCCCTTAGCTCTTTGATGGTGGTTCATAACTGATCCCATTGGGCTTCAGCTACTTGGACATGCTCCTCCCCCTTGTTTTGTTGGAACAAGATGATTGCCAACTGCCCTACTGGCATGGCCCCCTCCTAATCGTCTCAAGTTTTGTCCTGGGCTCAAACAGTTCATGCTCCTGCTCTATGAGCTGGGTGATGCGTTGGTATAGTTCCTCCTCGATGCTACCAACTTCTCTTGGCTTTCTTGAGCTCCCTCTCTCTTTGCTTGAGCCTTGTACCGAGCTCGTAGGTTTGCCTCTCTTTCTCTACTATGGCAGCTCGTGGTTGTGCCTGAGTTGGTCATGGGGTCGCTAGAGGCCATTGTATCTCTCTTGTAGCTTGTCAAGGCCCACAACTATTGCTTTGCAAGCCTCCTCTACTTGCTTCCACCCCGTTTCTGCGGCCTCCCACTATTGGACTCCCTAGAGGACTTGTTATGCGTAACCTTGGCTTTCTCTGTGTGGTCCAGCATCATTCCATAAGCTTATCCATCGTGCTACCTTGGGTCAACGCCAATATCAGGCTTCCTTTGTCCCACCATTCATCCCATTCTACATCATAGGTCATACCGGATAGTCTCGCCCGTCTAGGTGTTACTCATTCTCACATGTTCCTACACCTGGGATTTCATTAAAACGTGCTAGGGGTTTTTCGTACCTTTCTTCATCATCTATGGCTTGCGTCTGACTTTGATGATGTTGTGCCAAGTCCTTTGCTTCTCGTAGGTTGACCATGGTTTCTACATCGTGAACTCAAATGGGCGAGGATGGGGCTGACTGTGGCATTTGGGGTACCTCCCTACCCTTCATGGCCTCTCCCGACCAACACAATACATCCTAGTTGGTATTCACTGATCTCTAGTTGTTCGATCAAATTAATCCCAGCTCTTTGATTTCTTCTTTGGGTTGCAACTCTACTTGCTACGGTGAACTCCACCATGTATGACAACTATCCCTCCGTGGTTGCCATAAATGGTTATCAGGGACTCTGCAAGCCAGATGTGGGGTGACTTAGGTGGTCTCGATGATCGCTAGGACACTATTGACAACACCCAATCCACTTCCTCTCCTTCTTGTATGCTAAGCTTGAACAATGATACCTCATCCCTCTTGGTGGGGAACCACTGGTGCTTAGCTTTAGCAGCTCTTCCAATGCTAGTCCACCCTCCAATAGTTGGAACACTACTGTCAACTCGTTGATCCCCCACATAGTAGGACATGCTGCCTCCTAAGCCGAATCAGATCCCAAACGCTTAGTCTTACCAGTCTCTAGCTGGCAAATTGAATGAATCGTCTAGATTCTTGGCGAACCCAGGCTCTCCACTTCTCCCAAGGGAAATTGAAGAACCCAAGCAGGTGCATCTGTCTTTTGACCTTCTGGACGTCGAGTTGCTTGATCAAAGCCTTGAACTAGCAGTACTTGGTCTCGATGAGTTTTGTTGTTCTTTCCTAACCTCTCAGCCTATTGTGTTCAGTCCATTCTATTGCCATGGTGTCAGAGGAGTGTCAGACCTCTCTTGTTGGGGTGAAGCGTACTTGCTGTAGAGTAAGAGGAAACACACGCCCTATGTTTACTTTGTCATCCTTTAAGGGTGCTAACATGGCAGTCTTAATGATGTCATTTGAGGTGACTAGTGTGTTTTACCCTTGTGCCTTGATTTGCATAATGATGGCACCACCCGACCATCATTACCTTCAAGTACATGCCTTGCATGTGTTCTCCACCCTCATGGACCATGTGACCTTATGAGCTGGCCACACATGCGACTACGGAGAGTAGCTTTCTTATTGGACGCCCGTTCTTTCGACTCATTCTTGGTCGTCGGGGACTCCGCAGGCTAGATGTGGTGCTTCTCAGGAAGCCTCAGTGGTCGCCAGGACGTTGTGGATAGCGTCCAACTCCGGGGGTCCGAACCGGCAAGCCAGCCTGACCTTGGAAGTAATGGAAGGTGTTGAATGGCCTTTACCCAGACACCGCGAGGGTCCATGTACAGGGTAGGGAAGTTCTACTATGCTGGTTGTGCAGAGAGCATTGCTCTACCTAAGAGTGGACAAGTGGGGAATCCTTGCTTGTAAGGAGAATAGAAAGAGTATGGATATATTATAATGCCCGCCTGAGTACAAACTATCTCCGATAGAGGAGCAAGATACAAAACGCAGACTTGACTCCCAAAAGACCCCCGACCCACTACTGCCTTCCTGCTTATATAGTGGGTTACCTAGCGCTAGACCCTAGGTACAGGTGGCGCTCTCCTATTGGTCTGCTGCCCTGTGACAGAGTCCTGTCTGTCTCATTTATGCACCTCTCTCACGCATGTTGTCCTGCGTACCCTGGGTAGTGGTCTGGACGATCAGATCTATGCCTGGTTATGCCGCCACCTAACATCTATCGCCATCAGGTCGTACCTGCGGTACCTTCCTTATTCGGCGCTTCATCCCGTCGCTCGTCCGTGCCGACTGGCCATTTGACGGTGTCAGACCACCATCAACCAGATGCCAGGGCTTATTCATTGACACATCCTTGAGCCATGTATCCCTTTCCCCCTAGGCTATGCCTGAGTGTTTTCGGTAGGTAGCGGCTTTGATTTTGACAGCAGCTAGCTTCTGCTTCATGGCTGTGATTGTTGCCTCCTATAGCATGGTAGCCTTTTGTAGCTCCCTCTAGAACCCACCTCCTGCTGTTCCTGCACGTGTTTTACTTGAGCCTCTAGCCCTTGGACTCGCTCACATGAGTGCTGTAACTCCTATTCCTTTGTTGTGAGTAGTTGGGCTTGTTGGCGGGCATGCTCCCTTAGTTCTGCGGTGGTGATTCATGGTGTGTTCGATTTTCTGGTTGAGCCGTGCTCTTGTCTTGTGCTTGATGGCACTGTATCGCTTCGCCTCTGGCTCCCTGAGTAGGAGTCCCGGCTGGCTGGCCATAGGTGTGGTAATGGCCTTTGCGAGTTGAGCCCTTGTTTACAACTCCTCTCTGACCGCCTTTAGTTCTGCTTGTGCTTTCGCGAGCTTGGTATAGGCCGTGGAGGTCCATCATCCGTCGGCCTGGAAATGCTGGTAGTTACCCTTGAACTCGTCCTCAGATTGGGCTCCCTCTCCTCCCTAGCCGGGTCCGGTTGATTGCTCGGGTGTTTTTGTCGGGGATTCTGGTGGTAGTGAGGATCCTATAGCCAGGGGAATTGTGTGTATGGGTTCCGGCATCCCATGCTCTGGTGATTCCTAGTTAGGGAAGGGGCTACCCTCTGCCTATTCCTCTATTGACCCCGGGGGTTCTGGCTATTCCCTACAGCCGTGCTGTCCTTCCCTTCTTTGTTCTTCGTTCCTCATTTGGAGTGGTGGTGGTGCTCTAACTATCGTCTGGCCCGAACGAGCCTGTGGTCATAATAGCAATATGGCCGGCCGTGGGGAGCCTTTGCTCAATACTGGTCCGAACTCCATGAATTCCACTAGTTAGAGCCAGAACCAGGTACTGCTTAAGGCAGTCAACCCAATTTATCGCGACTCCTTCCTAGGCCCTGCAAAGACCGTTTGCCAACTGCCTGATGATCCGACTCCCTGTTCTTCCTGTAAGCATGAAGGCCACTAGCATTATGAACTTGGCTGCTTCCTCCTTTGCTTGTATGCTTCGTAGTCCATGTGTTCCTATGGTGGCAGGCTGTTGAACTTCCGTGTCCAAGCATTCCCTAGGGCGAGGCTGTCTCCTAGTAGTCAGAAGACTATCACTAGTTCATCAAACATAATGCAGAGACTGCGCTCCCATCCATGCAGAATTGTATTCCCCTGCGCCTAGTTTGACTAGCTACTAGTTCTATTGATTGGAGGAATTGTCTGGCCTTCTCAGTGACTCCTGGGTCCTCCACTTCTCCCACGGAAGGTTGAAAAATTCATCCAACCGCAACTGCCTCCTGACTCGCTGGACGTCGGGTCACCCAATTAATTCCTTGAATCTGGAGTGCTTGGGCGACACTAGTTCCACTGATCGTTCCTAGCCCTCGATGAACACACAAATCTCTTTGATTACCACTGCATTCCTCTCCGTCCACCCCGTGGTCATGGTAGTGGGAGTGTGGCATTGTACACCTCCTTTCCAGTATAGGTGTCGTGGCAGTCCTTGTGACATCCTCCGAGGTGACTGGCGCGTCTATCCCTGCGCCTAGATACGCAATGATGGCGCTGCCGACCATCATTGTCTTCGTAGTACGTGCCTCATGCATGCGGTCCAACCTCGTGAACCATGTGATCTTGTGACTAGCCACACGTGTGTTTGGAGATCCTGCTTCCGCCCGCTCCGTCTTCCCTATTGTGTTACCTTGTGGTTATTGCCCTGCCCTGGATTCCTCGGCATGTGCTCCGTCTGGGTGGCTAGAGCGGCTACTGTTGGCTGCCCATCGTGTTACTTGTTCGTTATCGTCGTCTGTTGTGGTTTGATGGTGCTGGTGGGGCCCATCCTGGTTCTAACTAGAGCCTTACCTATTGATCCCTTCTTGCGCTTCTTCCCCATATTGGCCCCGCGCGTCCCCCATCTGGGACTTCGTCCGACTTCTACCAGGGAGGGTCTATGCCGAGCTTCTTCCCCCCCCCCCCACCCTAGGGCTGATCTTCCGATCATCCGTGGTAGTGGCTACTTGCCATTGAGGCCAGGACCGATATAGGGCTGCCAGTCCATACTGATACCGGGCTTGGGGTGGCTTTGCTTGATTGGTGCAATCTTTTGACTTGGGTGTGTCCAAATGGGCCATCCGGAATCATCCTGGTGGTCGGTGAACCAGTTTTTGCACCCACTGTGTCTGGATAGTTTCGGGCTTCGGTCGCTCCTCCTGCGATCCTTGGTTCATTCATTGTAAGCTACCTCTGATGATAGGCCTCTTGCTTGGCGCGGCCCGATCCCGAAGGGTGGCCTACGGGGGTCGCCATTGTGCCCTCGTTCCATCCTCCGTGCCTGCTTGGCTCCTGGTATTCCAGCACCTGAATTTCTTTGCAGGGGCCTGGGTTTGGCCTATAGGTACGGACCTTATCATCATCCTAGTTGGAATCTTATTTGTTGGTGCTCCTAGTCGTGCTGCACCTTTGCACCCCTGAGCCAGGGTCGACCAAGGAGTAGGTTGAATCTCCCCTTTGGCGTGCAGTCTAGGACCACAACGTTTATCCAAAATTGAACGTTTGGACTTGACTTCTACAGTCCCTCAAGATGCCTTAGGTGCCACCTCAGCCTGTTTGCCATGCGTACCTGGAAGGGAGTAGGCTCCAAAGTTGGCATATGCAACTCCTTGTGGAGCTCTACTGACATGACGTTGATTGCCGACCCTCCATCTATAATCACCTCGCTGATTGTGTGACCCCCATGCGAACTGAAATGGTTGGTATCATTCACGTAGTCCACTATGGTTGCAGTGCCTCTTGGTGGGGCCTTGCTACTAGTCGTGCCGATTCCGCCATCGTGTGGTGGGAATCAGCGGCAGTTCTTGCCCGATCAACGTCTGGGCCTCTCTCCTTCTGAAGGCACGGCTTTGCCGTCTCCTTACCTTTCTTAGCAATTCTTGGCCTTGGCTGGCTCCACGGGTCTTGAAGACAGTCAGTCCTTCGGTTTGCTTCCTTACCCATTGCTTCAATAATGGGGGTTCTATTGCCTGTTTCTTTCTTGAACGCCTTCGCGTTCCCCTGGTTCTGCGCCTTGCAGTTCCCTTGTTTCTCTGCTAAGGGAGCATGCGGTACTATGTTTGTCTCGACGTCCTGTTTTGACAGTACAACCATTACTTGGTTTACTTGCGGTGGGGGTTGGCATTGGACTAGCGGGGATCTGCCCGTTACTCACCTTGGCGACGCCGGCTGCTTGCCCTCTAGCATTGGTTTGATTAATGATATCCATAAACATCGGTAGAGCGGGTGTGGGCCTCAACAAAGTCACACATCACCTCTTTGTGTTCCGGCCGTCTCTCTCTATTGCCATACATGGGTCAATACGATTGTTTGCTCGCGGGAATAGGACCTACAATTCCAGTCTCCTAAACGAGACCTCTGGTCGTCGGGGACTCCGCATGCCAGATGTGGTGCTTCTCAAGAAGCCTCAATGGTTGCCAGGACGTTGTGGAGAGCGTCCAACTCCGGGGGTCCAAATCGGCAAGCCGGCCTTACCTCGGAAGTATTGGAAGGTGTTGGATGGCCTCTACCCAGATGCCGTGAGGGTTCATGTACAGGGTAGGGGAGTTTCTACTTTGGTGGTTGGCAAGAGCGTTGCTCAGCCTAGGAGTGGGACAAGCTGAATAGAAGGAGTATGGATATATTATATTGCCTGTCTCTGACTACAAATTATCTTCGATAGAGGAGCAAGATACAAGATGTAGACTTGACTCCCAAAAAGATCCCGACCCACTACCAGCCTTCTGCTTATATAGTGGGTTACCTAGTGCTAGACCCTAAGTACAGGTGGCACCTTCCTACTGGTCTACCGCCTTGTGATAGAGTCCTATCTATTTCATTTATGCGCCTCTCTCATGCGTGTTGTCCTACGTACCCTCGGTAATTGGTCCGGACGATCAGATCTACGCCTGGTTATGCCACCGCCTGACATCTGTCGCCATCAGTTCATACCTGCGGTACCTTCCTTATCTGACACTTCGTCCTGTCACTCGTTCGTGTCGGCTGGCATTTGACGGTGCTTAACCACCGTCAACCAGATGCCCGAACTATATTTATGGCATGTCCTCGGGCCATGTGCTCTAGACATCCACCCCTTGGAGCTCCCGGTACATGGCGATTTTGTTCTCCGTTGCGACTAGCGTGGTCTTCAGCGTGGTGATGGTCGCCTCTCGTAGTGCAATCACCTCCGGAGCTTTGCCTCAGACCCTGCCTATTGCTCCCGAACCTGCTTGAGCTCCTGAGTCCATTCTTGCAAGTATTGCAACTCTTGTTCCCTTGCCGTGAGGAGTTGAGCCTGTAGCTGGGTGTGTACCTCTAGCTCCCTGATGGTCCCGTGTCGAGTCCTGTAGGTCTTTGACTGGTCGGCCGCTCCGCGAGTGGGGAGACGGTTACCAGAGCTCCATATGACTTGGGCGTGGGTCTCTCCGAGGAGGAATGTGGGGATGACTTCGAGTTGGTTGGTGGCTTGGTGCAACTTCTTATTTGGCTGCAGCCAGCTCTTGGTGAACCTGGATGAGCTATGCCTCACACTGCTCAAGTGTGGAGCCGAGCTTGAAAACCTGTCACTCCTTGTCCGCTGTGACCTGCTCAAATTCTCGTCCTAGTTGGTCGTGGAGCTTTTGGATGTGGTCGTACTTGATCTGAAGTTAATCCAAGCTGTTGGTCAACTATTGACACTTCTCCTCTACTTACTTCCTACCGGCTTTTGCAATCTACCATAGGTGGACCCTTGAGAAGCTGGTCCGAGTACTCCCAGGCCTCCTTTGAGTTTTGATAGCTTTCCACGAGCTCCTATATTATGCGTTTGCAGTTACTCCGGGAGATCCAATCATTGTACACCACTACGGACTTCTGGATTCGATCGAAGGCCTTGGGTAGTTCCATATGCACTGTAGTTGTCCATAGCCCCTTTTGCAATGAAGTATTTGTACGTCCCTTCAGCACGTTAACATGTGTCTTCCTCGTTGTCAGTTGTTGGCCTGCAAGGGGCCAGCGGAACACTCCTCCGTGTTCTATGGCCCTTGGGTTGGTGGGGCCTCTGCTCCGAGAATTGCCGGTGGGGGCTCCGTGGGGAGCCCTCCGCTTTCCCCGCGGTCCTTTTCCAGGCTTGCTCCGTAGGGGATCTTCTCTCGCACGTTTCCGTGAGACTCCGGTGTGTCCGGCTGTTTCCCTTTATCGGTTTGGCTAGGGCCCGCCTATTCTTTTGCCCCGATTCTCTGATGGTGTTCGAGTAGAACTGTTTCGGTAAGGGAGTCGGGCTTTGGCTGATGATCTAGGCGATCATCACGCTAAGGTGGCCCGTCGTCGTGAGTCTTTTGTCCGTTCCTTTCCGGATCCCGTTGATGCTGCGAGTCAGGGTCGGGATCATGTAGTGCCTAAGGCAGTCCGCCCAGTCCACAATGACTCCTTCCCAGGCGCTGCAGAGGGTGTTCGCCAGTCGCGTGGTGACATGCCTCTCTATTCTTCGGGTGAACATAAACACTGTAAGTGCTAGGAACTCGTCCACGTCGTCCCCTTCCTGTATGGAGAGTTTGGACATTGCTATTTCATCCCGGTTGGTGGGGAACCACTGGCGTTTGGGTTCCTCCAAGTCTTCCAAGAGTGTGCCGCTCTCCGGTAGGCAGAACATAGCGGCCAGCTGATTGAGATTGATGCAGAAGCCCGCAAAGCCGCCCAATCTGAATCGCAGCTCCTCTCGCTTGGTCATCCCGTCTCCAGCTGTACTGTCTGGATGAAATGGCTGGCCAGCGCTGTGAATCTGGGCTTCTCCACTTCTCCCCACTGGGCCTCGAAAAGCCCGAGTAGTTGCATCTGCTTCCGCACCCTCCGAACGTTGGGTCGGCTGATCAACTCTTGAAATCTGGAGAACCTGGGAGCCACAAGCTCCGCGATTCTATCCTGGCCCTCGTATCGCACCCGGACGTGCTGGATAGTCACCAACTTGTTCTGCGTGGTCCACTCCATCATCTTGATGCTAGGGAATGATCGATCTTTCCTGTGAAAAGTGAGCGTGCCCTGGCTCACCCCTGTTGTCCTTCTGAAGATGGTGCCTATGTGGTGGCCTACCTTGCTGGAAACGCCGGTGCATCCTTCCACACGCCATAATTAGGGCATTAATAGTGCTGCTGCCATTATTGCCCCGTTTTACGTGCTCACGCATGTGGTCCACTCTCATGAACCATGTGACCCTGAGCTGGCCCCTCGTGTGGGACTGGGGTCCTCGCTCTCCCATTGAGTGCCCTTCCCTCGGTTCTTAATGCCGCTAATCCAGCCGTGCCTTCGCCCCGAAGGTTCGTGGGGTTTACCTCTCTCTCTTATTTCCCCCAAGCAAGGGTTCTTGTCGGGTGGATGTATGGCTTGAGGTGGTTGCCGTTAACTTCTGTTGTAACGGCTACCCATTGGCCCCCAGTAGAACCATGCCATTGTCAAAGGTTTTTAGCAACTCATATGGTCCTTTCCATCCTACCGAAACTTGCCTTTCTGAAGTGCTTGTGGTTTCTTGAACCACCATACCCATGTCCTGGCTTATATTCTCGGAGTTTCTTTTTCCTGTCCCTAGCTTGTTTGGTCTGCTGTTGTTGATTTTCTCTCGTTAACTGTGCTAGGAATCGTACTTTGTCTAGTTGTTCCAGCTGTTCCAGTCTTTTCTATGCAACCACTGGTTTGTTTGTGATCCTGTGGTCCAGGCTCGTTCGTAAGCTGGGTATGGTGAACTCCCATGGCATGATGGCCTCCAGACCATAGGCCAGCTGGAAGGGTGTTGTTCCTGTTGTGTTTTGAATGTTGTCCGGTACGCCCATAACACCGATGGTAACATTTCTTCCCATCGCCTGGGTTCCTTGTGGCAAAGCTTCCTCAAGATGGTGACCAGTACCTTGTTTGTGGACTCGGCCTGTCCATTCCCCTGTGGATAGTAGGCTGTTGACGTGCGATGCTTGATGACAAATGCGTTGACCAATTCTTGAACAGTCTCGTTGATGAAATGCTCCCTTGGTCTAACACCAGCTCTAGTGGGCAACCGTGTCAGAATGTTTGTATAGATGAACCTTGCTATTTGTCCTACCGTTGCCTCCTTGAGTGCCTTTGCTTCTACCCATTTTGTGGCATAGTCCGTTGCCACTACGATGTACCTGGAGTGTGTCGTGTGGGCCCTTGGGTTGATAGGCCCTACAAGTCCAGGCCCCACTTCTCAAATGCCACCATTCCTGCTAAGGGGTGGTACTCCATGCCTTGGCCTGTGTGGGTTTGCCTATTCGTTGACAATCGTACAGCTCCTTGCTACCTTGGTGGCATCCAGAAGATTGTTGGCCACCAGAGTCCGGTTTGTAGGATCTTCCTGGCCGTTTTGTTTCTCGAAGTGTCCTGCCCCCGGTCCCGCATGAGCTACCTCGACAATCTCGGGAATTTCCCAGGTCAGTGGGCATCTTTAGAGTATGTCATCCCTCCCTCGCTTGTATAGCTGATCCCTGATCAGCTGGAATGGTAAGCACCTTCGGGCAAGGCTCTATCTATGTGTCACCGATGTGCCGGAGAGGCCATTTAACCCGTTGGTGAGGTACTCCGTATTGGTTGTTGCCACTCTGGGACATCCGGGCCGGTCCTTGGTTCGGTGGTTCATGGTAATGTGCCTTGGTCAACAGTTTCCCGAAAAGGTCAGCGTCTGGTATGTCGAGCAAGTCGGCGGCTTTCCGCTAGTTCGCCACTTGTTATCCAGGAGAGGAGGTCTGGTGATATGTGCAGCTTACCTACTTTATGGACTACGGTAAACTCGAACTCCTGCAAGAGGAGTATCCACCGAGCCGAACGCCTAGTGAGCTGCGGTTTGTTCACGAGGTACAACAGAGCATGGTGATCTACGATCAGTATGAAGTGGTTGTCCAGAAGGTAGTGGCGAAACTTGGATACCTCGTAGATGACTGCCATGCATTCTTTGTCGGTCACCAAGTAGTTGCATTCGGCCAGTGTCATGAGTTGACTTCCATATGCTATGGGTCGGAGCATCCTTTCGTCGTCCTCCTGGGACAGGACCACACCTGCTGCTATGCTTGAGCCATCTGTTTGTAGGTGGAACTATCGGTTCCAATCCAGTGGGATGAGGATGAGCGCTTCCACCAGCTGGTGCTTTATGTCCTTGAAGGTCACTTGTTTGTGGGTGGTCCATTCATACGGTGCCTCCTTGGTGAGTAATTTGGTCATTGGTTGGGCCCTATCGGCATACTTTTGGATAAACTTGCGATAGAACCTTGCTTTCCCTAGGAATCTTTAGAGTTCCGCGATGTTCTGTGGAGGTGGCATTTTGGCCAGTGCTCGCACTGAACTTGGATCCACTGTGATGCCTTCCCTTGAAATGATGTGCCCTAGCAACTTCCCCACGGTCATGCCAAATACGCACTTTGAGGGGTTAAGAGATATCCCATATTCCTGGCAGCGCCGGAACACCCATTCCAAGCGTGTCACATGGTCTTCCACTGGTCCATAAGCTGTAAAGTCGTCCAGAAATGCCTGAACAACATCTCATGGCCCACTACGTCTTCTAGGATGGCCTCTGTGAATGGGATGGTGAACGGGTCCTTCTCCGTGGCGGTCGATAATCTATGCAGATTCTCAGTCGGCCGTCCTTCTTTGGTACGATCACAATTGGTGATAGCCATTCTGGGTTCTTGATGGGGTAGACGAAGTCCGCTTCAAGCCACTTGTCAATCTCCTGTTTAGCTTTTCGGGCGTAGTTTGGATTGATGCAATAGTGTTGTTGTCGACTGGGTTGGGTGTCGGGTTTTAGTTTAATTTGGTGTTGGCATAACTCCGACGGTACTCCCCTTAGGTCATGGTAGGTCCAGGCGAATCTTTCCTGTATCTATGGAGGTAGTCGGTAATTTACTCTCCTAGCTTTGCTTCGATGTGAGCATTAACATTTAGTAGTCGGGGGTCTTCTTCGGTGCCTATGTTGACCTGCTTGACTGCTGCTTTAGGAGTCATGTTCCACCCATACATTGGCTTGCTACGGTACTCTTTCTGGGCTGATGGGCCTAGACTCCGCATTTCTTTCCATAGAACAGGCCACCTCGGGATTTGAGCTTCTGAAGTGTCTGCTCCGGTTTCTAATCGAGTCATTAGGTACGTGGCAGCCAACTCCTGTACTTTCTGTCGAGGCTCCACCTCTCCTATGACGAATAGCTCTAGCAAACATGCTAGGATGGCCACTTCTTCCTCATCATCCAGTCCCTCTCCCTAGTTTGGGAGGTGGTATTCCTAGGGTCGGGATTCCAATGGTGGCGCCGGGACTTGTTTCACAATAACGAATATGACCCCTCCTTGACGGGAAACTGAATCTGCTGCTTTTCCCAATTGTGTTGTACCCTTGCACCCCGGAGCCACAGCCAGCCACTAAGTCGAACCCTCCTTTTGCGTGCATGTCGAGGACGACCACATTTATTAGGAAGTTAATGCTCTAGATCCTAATACTTACCTCCCTCATGATGCCCTTAGGGGCCACCTTGGCTTGGTTTGCATACGTATGAGAAAGGGTGAGGGCTCCGAGGGCGGCATCCCCAGTTGTTGATGGAGTTCTGTGGACATGATATTTACGCATGATCCCCCATCTATGATCACGTTGTGGACTGTGCGGCCTACCACTTGGACGGGTATGGCTGGTACATCATCCACAAAGTCTACCGCTGTTGTTGCGGCCCTTGGGGCCGCGACTGTGGGCCTGTGCAGTTCCCTAGTGAGGACTTCATAAAGCCCTGGGGATAACTGTAGTAGTTCTCCTAAGGTTACCGACACCTGGGTTTCTCGCACTCCCCAGCGAGGGCCTCGTGCATCCCCGTCGTTCCCTGGCCTCTGCACCCTATGCCAGTCTCACCTATTCTACAGCTGCTTCCACCTTAGTGCATCTTTGCTCCCACTGACCTAGTTTCCCAAGTTTGGCTACCACTTCCTCCTCACTAGACTCCCCGTTGTCTTCCTCCTCCAAGTCAACTGGTCGTCTCGTTTGTTGGGCTTGTGACCTCGTGATTGCCCCGCATTGCAGCTCGGGGGGTGACATCTCTACATGGTGGGCCTGTGGTGTGGGACCTAGTGTTGCGTGGCGAGGCTAGTCCCTCAGCCACACCTGTGGCCTTTGGTACATGCGCTTCCAACATGGGTTTGAGCATCGCAATCCAAGAGCATCGGTACAGTGGATGGTGTTCACTGCATAGCATGCAGATCAACTCCCAACATTCCAACCGTTTATTTTTGTCGTCATACCTTGGTCGGTTTTGTTGTCGCTCCCAGGAGCGCGACCTCTAGTTGCGGTCTCCTGACCGCGATCTGCGGCGGGGTTGGCCACCACCGCAGCCCCATACCGTTGGTCCCTCAAGTGATCCGCCTCCTATCGCTCAATGACCTAGGCACCAGTCTAGGGTGGCGTGCTGCTTAGGAGCTTGGTTAGCTGCTAACATTCATCTGTGTTGTGGATCCATGGACATTACATACTTTGCAATATCTATCCCTACACGCTGTGTATCCTAACTGAGCAAGAGTCGTCGCTAAGTCCTCCTGCCTTGCGACTGCTTTGTAGGTCTCCCTTCGTTGTGATTGCTCGTGCTCCATAGCCCCCTCCGTCTCTCCTTCCGAGCCGGATTGGGAACGTCCGAGAGGTCCTCCTCGTCTGTGGTGGTGTCGTTGGCCCCCCGGCGTCTGATTTGTCCTGTGCTTCCCTCTTGTCAGAGTTTTTACCTGGTGCCACAAAGGCAGCTTGCTAGGTGCCAACCTTGGAATCCCCTCTCTGGAAACCCCACGGAATCTGGTAAAATAACCCATATTAGGAACCCAAGCCCTAGGAACTCAAACCCCTAGCTGACTAAGTCCACGAACGAGACTCACCTTGTGAATCAGGATACACTGACTAGCCGAGCTTCAGGTTTCGTTCCTAGCTTGGCGTGGTTGAGGCGGCCGGAGCAAGGCCTCAACCACTAGTTTTTGCGGAACGTGAACTTGGGCAATGCCTTTGAGCTTGCAGACAAGTTTTTGGACAAAGGAATCCCTAGGGTGGGTTGTACCCCTGTTGTGTGGAAGTTTGGGCGGCACAGCAGAGGGTTGCACCTTGATGACACAAGCTTAGCTTGCACCGGTAGGAGGTTAATGAGCTCTCTTTTGAACCAGAAAGCCTCACTACATATACTCTACCTTATTTATGTGACGGACCCCCCCCCCTCCCTGTTTACCTAAGTGAGTAAGTGGGCTGGCACAGAAATGCCAGCCCTTAGAGAAAATAGTTGTCCTAACCTAACCCTAAACCTAACCCCTAGGGGGGTGGGTTAGGGCGTGGGGTTAGGGCAACCCTAGGGTTAGTTCAACCCTAGGGGTGTCCCTAACCCTTATTTTGACAAGCTATACTTTGCGAAGAACCCTAACCTGGAACGTCAAATCGGGGGAGAGTTTCTAGAAGGTAAGTTTTAGAGTTTCCTGCAAATACTTAATGACACCCGGCCGGACCATCATTAGATACCCAAGTGTACTAAACGGGCCTGTTTCCTACTACATCTAGGGTTCGTCACACAACTCGGTAAGTAATAACAATCAAACCCAAAGTAAAGGGTCGAGTCATAGTAAAAACTATGACACACTCCCCACCTTTGAAAATGTCAACGTCCTCGTTGACGTCTAAATTCAGGACTAGACTAGGTTAGGAAAAATTAACTAAAAATTAACACTAATCACTCTATGCAGAGTCAGCAAAAAGTTCACAAGTTTTTATTACCCCCTTAAGTCATTTGGAAACCTTTGCACGTCTGCAAAGTCTATCACCTGACACAAACAACATGTTAGTTAATTTCTTTTTTAGTTAACTAGAATTTACATTGGAGGCCTCTAGTTAATGTTGTTTGTTGGCCCCTAGGTTAAGAAGAAATAACTTTATTTCTTAATCAGTTTGAGACCTCGCCTCAAATTCATTCACCAACTCCATTGCATTCTGCAGATTCTCCAATGGTTCCCATGTCGACTCGCATGCCGGGTACCCTTTCCACTTAATAAGATATTCACGTTTATGTTTTCACCGTCCATGAATGTTTCTCCCCTTTAATATCACCTCAACTTCAAATTCTTTCTCCTCACCAACTAACTCTGGAGGCGGACGTAAACTATGATATCTATGTGGATGTTTTCTCATCCTTGTGGAATGGCTCGAGCAAGTTGATATGAAACACATTGTGAATTGTTCCCAACTCTGGAGAAAGATCTAACTCGTAAGCCACTTTCCCTACTCGCTTCACCACCTTGTATGGGCCTATGTAGTGCAATAGAAACTTCTTTGAAAGAGTCATTGGAACCTTCAGGTTTTGGTACTCAACAATACCATGTCCCCAACCTGATACTCTACATCCCGTCGATGCTTATCGTACTGCTGACGATACCTTTCCTGAGCTCCAGCCATTGCTTGACGAGCAGCTTCTCATGTCCGATACAACTGTCCAGTGAACTCTGCTACAGAGGGAACTCGATTGACATCGTTTTTCGGTAACACCATACTCTGAGGAATACCACCCTTCTTCCCAGTCAACACTTCCATCGGGCTACATCCAATCGCAGTGTGTGTCGAGTTATTATAACATATCTCAGCCATATCTAAGTGTTCAACCCAATCAAGTTGATCTCACCTTGAACAAAGCATCTGAGATAGTCCTCGACTTGTCGATTCACCTTCTCCGTTTGACCATCAATTTGCAGATGGTAGGCTATACTGAACTTGAGCATCGTACCAAACTGCTTAAACAATGTTCCCCAAAACTTGCCCGTAAATCGAGGATTTTGATCTGAGATCATCGTTTTCGGTAGCCCGTGCACTCTTATGATTTCGTGGAAGAACAACTTCGCTGTTTGAATTGCATTCACTGTCTTTATAGTTGGAATGAAATGAGCAACCTTTGAAAATCGATCGACTACCACCATGAGCGCGTTAAAACCACAAGATTTTGGCAATCCTGATAAAGTCCAAAGTAACACTTTGAAATGGCCGCTCTAGAATCAGTATACATTGCAACTTCCCAGCTCATTTTTGCGATCGGCTCTTTACTTGTTGAAATGTGGGGCATGTCTTGACATACATGGCAATATCATCTATCATACTCGGCCAATAGTATCCCTGTTTCAACAAAGCCAATGTCTTATGCCTTCCACCATGTCCTGCCAAAGGAACGTCGTGATGCTCTCTTAACAACCTCTCCCTCCATGTCCCTTCTGGAACATAGAGTCTCTTTTCTTTATAATAAAGAACTCACCAAAGTTGACATGGGTGCTAAC
The DNA here is from genome assembly GCA_003024785.1 of Selaginella tamariscina. Taxonomy (NCBI): domain Eukaryota; kingdom Viridiplantae; phylum Streptophyta; class Lycopodiopsida; order Selaginellales; family Selaginellaceae; genus Selaginella; species Selaginella tamariscina. The sequence goes on from PUQB01000094.1 coordinate 284,790, forward strand.
ATAATCTGAAGATGGCCCTTCCTATTGAGTGCATCAGTTACCAATTGTCCTTTCATGCTCTATGTTTGATTTCAGGCTGAAATCGTGCCAACTTCTGCTGCCATCTAACATACTTTGGCGATAGCTTCAGCTGTGTTTCAAAATACCTTAGAGTTACACTATCTGTCCAAACCACAGTGCCATGACTTGGAAGATAATGACGCCAACTCCAAGGAAGCAACAATAGCATACATCTCCTTTTTATGAGTAGGCCATCAAGTTTGTGCGGCATCTAACTTCTTCGAGAAAAAGGACATTGGATGTCCTTTCTGTTGCAATACACCACCAATTGCAAAGTCGGAAGTGTCACATTCTACTTCAAAGGGATCTTCAAAGATGGGTAACTATAAAACTGGCTCAGAAGAGATAGCCTCTTTAAGTTTGACGAACGCATGTTGGCACTTTGGAGTCCAATGCCATGGAATGTTCTTCGTAAGATCTATCAATGGGGTCGCTATTTCCGAGTAACCCTTTATGAATCTTCGATAATACCCTGTCAGACCAAGAAATGATCTAACTTCATGCATGTCTTTTAAAGTCATCCACTCGGTAATAGCTTGAATTTTTTTTAGATCCATGGCAACTTTCCCACCTAAGATCAAGTATCCCAAGAAATCTATTTTGGTTTGACCAAATGCGCACTTGCTTTCTTTAGCATACAACTGGTTTTTCTCAACCTTTAAAACACTTTTTCTAAGTGTTCCACATGTTCCTCGATTGTCGAACTGAAAATCAGAATGTCATCAATATACACCACTACGAACTCATCTAGTTAGTCTCTAAACACATCATCCATCTTTGTGCAAAACGTTGCTGGAGCATTGCACAACCCAAATGGCAAGACTAGAAACTCAAATGATCCATAACACGTTCAAAACCCTAAACCCTAAACCCTAATTTCAGGGACCCTGATCTCAAGTCTATTCTTGAAAAATACTTTGCTTTTGATAGCCTATCAAATAAGTCGTCCACTCGTGGAAGAGGATACTTATTTTTGATAGTTATCGCGTTCAGCACTCAATAGTCCACACATTCGCATCGTACCATCCTTTTTCATTACAAACAAGATAGGTGCACCATACGGCGATCGATTAGGTTGAATGTGTCCTCGACCAATCAATTCTGTCAGCTGTCTCTTCAGTTCTACTAATTCTTGAGGATTCAACCGATATGGGGCTCTTGCCGATGGAGACGAACCTGGCAAAATCTCTATCCTGTGATCCACAACTCGATGTGGAGGTAACTTGGGCAGCAAGTCTTCTGGCAACACATTCTTATACATGTTCAAGACTTCCAAAATAGGTTCAGGAACATATTCTTGACCATTTCCTATTTCGACTTCACCAGTATCCAAAACCATTGCAAGAAACACACGTTCCCAATGTCTAACTGCCTTACGCAACTGAGTTAAGGTAAGGAACATAGGATTCCAATCCTTATTAGTTAGCATTTCCATTTTGAGCGTGGTCTTTCTAATGTCCTCTTATATGCTGCAAGTGTGATTCAATTATCTCCAGAACCCCTCATTTCGATTACATGTTTATGGAACCATTCCATACCCAAACAAAGTCAAACCCTGTCATATTCAAGACAACTAAGTCTAGCTTATAGCCTTCCAATCTTTAATTTGGATAGGAACTGCCCTTGCTATATTATTAGTATTTTGAGAACCTTTGTCAAAATTGATTTTTATTTCACACATCTTTATTACATCCAAATTCAACCGACGAGCTAGACTAGTCAATATGAAGTTGTATGTTGCTCCAGTATCGATCATCATTCAAACTCGGTCCCCTCGTATCCTTCCTGTCAAATATAACAAAAGATCAGTTTTGTCTTGAATAGCGAATAAGGCAGGTTGTGTCTGGCACAACATTACCTCCTCTGACTCATCTTCTGGATCTTCATGCGTTTCTGGTTCAGCAACTTCCTCTTCTACCATCGCCTTGAAATGACCCGATTGTTGTGAGGGTGCCGACATTCTCTAGCAAAATGACCAGGCTTGTTACAAATGTGACATGTACGAACCTCACCTGCGTATTGCGAGGGAGCAGACTTTGGAGCCGATCCTTGGCCTGCTGAGGAGGTGGTACGCTAACGGCTTTCAAGATCCGATGGGTCTAATGTATCTGAAAATTTGGAACTACCAACGAAGGAACTTGCACTTTGATTTGAAGGTGACTGATTCGGTCGTCTATCAATCTTCTAAACCCAGACTTTGGAAGAAAACTCTTCGGTTTGGTTTTGCTTCCTCCCTTTTGTACAAGTCTCTAACGACATGCCATAAGCAACCTTTTGAGCTGCCTCTTGACATTCTCGATAGCTTGTTGGCTTGTACCTTAAGATTTCCCTTTGGCGTCTTCTCATTCAAGCTAGCCATGAAGCAACTTGAGCTTCATCATTGCTCATATTTGACACCAATCGTTGTACACTCTCGAATCGATAAACGTGGTCCATTGACTTTCCCGAACTCCCTATTGACAAAGTGCCAGGTCAACACGCAATCGCAAACCGAGATCATCCAGCATATACTGCTTTTTGATCTCCTTTTTCATGTGTTTCCAGCTGTTTTGGTATCCATGTTCACCTTTAACAATTCGCCACCAAGTCTTAGCTTCTTCTTTAAGAAATTGCTTGGACATGCAACCTTTTTGTCTTTCTCATGGACAGCCTCAAAATAGCTTTCCATATCATACAACCAGTCATCCAAAACCTTGTAAATCCTTTGAACCCATGAAATTCAAAGGCTTTACTGGTTTGAATTTACTGGGACCTCTACCACCTACTTCGTCAAAGAATCTAATTCAAAGGAACCTGACTTTGAGTCATGCTTCTTCTTCTTTTTCCGTGTGTCTGCTTGAGAAACATCTGGCACTGTAGTATTCGTCGGAATCCAAACGGCAACATTATCAATTTGGTCATTCAACCCCAAAATCCCCTCGAAGTTCGTTTAGGGCATCCATCATTATTTTTTGCCAACCAGGTCGTTGTCTAACTCTAGGGTCGACCTGGATCATCCTCATCCATCTCCTCATTTTGAGCCTCTACGATAGCCCTCTCTGCCTCAGGCTCTAGTTGCTTTCTTTTGTTCATCGTATTGAACCCTAGTGTCAACACTCAGAGAATATGCTTGGAATATTCCCAATGTGAAACTGGAAACACCCTGCACAGGTTGTACACCCACACACATCAGCTTAAACCAGCATAAGACTTTCGGACATACCTAGAATTTCACGCCGACTCACTGAGCAAGTGTTCTCCGAAGTTTGACAACTCATATGATCAAACTCTCTACACAGAATACAGACATGTCAATCGAAAGCAATAGAGTATAGAGTTATCTAATCATTGAAACACCCTACAACTTAAGGCAGTCCTACTGACCGCAGAGAACTTGCTCTGATACCAATTGTCAGAGTTTTTACCTGGTGCCACAAAGGCAGCTTGCTAGGCCAACCTTGGAATCCCTTTTGGAAACCCCACAAAATCTAGTAAAATAATCATATTAGGACCCAAGCCCTAGGAACTCAAACCCCTAGCTGACTAAGTCCACGAACGAGACTCACCTTGTGAATCAGGATACACTGACTAGCCAAGCTTTAGGTGTCATTCCTGTCAAGCCAAATCCAGGAAACAGGAGAGAGCAGGATTCCAAGGACATGAAGGCTTGACTCAGGAACAGGACCGAGAGCAGGACAGGAACCAGGAATAGGAACAGGACGGATCTAGGAGTAGGACAGGATTAGGATAGGATCCGGGAGCAAGACAGGAAAGCACAGGATAGGATCCGGGAGCAAAACAGGAACAGGACAGGATCCCGGAGCAGGACAGGATCCAGGAACAGGACAGGAAATAGGAGCGAGACAGGAACAGGACAGGAAACAAGACAAGACAAGATTGATCGTAGTAAGACTGGTGTTGATAGTAACTGATTGTACAACAATTAGGTCGGAGCTTTTATGCTCACAACTCCAAGAGCTAATCTAGGCATGCATGCAAAAGTGGTTGCATGCATGCAAAAGTGATTGCATGCATGCAGAGGCTAAGATGAGTCCACATGTCCCTTATCCTCTAGGCATATCCTGTGGCATATCCTGTAGGAATATCCTGCAACCGAATCCTGTGTCCGGAATCCTGGTAGGAGTATCCTGTAGGAAAATCCTGCAACCCATATCCTGTATCCGGAATCCTGTAGGAAAGTCCTGCAACCCATGTCCTGTATCCGGAATCCTGTATTCTGTATCGGGTCGTGACAGCACCTCCTCCCTAAAGACGAGTTCCACGAGTCTTGGGACCTGGTTTAGCAGGATAATGCCGATGGAAGGCAGCAACCTTGGAAGAAGCATGGAGTAAGTTGGATGCAGGTTCCCAAGTGCGATCAGTAGGCAGGTACCCTTTCCAATCCACCAAGTATTGGAGTTGGTGACGATGAAGACGAGAGTCAAGGATGGCTGCGACTTCGTACTCAGGTTCCGTGTCAATGACCACAGGAGGGGGAGGAGAAGAAACACGACCAGGAAGAGAAGAAGGATGATACGGCTCCAACAAAGAGGTGTGAAACACAGGATGAAGTTTCACCGTGGATGGTAACTCGAGTCGGAAAGCTACAGGATTTACCTCCGCCACGATCCTATAAGGGCCCAATCGTTGAAAATCCAACTTAGAAGAAGGCCTGTTGGTGCGAATGTGTCGACGAAGAAGCCACACGAGATCACCAATCTTGTATGCAGGTGCCGGCTGTCGGTGAGCATCAGCATGATGCTTGTATCGTTCCTGTGCCTGTTGAAGATGAACCTGGAGATCATCCTGTACCTGCCGAAGATGCTGAAGACGATCCTGTACTGCAGGAGCGGAAGAAGGAGAAGCGGTAGGAGCAAAGTCAAAACGTGGATGGTGGCCTGTAAGAGCAAAGAAAGGTGTCTGTCCTGTAGATGCGTGGATGGAGTTGTTGTAGGCAAACTCTGCCATTGGAAGGAGGTCCAACCAGTTGTCCTGCTGGTAACTGATGAAGCAACGAAGATACTGTTCTAAGGTCTGAATTGTGCGTTCGGACTGCCCATCGGTTTGTGGGTGATATCCTGAAGAAAGATCCGCTTTGACCTGTAGACTCCGAAGAAGCTCTCGCCAAAACTTGGACATGAATTGTGGACCTCGATCGGAAACAATGCTCTCAGGAAGACCATGATGTCGGAACACCTCGCGGATCACCAACTCGGCAGTTGTCTGACCTGTAGCTGTCTTGTTGCAGGGTAGGAAATGAGCCTGCTTGGTGAAACGGTCAACCACCACAAGAACTGCATCAAATCCACGGGAAGGAGGAAGATCTGTGAGGAAATCCATAGAAATGGATCTCCAAGGAGCAGACGGAACAGGAAGAGGACGAAGAAGACCAGAGGGTGCATGATGAGGCATCTTCGACCTGCTACAAGTGTCACAACTCCGTACAAACCTCTCCACAAAACCTCGCAACCCAGGCCACCAATAGTTGCGAGTCACCAATTCCACTGTCTTGGCCACACCAAAATGTCCTGTAGCCGGGGTATCATGACAATCCTGTACCACACGAGTCCTAGAAATACCAACAGGAACGTACAGGAGACCTTCCCGGTACAGGAGTCCATCCTGTATGGTGAATAGGTTGTAGTCTGGACGGGAACTGGAGGAAGAGGAACTTGCAACGTCAGGATGAATGTGTGAGAACACATTCTTTCCCAAGTCGTCTGTAGGCAACTGCGAACGAACGTCCTGTAGGAGTGTTGAATTTGCTGGAGCCTGATGAACCTGCAGTGCCGCAAGCCGGAAACGATCAGGACCCAACAACACTTGCCTTTGACCGTCAAATGCAGGATCGCCCGGGCTTGGTGCAAGGTAAGAGCGCCTAGACAATGCGTCCGCCTTGCCATTCCGAAAGCCGGGCCTGTAGACGATGACGAAGTCAAAACGTGATAGGAACTCTGCCCACCTAGCCTGTCGCCGACTGAGGACCCGAGCCGTTTGAAAGTACTCCAGGTTCTTGTGATCCGTAAGAACTTGTACAGGATGTGCAGCACCTTCCAGGAAATGCCGCCATTCCTCAAACGAATCCACAATGGCCTTGAGTTCCTTGTCATGAATCTCGTAGTTGATCTCCGCCGACAGGAACTTACGAGAGTGAAAGGCTACAGGATGAAGCAACTTGTCCTCTCCAACTTGCGATAGGACGGATCCTACTGCAAAATCCGAGGCATCTGCTTCAATGAAGAAAGGATGAGAAGGGTCAGGATGTGCTAAAATCGGAGCTGTCGTGAAAACGTCCTTGAGTGTTGTGAACGCGTGTTCCGCCTTGTCGGACCAAGAGAAAAGTCCTGTGCGCTTGGTGAGTTCTGTGAGTGGAAGTACACGCTTGGAGAAGTCCTGTATGAACCGCCTGTAGAAGTTTGCAAAGCCAAGGAAACATTGTACATCTCGTACCGACTTGGGCCTCTCCCACTCCACGATGGTCTTCACCTTGTGCATGTCCATGGAAACGCCAGCAGGAGAGACGATGTAGCCCAAGAACTCCACCGAATCCCTATCGAAAAAACACTTCTCCAACTTCGCGTACAGGCCATGCTCGCGAAGCCGCTCTAAAACTAGTCGTACATGCTTGTCATGTGCCGCCTGGTCCTTGGAGAAAATCAAGATGTCGTCGAGGTAGATCACCACAAACTGGTCCAAGAAGTCACGGAAAATGTCGTTCACCATGTGTTGGAATACAGCTGGGGCATTGGTAAGGCCGAAAGGCATTACCGTGTACTCAAAATGTCCATACCTTGTACGAAAGGCAGTCTTCCACTCATCGCCGGGACGAATCCGTACAAGGTTGTAGGCTCCTCGTAAGTCGATCTTCGTGAACACCTTTGCCCCTCGCAGCCGATCGAGAAGTTCCGGGATCAATGGCAACGGATACCGATTCCGAATGGTGACTTGATTCAAACCCCTGTAGTCCACCACCAAACGTAAACTCCCATCCTTCTTCTTGACAAAGAAGATAGGAGCTCCTGCAGGGGACTTTGAGTGACGAATGAAGCCGGATCCTAAGTTGTCCTCGATGTATTGACGAAGAACCTCCAACTCTGTGGGTGACAATGCATAGATCGGTCCGAATGGTGGAGTCTTTCCTTCCGCAAGATCAATAGGACAGTCGTAGGACCTGTGAACAGGAAGAACTGCAGCCTTGTGCTTGTCAAAAACGTCCTTAAAGTCGTGGTACTTGGATGGTAGGGAAGAAGGAGGAGAAGGAGAAGGAGAAGGAGAAAAAACAGGGGAGTCGGATACAGGAAAGGTAGGAGAGGACGTAGGAGTTACTTGAAAAGCAAAAAGGTGGAAGGGGGCAGGATCAGTGGCGAGTTCATGCATGGTAGTGGTAAGAACTCGGAGAGGAGAAGGAGGGAGCTGTGACTGAAAAAGAGGAAGGATCTTGGGGGATGGAACAGAGGCAGGGTAACAGAAAGAAGCAGGATTGGAAAAAACCTGTGTGGTTGTTGATGAGTGTACAGGATTGGAAGAATCCTGTACAGGACACCGTGAGTGTACAGGATTGGAAGAATCCTGTACAGGAGTCCGTGGTTGCGCAAGAGTGGAAGAAGCCTGCGAATGTGCTGACGAATCAACAGGAGGTGGATCCTGTTGAGGAGGAACCTTCGACACTGATACAGGATTGGAAGAACCCTGTACAGGACACCGCAAACTTACAGGAATGGGGAGAGCCTGCGGATGTGCTGAGGAACTGCCATGAGGTGAATCCTGTCGAGGAGGAGTCTTCAACACTGGTACAGGAACAGGTACGGTCAATCCTGTAGCTTGTACTGCCTCAGATACTAAGGATGTATCCTGCACGCAGGAAGGTACAGGATTGATCCTAGAAGTTGGAGAGGAAAACGTGAGTGTCCTAGACCTCCAGTCGATCTGCGGATTTGCAACAACGAACCATGGCATGCCCAAAATGATGGGAGTCGACCGAGTCTTGATCAAGTTGAAGGAAATTGAACAGTTGAATGTGCCATACCTGCAGGAGAGAGGTTCGGTAGCATGGGTAACTGCACCGGAAGCAATTAGACGCCCATCGGCCACCTCTACAGGAACTGCACGCTTCAACTTCACCACCGAAATGCCATGTTGAGTTGCAAACGTGTCATCCATGAAGCATGCATTTGCACCAGTGTCTAACAAGGCAAACTCCATGAGCTCTCGATTATTAAGATGAATGTGTACAGGAAACTTAAGTGACGGGATGGTATGAGCAGCACCAATGGAGCCTGCACCTACGTCCAACTTCGCGGCTCCTAGACGAAGTGGACATTGGAGTTTTCCGACTGAACTTCGGCTTCGACTTCACGCGTCTTGAAGTTCCTGGCTTTAATAGGACAATCTGCCACCTTGTGTCCTGCTCCACCACAATACAAGCACAGGTTCTCACTGCGACGACGTTGCTTCTCGGCAGCGGAAAGAGAGCCACGCTTGGATTTCTCAACCTCCATAGGAACTACTCCAGAAGGTGGTGCAGGAACATGTACCACAGCTGTAGGATTGGTTTGCAGGAACTGTTGACGGGATCTTTCCTGACGACGCTCGAACAAACGGTTGTCGCAACGAACAGCTTGTTGCATGATCTCCGCTAATGTTTGGGCATCCGGTAACGTAAGGAGAAGGTCCTTCACGTCGTCCCTCAACCCAAAACGGAAGTGTTCGATCAATGCAGTCTCGTCCCATGGAATGTTCGTGCAAAGTTGCTGAAATTCGGATGCATAGACGGAAGCTGGTCGGGATCCTTGAGTGAGCTTCCGTAACTTCGTGCATGCAGAACGGTACTTATCAGGATCTCCAAAACAGGCTTCAAAGGCAGCCACGAAACCTTCAAAGTCTTCCATCAGTGGATCGTCACGCTCCAGCAAGGGGGCAACCCAAGCCCGTGGAGATCCACTTAGTAAGGATGCCAAAAGACCCACCTTTTGAGCATCAGTCGAGTAGCGCCGTGGTTGCATACGGATCAAGAGTCGGATCTGATTCAGGAAACCTTGGAAATCGGCACGATTACCACTGAACTTCTCTGGCATGCTAACCTTCGGCTCCGAAGAAAAGTTTGATGAAGAGGAAACCACCGATGCCTGGGAGAGAGCCTGCGCAGCAGCCTTGGAGGATGCATCAGCAGCTGCATGTGCCGCAGTGGTGGAACCTTGCAGGTCGGTGACCACTTGGCGCAAAGTGGCCAGCTCATGAAGTAGCATTTGGTGCTCGTGTTGAAAATGCTCAAAATCAGCCATGATCTAGGAAAGAAAAAAGGAGGAAAATGAAGGAAAGGAATCAAGAAAAAGGTAGCTGGAAAACGGAGAACTATGAAGCAGTTACTATCAAACTGTCAAGCCACGATCCAGGAAACAGGAAGAGAGCAGGATTCCAAGGACATGAAGGCTTGACTCAGGAACAGGACCGAGAGCAGGACAGGAACCAGGAATAGGAACAGGACGGATCTAGGAGTAGGACAGGATTAGGATAGGATCCGGGAGCAAGACAGGAAAGCACAGGATAGGATCCGGGAGCAAAACAGGAACAGGACAGGATCCCGGAGCAGGACAGGATCCAGGAACAGGACAGGAAATAGGAGCGAGACAGGAACAGGACAGGAAACAAGACAAGACAAGATTGATCGTAGTAAGACTGGTGTTGATAGTAACTGATTGTACAACAATTAGGTCGGAGCTTTTATGCTCACAACTCCAAGAGCTAATCTAGGCATGCATGCAAAAGTGGTTGCATGCATGCAAAAGTGATTGCATGCATGCAGAGGCTAAGATGAGTCCACATGTCCCTTATCCTCTAGGCATATCCTGTGGCATATCCTGTAGGAATATCCTGCAACCGAATCCTGTGTCCGGAATCCTGGTAGGAGTATCCTGTAGGAAAATCCTGCAACCCATATCCTGTATCCGGAATCCTGTAGGAAAGTCCTGCAACCCATGTCCTGTATCCGGAATCCTGTATTCTGTATCGGGTCGTGACAATTCCTAGCTTGGCGTGGTTGAGGCGGCTGGAGGCAAGGCCTCAACCACTAGTTTTTGCGGAACGTGAACTCGAGCAATGCCTTTGAGCTTGCAGACAGGTTTTCGGACCAAGGAATCTGACTAACTCCTTGGAAGTGATGTCCCCTATCTCAAAGGCAAGATCCTACAAATGATAAGGATAGTCTAACCCTAGGTGGGTTGTACCCTGCCGTGTGGAAGTTTGGGCGGCACAATGGAGGGTTGCACCTTGACGACACAAGCTTAGCTTGCACCGGTAGGAGGTTAATGAGCTCTCTTTTGAACCCAGGAAGCCTCACTACATATACTCTACCTTATTTATGTGCGGACCCCCCCCCCCCTATTTACCTAAGTGAGTAATGTGGGCTAGCACGGAAATGCTAGCCCTTAGAGAAAATAGTTGTCCTAACCTAACCCCTAGGGGGGGGGTTTAGGGCGTGGGGTTAGGTCAACCCTAGGGTGTCCCTAACCCTTATTTTGACAAGCTATACTTTGCAAAGAACCCTAACCTAAAACGTCAAACCATAGGAGAGTTTCTAGAAGGTAAGTTCTAGCTTCGCATAGAGTTTCCTGCAAATACCTAATGTCACCCGACCGGACAGCCACTAGATACCCAAGTGCACTAAACGGCTTGTTTCCTACTACATCTAGGGTTCGTCACACAACTCGGTAAGTAACAACAGTCAAACCCCAAAGTAAAGGGTCGAGTCATAGTAAAAAACTGTGACACTCTCCTGTCATCTTTCGGCTTCCCGCTTTTCAGCCTTCTTGGCGTACGGAGTAGTTTATTGAATGTGGTCGTCATCTAAGCCTATCCACTGTGGATCTCCGCCACAGTCCCTTTTGGTACCACATTTTCTTTGGTCAAGTCAATGGTTGACGGTGGTCAGACACTGTCAACGGCCAGCCGGCGTGGATGCCAGCTAGTGTGGATGAGCGATGGGACAAAGCACTGGATAAGGGAGGTATCTCAAATACGAACTAATAGCGACCGATGTCAGGCGACAATGTAACCAGGCGTAGAGCGATCATCCAGACCAACTACCCAGGTACATAGGACAGCACACGTGAGGGAGGTGCATAAATGTGATAGGCATGACTTTGTCACATGGCGGCAGACCAGTGGGAAGGCGCCACATGTACCTAGGGTCTAGCATTAAGTAACCCACTATATAAGCCGGAAGGTAGGTAGTGGGTCGGGTCTTTTTTAGGAGTCAAGTCTGCGTCTTTATCTTGCGCTCCTCTGTCAGAGTTAGTTTGTACTTGGACAGGCAATATATAATATCCATATTCCTTCTATTCACATTAAAAGTGGGTTTCCCCGCTTGTCCTACTCTGCTCAGCAACACTCTCTGCCAAATCACCGTAGTAGAACTCCCCCTACCCTGTACACAGGCCCTCACGACGTCCGGTAGAGGCCATCCAACACCTTCCACCACTTTCAAGGTAGAAAGCACCACATCTAGCATGCGGAGTCCCCAACGACCAGTCAACTGGGGGCGTCTCATAGCCGGGCGATGTACCCCAGCATGCGGACCGTGTATTCGTCGATCAACTCTCCCCATTTTCTATTTCAAGCTCATTAGCTTCTGGATCACCTCCTCTTCACTCTTTTCCTCCGAAAGGTATCTAGAAACGCCCTCCATGCGGTTCCCGCGAGCTCCTTTGTTTGCCTCGTGGAATTGCATCCACCAAGATGTGCCTTCTTATCCAGAGTGCATGCAAATGCACTCAGCTTCTTGTGATTGTTGATTACACACCGAAGTTCACACCCTGTTCAAACTTGTGTACGTGTTGGTTTGTGTCTTCCTATTTGCTCCACGAAACGCTGGCGTCCTGTTGCGCCTGAGAAGTGCTCCGATCCGGACCCTCCACTTCGGACGTGGTGTAGTCCACGTCCCAATATTCTACAGGTACCTTTCTCCTTCCTCGTGGCCCTGCCCTTCCATTTGAGGGTGGGTGACAAGGATGGGCTCCTCCCGGCTCTCCCTCGGGGGCCTCCCCACGGACCAACCTGACGGCTGGTGGTGCGGCTTACTTTGGCTGGACGGTATCCCTCATCCAGTGAATGGTTTGTAGGATGTGCACGGAATCCCCGCAATGTTTAGACGGTCGTGATCAATGGGTGAATCCTCCTTGCCCTGAGACGGTATCCCCTTGTCTGGTGATGGTTGGTGCTCTGCCGTGTGCTCTGGCGGATTTCCCTTGTAGGGCCTGTCACGACCCGATACAAAATACAGGATTCCGGATACAGGACATGGTTGCAGGACTTTCCTACAGGATTCCGGATATAGGATATGGGTTGCAGGATTTTCCTACAGGATACTCCTACCAGGGATTCCGGACACAGGATTCGGTTGCAGGATATTCCTACAGGATATGCCACAGGATATGCCTAGAGGATAAGGGACATGTGGACTCATCTTAGCCTCTGCATGCATGCAATCACTTTTGCATGCATGCAACCACTTTTGCATGCATGCCTAGATTAGCTCTTGGAGTTGTGAGCATAAAAGCTCCGACCTAATTGTTGTACAATCAGTTACTATCAACACCAGTCTTACTACGATCAATCTTGTCTTGTCTTGTTTCCTGTCCTGTTCCTGTCTCGCTCCTATTTCCTGTCCTGTTCCTGGATCCTGTCCTGCTCCGGGATCCTGTCCTGTTCCTGTTTTGCTCCCGGATCCTATCCTGTGCTTTCCTGTCTTGCTCCCGGATCCTATCCTAATCCTGTCCTACTCCTAGATCCGTCCTGTTCCTATTCCTGGTTCCTGTCCTGCTCTCGGTCCTGTTCCTGAGTCAAGCCTTCATGTCCTTGGAATCCTGCTCTCTTCCTGTTTCCTGGATCGTGGCTTGACAGTTTGATAGTAACTGCTTCATAGTTCTCCGTTTTCCAGCTACCTTTTTCTTGATTCCTTTCCTTCATTTTCCTCCTTTTTTCTTTCCTAGATCATGGCTGATTTTGAGCATTTTCAACACGAGCACCAAATGCTACTTCATGAGCTGGCCACTTTGCGCCAAGTGGTCACCGACCTGCAAGGTTCCACCACTGCGGCACATGCAGCTGCTGATGCATCCTCCAAGGCTGCTGCGCAGGCTCTCTCCCAGGCATCGGTGGTTTCCTCTTCATCAAACTTTTCTTCGGAGCCGAAGGTTAGCATGCCAGAGAAGTTCAGTGGTAATCGTGCCGATTTCCAAGGTTTCCTGAATCAGATCCGACTCTTGATCCGTATGCAACCACGGCGCTACTCGACTGATGCTCAAAAGGTGGGTCTTTTGGCATCCTTACTAAGTGGATCTCCACGGGCTTGGGTTGCCCCCTTGCTGGAGCGTGACGATCCACTGATGGAAGACTTTGAAGGTTTCGTGGCTGCCTTTGAAGCCTGTTTTGGAGATCCTGATAAGTACCGTTCTGCATGCACGAAGTTACGGAAGCTCACTCAAGGATCCCGACCAGCTTCCGTCTATGCATCCGAATTTCAGCAACTTTGCACGAACATTCCATGGGACGAGACTGCATTGATCGAACACTTCCGTTTTGGGTTGAGGGACGACGTGAAGGACCTTCTCCTTACGTTACCGGATGCCCAAACATTAGCGGAGATAGCTGTTCGTTGCGACAACCGTTTGTTCGAGCGTCGTCAGGAAAGATCCCGTCAACAGTTCCTGCAAACCAATCCTACAGCTGTGGTACATGTTCCTGCACCACCTTCTGGAGTAGTTCCTATGGAGGTTGAGAAATCCAAGCGTGGCTCTCTTTCCGCTGCCGAGAAGCAACGTCGTCGCAGTGAGAACCTGTGCTTGTATTGTGGTGGAGCAGGACACAAGGTGGCAGATTGTCCTATTAAAGCCAGGAACTTCAAGACGCGTGAAGTCGAAGCCGAAGTTCAGTCGGAAAACTCCAATGTCCACTTCGTCTAGGAGCCGCGAAGTTGGACGTAGGTGCAGGCTCCATTGGTGCTGCTCATACCATCCCGTCACTTAAGTTTCCTGTACACATTCATCTTAATAATCGAGAGCTCATGGAGTTTGCCTTGTTAGACACTGGTGCAAATGCATGCTTCATGGATGACACGTTTGCAACTCAACATGGCATTTCGGTGGTGAAGTTGAAGCGTGCAGTTCCTGTAGAGGTGGCCGATGGGCGTCTAATTGCTTCCGGTGCAGTTACCCATGCTACCGAACCTCTCTCCTGCAGGTATGGCACATTCAACTGTTCAATTTCCTTCAACTTGATCAAGACTCGGTCGACTCCCATCATTTTGGGCATGCCATGGTTCGTTGTTGCAAATCCGCAGATCGACTGGAGGTCTAGGACACTCACGTTTTCCTCTCCAACTTCTAGGATCAATCCTGTACCTTCCTGCGTGCAGGATACATCCTTAGTATCTGAGGCAGTACAAGCTACAGGATTGACCGTACCTGTTCCTGTACCAGTGTTGAAGACTCCTCCTCGACAGGATTCACCTCATGGCAGTTCCTCAGCACATCCGCAGGCTCTCCCCATTCCTGTAAGTTTGCGGTGTCCTGTACAGGGTTCTTCCAATCCTGTATCAGTGTCGAAGGTTCCTCCTCAACAGGATCCACCTCCTGTTGATTCGTCAGCACATTCGCAGGCTTCTTCCACTCTTGCGCAACCACGGACTCCTGTACAGGATTCTTCCAATCCTGTACACTCACGGTGTCCTGTACAGGATTCTTCCAATCCTGTACACTCATCAACCACACAGGTTTTTTCCAATCCTGCTTCTTTCTGTTACCCTGCCTCTGTTCCATCCCCCAAGATCCTTCCTCTTTTTCAGTCACAGCTCCCTCCTTCTCCTCTCCGAGTTCTTACCACTACCATGCATGAACTCGCCACTGATCCTGCCCCCTTCCACCTTTTTGCTTTTCAAGTAACTCCTACGTCCTCTCCTACCTTTCCTGTATCCGACTCCCCTGTTTTTTCTCCTTCTCCTTCTCCTTCTCCTCCTTCTTCCCTACCATCCAAGTACCACGACTTTAAGGACGTTTTTGACAAGCACAAGGCTGCAGTTCTTCCTGTTCACAGGTCCTACGACTGTCCTATTGATCTTGCGGAAGGAAAGACTCCACCATTCGGACCGATCTATGCATTGTCACCCACAGAGTTGGAGGTTCTTCGTCAATACATCGAGGACAACTTAGGATCCGGCTTCATTCGTCACTCAAAGTCCCCTGCAGGAGCTCCTATCTTCTTTGTCAAGAAGAAGGATGGGAGTTTACGTTTGGTGGTGGACTACAGGGGTTTGAATCAAGTCACCATTCGGAATCGGTATCCGTTGCCATTGATCCCGGAACTTCTCGATCGGCTGCGAGGGGCAAAGGTGTTCACGAAGATCGACTTACGAGGAGCCTACAACCTTGTACGGATTCGTCCCGGCGATGAGTGGAAGACTGCCTTTCGTACAAGGTATGGACATTTTGAGTACACGGTAATGCCTTTCGGCCTTACCAATGCCCCAGCTGTATTCCAACACATGGTGAACGACATTTTCCGTGACTTCTTGGACCAGTTTGTGGTGATCTACCTCGACGACATCTTGATTTTCTCCAAGGACCAGGCGGCACATGACAAGCATGTACGACTAGTTTTAGAGCGGCTTCGCGAGCATGGCCTGTACGCGAAGTTGGAGAAGTGTTTTTTCGATAGGGATTCGGTGGAGTTCTTGGGCTACATCGTCTCTCCTGCTGGCGTTTCCATGGACATGCACAAGGTGAAGACCATCGTGGAGTGGGAGAGGCCCAAGTCGGTACGAGATGTACAATGTTTCCTTGGCTTTGCAAACTTCTACAGGCGGTTCATACAGGACTTCTCCAAGCGTGTACTTCCACTCACAGAACTCACCAAGCGCACAGGACTTTTCTCTTGGTCCGACAAGGCGGAACACGCGTTCACAACACTCAAGGACGTTTTCACGACAGCTCCGATTTTAGCACATCCTGACCCTTCTCATCCTTTCTTCATTGAAGCAGATGCCTCGGATTTTGCAGTAGGATCCGTCCTATCGCAAGTTGGAGAGGACAAGTTGCTTCATCCTGTAGCCTTTCACTCTCGTAAGTTCCTGTCGGCGGAGATCAACTACGAGATTCATGACAAGGAACTCAAGGCCATTGTGGATTCGTTTGAGGAATGGCGGCATTTCCTGGAAGGTGCTGCACATCCTGTACAAGTTCTTACGGATCACAAGAACCTGGAGTACTTTCAAACGGCTCGGGTCCTCAGTCGGCGACAGGCTAGGTGGGCAGAGTTCCTATCACGTTTTGACTTCGTCATCGTCTACAGGCCCGGCTTTCGGAATGGCAAGGCGGACGCATTGTCTAGGCGCTCTTACCTTGCACCAAGCCCGGGCGATCCTGCATTTGACGGTCAAAGGCAAGTGTTGTTGGGTCCTGATCGTTTCCGGCTTGCGGCACTGCAGGTTCATCAGGCTCCAGCAAATTCAACACTCCTACAGGACGTTCGTTCGCAGTTGCCTACAGACGACTTGGGAAAGAATGTGTTCTCACACATTCATCCTGACGTTGCAAGTTCCTCTTCCTCCAGTTCCCGTCCAGACTACAACCTATTCACCATACAGGATGGACTCCTGTACCGGGAAGGTCTCCTGTACGTTCCTGTTGGTATTTCTAGGACTCGTGTGGTACAGGATTGTCATGATACCCCGGCTACAGGACATTTTGGTGTGGCCAAGACAGTGGAATTGGTGACTCGCAACTATTGGTGGCCTGGGTTGCGAGGTTTTGTGGAGAGTTTGTACGGAGTTGTGACACTTGTAGCAGGTCGAAGATGCCTCATCATGCACCCTCTGGTCTTCTTCGTCCTCTTCCTGTTCCGTCTGCTCCTTGGAGATCCATTTCTATGGATTTCCTCACAGATCTTCCTCCTTCCCGTGGATTTGATGCAGTTCTTGTGGTGGTTGACCGTTTCACCAAGCAGGCTCATTTCCTACCCTGCAACAAGACAGCTACAGGTCAGACAACTGCCGAGTTGGTGATCCGCGAGGTGTTCCGACATCATGGTCTTCCTGAGAGCATTGTTTCCGATCGAGGTCCACAATTCATGTCCAAGTTTTGGCGAGAGCTTCTTCGGAGTCTACAGGTCAAAGCGGATCTTTCTTCAGGATATCACCCACAAACCGATGGGCAGTCCGAACGCACAATTCAGACCTTAGAACAGTATCTTCGTTGCTTCATCAGTTACCAGCAGGACAACTGGTTGGACCTCCTTCCAATGGCAGAGTTTGCCTACAACAACTCCATCCACGCATCTACAGGACAGACACCTTTCTTTGCTCTTACAGGCCACCATCCACGTTTTGACTTTGCTCCTACCGCTTCTCCTTCTTCCGCTCCTGCAGTACAGGATCGTCTTCAGCATCTTCGGCAGGTACAGGATGATCTCCAGGTTCATCTTCAACAGGCACAGGAACGATACAAGCATCATGCTGATGCTCACCGACAGCCGGCACCTGCATACAAGATTGGTGATCTCGTGTGGCTTCTTCGTCGACACATTCGCACCAACAGGCCTTCTTCTAAGTTGGATTTTCAACGATTGGGCCCTTATAGGATCGTGGCGGAGGTAAATCCTGTAGCTTTCCGACTCGAGTTACCATCCACGGTGAAACTTCATCCTGTGTTTCACACCTCTTTGTTGGAGCCGTATCATCCTTCTTCTCTTCCTGGTCGTGTTTCTTCTCCTCCCCCTCCTGTGGTCATTGACACGGAACCTGAGTACGAAGTCGCAGCCATCCTTGACTCTCGTCTTCATCGTCACCAACTCCAATACTTGGTGGATTGGAAAGGGTACCTGCCTACTGATCGCACTTGGGAACCTGCATCCAACTTACTCCATGCTTCTTCCAAGGTTGCTGCCTTCCATCGGCATTATCCTGCTAAACCAGGTCCCAAGACTCGTGGAACTCGTCTTTAGGGAGGAGGTGCTGTCACGACCCGATACAGAATACAGGATTCCGGATACAGGACATGGGTTGCAGGACTTTCCTACAGGATTCCGGATACAGGATATGGGTTGCAGGATTTTCCTACAGGATACTCCTACCAGGATTCCGGACACAGGATTCGGTTGCAGGATATTCCTACAGGATATATGCCTAGAGGATAAGGGACATGTGGACTCATCTTAGCCTCTGCATGCATGCAATCACTTTTGCATGCATGCAACCACTTTTGCATGCATGCCTAGATTAGCTCTTGGAGTTGTGAGCATAAAAGCTCCGACCTAATTGTTGTACAATCAGTTACTATCAACACCAGTCTTACTACGATCAATCTTGTCTTGTCTTGTTTCCTGTCCTGTTCCTGTCTCGCTCCTATTTCCTGTCCTGTTCCTGGATCCTGTCCTGCTCCGGGATCCTGTCCTGTTCCTGTTTTGCTCCCGGATCCTATCCTGTGCTTTCCTGTCTTGCTCCCGGATCCTATCCTAATCCTGTCCTACTCCTAGATCCGTCCTGTTCCTATTCCTGGTTCCTGTCCTGCTCTCGGTCCTGTTCCTGAGTCAAGCCTTCATGTCCTTGGAATCCTGCTCTCTTCCTGTTTCCTGGATCGTGGCTTGACCCAGGGCCGGTGCGATGCTAGTCGCTCAGGCGAATCTCTCCTGCCCTTGGACGAAATCCCCTCGTCCTTTGTCCAAAGTGGCCACTGTGCAGCCCCTCTTCTGGTACCTCCTCCCAATCCGTCAGCTCTTCGACGTTCAGTTGCCTTCGCGCAGGTGGTCGTCCCATGTGTACCTCGGTCTTCTGAAGCCTTGGGTTCTCATCCTGGTAACCACCCTGGCCTACCGCATTGTCCGATTGGTTAAACTCCTGGTGCAGAAGTTGCCTTATTGGTAATCGATGCCCCTCCCTACGGGGGCCTTCCGGATGAGGCTCTTCCTTTCCTCTTTTTTGGGCGGCCACGGGCCCCCCGCCTCACCTTGGTGGGTGACGGTGGCCCTGGGTTTCCTACCTTACGTCTGTCATGGTGCTGGCCATGCTGGACCTCCGGCTCACATCCCCCATCGTTATCTGTGTTGCTTTTGCCCCCTCGAGATTCTTGCCTCCACCGTAGGCTTGCCCTTTCCTAGGGTTGTCCTGTGCATGGTTTCCTCCTTCGAGGGTACTCGTCGAACACGGGTTCTGCTCTTTGGTGTGGGGGCTCATCATGGCCATCACTTTCGCCTACGTTGAGAGGTGGAGGGCTTTCCATTGTCCTGCCATCCATCCCACTCTGCATCGTAGGTCATCGTTGGGTGAAGTCGCCCGTCCGGGTGCTGTTCATACCCGCATGCTATTGTACCTGGATTGACGTCCGACGTGGCTGCAGTTTCTTCATATCCTTCTTAGTTGTCGGTAGTGTGCGACTGCCTCTGCCGCTGGTGTGTCGGGTTTACCATTGCTCGGAGATTCGGCCCACATAGTATTTACATCATTCCCTCGGGTAGGTGAGGTAGGGGCAGATTGCGGCAACTGAGGTGCCTCACTGCCTTTCATCAACCTCCCTCGGCCGGCCCATTGCATCCTCTTGGCCAGCTGTTGCTCATCAATCTCTATTTGTTCAAACGAATTAATCCCGGCTCTTCTTCAGGCCGCAACTCTACTTGCTATAGTGAACTCCATCTATGTATACTATTTATCCCATTGTGATCCACAAATGGTTGTTGGGACTCCGCAGGTCAAATGTGGTGCTTCTCAAGAGCCTCAGTAATGGAAGGTGTTGAATGGCCTCTACCCGGACGCCGCAAGGGTCTATGTACAGGGTAGGGAAGTTCTACTGTGGTGGTTTGGTAGAGAGCATTGCTCGGCCTAGGAGTGGGATTTGTAATTTATGTGTATTTGGGGTCTAGATATGTAATTTTTCCTATATTATATAAACTGCATCAACTTTCAATCACACTCCAAGTTAAGAAAAGGACTTAAGTAATTAAAAAAATTTAAAACAACAAGAAATGGTATTTAATTATATTGCCATAAATAGCATTGAGCCTTGCAGTAAATTTCTGCAAGTACTTGTGAATACACAGCCTTGTTTGAGAATTCGAAAAGGGTGTAAATCCCTTGGCGTCATCGTCGAAAACACCAATGATACAAGAAGTTCCTGTATCAACGGTCCCTAAGAACCATAACAGTTACACGACACCCTATGCGGCCCTTTCTCAGGTGGATAAGGGCAAACGCCACCTGCTGCAAGAATCTTATTCTTGTGAGCTTGTTTGATCTTCCATTGGGAGGCCTGTGCAATCTGAGTGCTCCAAGAAATTCCTGTAATGCGTGAGAGGCATAAACTCCAAGCTGCAGTGCATCACTGTGGATGCGAAACGAGACCCGGGAAGATAGGAGGTACAGGGTCGTAAAGGTGAAATCGTGCATTGAAATCCATGGTGCGTTGCGCATTCTGGAGGGCTGCAAACAAAGCTCAAACAAATGAACCAATCTCAATACTTACTGGAGGAACGGGTTGCATCGGTATCACGTCTTCCAATAGGTACTCCAGCCTGGTTTTTCCTGTTCCCTGTCTGAAAGGGGCTGGAATTGACATAGCCATACCTAGATGAACCTTAGAGGCCGCAACAAAGAGAAAGAGAAGCTAGATGAACCTTAGAGGCCGCAACAAAGAGAAAGAGAAGCTAGATGAACCTTAGAGGCCGCAACAAAGAGAAAGAGAAGCTAGATGAGGAACATTACAATGGGTTTCTATTCTTTTACCGTACCCTATGACCTGGACGTGAAGTTTTCACGATAGAATATATAACTGCTTCTAACAGGCTATGATAACAATTTTTAAATTGATTAGAATATTCCAATGAAGGTGCGTTTTACAATATTAACTTTTCATTGTTTAGGTATTGCATGGTGTCGCCTTCTAACTCGTGCCAGGCTCTGCTATAGTGAACGTGAAGATTTTGAACTGTAAAGTTTATATTAAATTAATTTGTGTGTGTGTGTGTGTTGTGAGGATATATATCTATGTTGTATACATCGAGAGAGACCTTGGCTTTATTGTTAACCTTGCGCTTAAACAAAGTGATAATTAGATACTTTATGTGTGTGCGCGAGAGCGATTATATGTAAGAGTACAGCCTGAAGAAGTTTGCTTCAGCATCACATGGCAAACTTATGAGTCTGGAACATAACCAAATCGTTATAACGTTTAAACAATCACTATGTACATAGTCACAACACACAACTTCGCTGTTTCATATACACTTCACATGATAGCAATATAGACAGACATATTATACATATACATTACTTTGAGGTTAAGTATTATATATCACTAAAGATGGTGTGTATTTGTGCGATGGTGCAACACACACACACGTACGTACGTAGATACTACTTGGCTAATCAAACATCATATACATCAATAGTATGAATGCGGACAAAATATACAGACATAATGTATGTTTCGTGCAGTCTGTTTCATATAAACCTCATAAAAAAGAATCGAGTACTGTAACGTATTATTCTATACAATTTATACAGCTACGTGTATATCGAACGTATTTACATATCTAGAATGTACATATATATAAAGTACAATTAATACTCATATACATGTGATTTTATACATGTATGTGTGTATACATATTACAAAACATAGTTAAGGGATTTCAAAATGACTAAACGTACTAAAGTTAGATGATTATCAGTGGCGGGCCAGCCATGCATGCGATCTCCTGATCCAGATTATAGATTTCTGCTGAAAACTTAAACTCATTAGATGCATCTCTTCCTCTCTCTCTCTCACTCACACTCTCTCTCTCTCTCTCACACCACACACACTTTTACCTTGTTCCATTTTGACGAAGAGCTCATCACATGGGGTGTGCAAATAGCTTCGTGTACCTCTAATGCGGACACAAGCTTCCACATTTTGCATATCACGTTTACGTTTCCGTATTCAGCTTCTCGTCTCTGTACTCCTGTACAGCAAACTTAATGTTTGAAGTGACATATGTGCATATGTGTGTGTGTGTGTGTGTGTAAGAACAGGCCATAAGTTATATGTTCAATAAGATTTCTTACTTACATTACAACCACACACAAAGTGCATACACGCACATATCATATACCCTACGCACGTGATAAATAAGAAAACTTAATAAATTACCTTGACCATGTCGTTAAGTTGGACCTCGCGCTCTGACCCCTTCTATGAAAACAGCATTAAGACCGAAACTTCATCTATTGCGTACCTCTTTAGGTCCTCGATCTCTTGCTTAAGGCGTTCCATCTCTGCAATCTCTGCAGAAGTCATTCCACTACGGCATGTATAGACGTGGTCAGGAACCTTGTCACCGGGCTTCCATCCAGAACGGGTCTTCTACGCCTGCCGACTTCCTGAGTTCCATCAGGGCAGCGTCTTCAAGCCAGTACTCCATGCTCCTTCTGAGTTATGCCGCCTAGTGAAACGAACCACATTAGCTAAACAACGTATTGTGTTTGTGTAAGTAAATGTACTTCGTGCGCGCGTGTGCAGCGTATGTGTGTGCGTGTAATTATACCTTCGAAAACGTTGCCCATCGCCGATGGTTTTGTCCAACATGTGTTTTAGAAAATGATCCAGCAGGCCGGTGTCACCAATGTGCTTCCTTGCTTCTGCTCAAAGTACAGTTCTCGAGACGGGCTGGCCTGGCTTCCTGCTTTCTCATGCAGGATCTCAACGAGCTTCAGTTGAGCATTCGCATATCTGTCCGGAGAATACAAAACAGCTACTATTACTAGAACTGGAATAAGTACAAACATAAACGTGTAGCTGTGTATATCATTTCAATATTCTGCTATCGCGGCCTTTGTAAGGTGTAACTGTAAATTACATGTACTGTAAAACTACGGACTACATCAACAAAATGTACGAATGGGAGAATTACTCCTGTAGACCATCTTCCCTTCATATCGTTGCGAAGCCGAAGAGGAACCGTATCGTTAACATCGCTATCTTCTTCCGGTGGCTCGAGTTTGCTCACCTTCGTCTCGTTACGAAGCAGAGAGGAACTATGTCGTTCTCATCGCTATCTGGCTCCGGTTAGCTCGAGTTTGCTAATTAACAGCTACAGATCGGCTTCGTTTCCTGGACTTTCTTCGGACTCCCACTTCCTTGGGCTGCTTGTATCCGCATTGATCATGTGCCCTTTATCGTCTTCGGCCAGCCAGAAGTTGTCCGAAAGGCCCCGATGGAGAAGCTCGGTACATGATATTTCCCGGACCAACATCCGCTCAGCATCTTCGATGGTTATCAATAGCTCTCGTCCAGCTCCGGCTTTTCCACTACAGGCCCCTCCCGCTGATCAGTCCCCCAAAGAAGAGAGGTTTCCGCATTCTTCTTGAGAAACTCTCTCAGTGATTCAGCACTAAAAAATCGTATCTTTACTTGCGAAACCTGGGGAAGGAAAAACAGAGGGTCTGAAAAAGGAAAAGCTTCAGTTCGAGAATCCTTACCTCAACAACTCGGAGGGAAGCCAACTGGGATGACGCTAGGCTTTCAGGAATGTGCTCATGGTCTATTTCGTAGACAACTCCAGCTGTCGGATGTTCTGCAGGAAGAGATTCGAATTTGTCTATAGAAACGCGATTCGTGATAATACCTGAACAGATTTCTTCCTCGCCTGAGGAAACCTGCTCCTTCTTGGAGTCGCTTACGGAAGATTTCCTCTTGCGCTTCTTCTGCTCGGTACTCCATGGCAGCTCGTCGAAGTTTGTTCTCGAGCTCGTCCGCTACCTGGCAGAGCTGAAGATATGATACATGCAGAAACTAAGACGAGAGAAAATCAATATACCTCCGGAAGTCCGAAAAATCTCCGCGGTGCTAATTCCTTGAAAAAGATCAAAAGAAAAGAAGATCAGTACGGATTTCCGACTAAAAAGCTAAGATGAAATACACATCAATCGATAGAGAATAGAAAAACAGAAAATGGATGAATCCACAAGATTCGGACAAGAAAACGGAGGAAAAAGAAGAAAATATGGCATTTTTGACATGAAAAAGAAGGAAATGCGATAAGAAAGCACATGACCGGACAGAAAAATGAGGATTTTGAGGTCGAAAACCGAGAAAGTCTGGAGATTCCAGATGAACAAAGAAAAAATATGGACATTTTGAGCCGACAAGCAAAGAAATCGAATTCCAGACAAAGAACACAGAAAATGAACATACCTTGGTAATCCGACATTGGGTCGCTCTTCAATCGATCGATCCTCAGCGAGAAAACAGGCGCTCGATGAAGAACCCTAGGAATTTTTCCCGCATTCTCACCATAGCACAAGCCGTACGGTACGGCCTAGACATAAATCCAAAACCGGCCACCGTACCACATACGTGAAGCCACCTTTCACGATGGAATATTCCTCCCGATAGTAACAGCTAACGTCCCATAGAAAAGGTTACCGTAGATATGCGTGAGATCTATAGACTACATCATAGTCGTATCATAGCCTGTTAAAAGAAGTGAAAAATTAAGTTAGTTTATCGCAGTAAAAAGGAAAATAACGAACTACCTATTACGTTTTCCGTAATAATAATTTCTGAATTGATTAGAATATTCCAGTGAATGTGCGTTTTACAATATCAACTTTTTAAGTTTTTACTTGTTTAGGTCTTGCATGGTGTCGCCTTCTAACTCGTGCCAGGCTTCTTCCACTTCCTTTACAAACTCTGTAGTGATAAAGTTCAAACGTGAGATCTTTAACGGTAAACTTTAATTATTAAATTAATTTTCCTGTGTGTGTATGCGTGTGTGTGTGAGAGAGAGAGAACATTAACGTCTCTGCATACACATATATACGTAAAGGATGCATGACCACATAAATACACGTGAATATTCTTGTGTGTATGTGTTGAATCTGAATACATATATGCTCTACCAGGTCTCCATGCATGTTATGTATTTATGTGCATACATATACAAAAGAATATGCATCGTAAAATCATATAATGTGTGTGTTGTATATATGATATTCAGGTCAGTATTCGATAGCATGCGTACGTTTCAAAATATATATTAGATGAGCACAGACTACGCGATAAACTTGCTATTAGCACGCACGCACAGTGTTTGCAAAAGCATATATAATGTACAGATAATAGTTTCATATATGTGTGTGTGTGTGTGTGTGTGTGTGTGGTGTGTATTTGAATATATGTTAATAAAAGTGTTCTTAGATAGCACTTGCCTGGAAAGGAGGGATCCAAAGGACATCTCTGCATATATACACACTATAAGTTCAGACACTGTGTACATCCGCACGCACGCGCACACACACACACACACACATGCAGAAACACACGCGCAGGCAAGCAAGCACACACACACAGTAAGGTTATGAATAAGTGTAATTATTTGCTTACGATTATTTGCTCCCTCAAGGAGGTCTTCGTAGAAGAAACAGGATCCGTATTTGCACCTGAAAATTAACATAAACTCGGATTAGCTTTTTAAAACTCAGTTTTAAAACCTTTATACACAGAGGCACACACCAAACAGAAAGTGCCATACATGTGTGTGCATACGTGTAAGAGTGTATATATCTATGTTGTAGACTAACCTTCAGCTGCAGAGTGAAAACATAATTGCATTGCCTCTTCATTCACATCTGAAATAATTCACAGAACTTAGGGAGAGAGAGAGAGAGACAGACAGACCTTTAGTCGGAGGTTGTTCAACTGTTCGCATTGACTCTGAATATGTGCCTGAAGATTTGATTAGTACTTATTAAACCTTGCTTTTACGGTTGACCTTCAAGTGAAAACCAATTCCTATTTAAGCTCCTACGCAGATTGTAGCTTTCTTCAGAATTCATAATATCCTAACAGAGGAACAAAAACAAACATATGAACAATTATCAATGCAAACAATAAAGATACTCTATGTGTGTGCGCGCGACCGATTATATGCTTAAGAGTACAGTAAATACGAAGTACTAGCCTGAAGAAGTCTGAAACATGCTTCAGCATCACAGCCAGCATGGTAACTTATGACTCTGGAACATAACCAATCGTTATAACGTTTAAACAATCACTACGTATGGTCTGCGCGTGCATGCGCATGAGAGAGAGAGGGAGAGAGACTCACAGTTCCTGATTTTGTGAAGCTTGCCAGAATTATGCTGGAACCACCGAGGTCCGAGCCCGTGCAAACGACAGCAGCGGAATGTAATGCTCTTCCTGTTCAGTAACATGGTCACAATGCACAATACACACACACACAGTTTCATATAAACTTGATATATTTTCATGAAATATAGACAGACATATTATACATATAAATTTGATCTTACTTTGAGGCTAAGTATAGCAGGAATTATGCCGTATATATCACTAAAGATGGTGAGCGACTATGCGTAGGCATCATTATCTGGTGTATTTGTGCGCTGGTGCAACACACACACACACGTATGTACGTAGATAGTACTTCTTGATGAACATACGTGTAGATACGTATGTACGTATCTACATCATGTCCGCATTCATACTACAAAATAAACGTCAAACATCATATACGACGTTTATTTTGTAGTATGAATGCGGACAAAATATACGATTCGTCAGAGTACACACACATATGTATATTTCGTGCAGTCTGTTTCATATAAACCTCCATAAGCAAAAATCTAGTACTGTAACGTATTAGTACATAGTATAATGTATGCAAACGTGATATTAAAAACAAAAGGTGCAGAGGCATACACTTTGTAGTATTTAACTCAACACACCTACATGTGAATCTTATACCGCTACGTCTATGTACGAACGTATTTACATATCTAAAATGTAGTGTCCACGTAAAGAAAAGACATGAAATGCACGAAATAGCACTCGCTTTCCAACAGAAAAACAAAAACCAATGTGTACATATATACGTACATATTCGTAGTTACATTTCTTATGTATACGTTCGTATGACTAGTAAGTACATGTCAAAAATGATCTAATTCACATTTATCACATTATCATATACAAATTATGTATATATGTAAATATTAAAGCCAAGTAACTAACTTTGCACACATACATGTTTATGCGCTACATACAGACAGAGACATCCGTACACAGCGTGGTTTTTGTCTGCATATGTTTCAATAAGTGCGTACAAACACATTTCTTCTACTGATAACATTACATTTTCTATATTTTACCATTGCGTTACAAACACATCTTCTACTGATAACATTATATTTCTAAACTCTACCATTGCGTTATGGATAAGCATCGAAGTATGCCAAAAGAATCCAGATGAATGTAGTTGACTACAGTATAGGATGCACGATGTACTAATATCGTATATCCAGAGCATACATACATAATTCGTATATATACGAGTAAATATATGGAAAATACGTTCCAAATATACACATCAAAGTTTAAAAATCCCAAAAAGCCGACAAAATATACGACTTGTGTCTACGTCAGTAGACTACATATGAAAGCACGGATAATGTTCCATAAAAGAAGCAGAGTGTATATGCGTGTCTAGCGTATATATATGCATAAACATGTATATAATGTAGATATACACATAGATTTATGTAAGTATATATGTATGTATGTACATATGGAAACAAATTATCTGTAACTTTACCTATACTCTATATATATACATCAAGAAATTCATGGAAACCACCCGGAACTTCGATTCGTCTGCACTGGGTCATATACATAAACAGCACACACATATGCACTCACATATACAGAACAACGTTATATACCCTTAAAAATGAGTATATATATCCAGAGTAAAGAAAGGCCCAAAATGACTCAGAACAATATAGCAAAACAGAGAATGACATGGACGCTGCTGGCTTGTGTTTAGATGAAAGGCCGGGTTATATGTGTATACACATAACTATATATACATGGTGTGTTATATATCATAATGCATATATATACATATGCATTTTATCAGATATGCCCAAACAATTTATTTGTGTCAGTGGTGTATGTGTATATACAAATACAAAATGTACATAAGCAAAGCTAACGGATTTCATCCAAAGTCCTGTATAATATAAATAAAAATGTATATAATGCACACACACACATTTATAAGGTGAGTAACTATTAGACGAATGAATTTTTTATTAATAAAGAAAATATACTTTAAATTCAAAAAAATTAAACTATTCTAAAGTGATGTTTATTTTTTGTTTTTTTTATGTTTAGGATAAGGGGATCATAATGATATGAACAGTTACAATTAAATTCCTTCTCCAATAAAATATATAATTATAACATTATGTTAATGTTTTACAAGAAAACTAGAATTGCTGCTACAAAATCTTCATTTGCCAGCTATAAGAAATACATAATGACCTTCTAACTCCGACAATTGTAAAAGGAAAATGGAGAACTTAACCTTTTGATTAATCATTTTATTTAAATTTCTTTAATAACATCTTAAATAATTGTTCCTTAATTGTATAAATTTTATTATTATATTCTCAGTAGCTAAGTAACAAGCTATCTTTAATTTCCACTATAAATTAGTTTTTAACCCTTGACACGATATAAACTAAACGTACTATTCTTATTATTACGTTAAGACTTGGGATTATTAAGAGATACAAAGTGTTATATATTATGAAATGCTAGTAGTCATAAAATATAATAGTAATTAAATAACTAAGTACAGAAAATAATATCATATGATTGATCATTTCATTAATAACAAGTGAAAATTAAAATATCACAAACACAATAATAATAAAGATAAAAGAGAAACTCATATATTTAAAAGTATTTGCAACTCGAGAATACTTTGCCAATAGAATAAAAAAATTACCATAATCTTTTGACTTGTAACGTTCTCCGGTAATCGATTGGGTATACAATGTCACACACACACACACACACGCGTTGTATAATGTACTACCAGGACTTATCTTATTGTCGTGAACAAATCATTCTGAATCATTTGTATTGCTGTAACCTTGGTCTGAGAAATAAGATAATGATCGTGCAGATATCATGTATATGTCTCCCTCTCTCTCGCCACACACACGTACACCTATCAATGTCCTATATATACGCACGTGGACGTATCTGTTAATACATAAAATCTGTGTGTCATATAGATGGTTATGTCACAACTTTGAACAGAGGATGAGTAAAAACTAGGATCTAACGTTTAGCATAATATCCACTACATTATATTTAAATTATATAAATCTTTATCGAGGTTCTAACATTTGGACTGATGAAAATTGTTATTTATGAATATTAATAAAAATTTAGCGAGTTCTATGTGCATTATCTTACTAACTAATGTTAAGCAGCATATTCTAGAAATATCCAAAGCCGTTAAGTATATATTTTAATGTATGAATTTTAAGTTTTAGTTGTTATTAAATCAAATGATTAATCATATAACAATTATATTATTCTGTGATTAGTAGATATTATATATACTGTGAAAATCATGGGGAATCCACAGATTCAACATCGATGCTTTATGTGTTTGAATGCAAACAAACTATATGTCGATATGTGTTTTGAGGGTTTTCTCTCACACACGTACAGAGTTGCAGCTTAGTTTGACTAAGGACTTCTACGGTCAGTTGTCAGTTCACGTTATTTTTAAAGGGTTAAAATACTCACAGAGAAATTCCTGAATACCTTTTTGAAAACGTATTTTTTAAAGGGTTAAAATACTCACAGAGAATTTCCTGAATACCTTTTTGAAAACGTGAAAGTTCCATTGTATAGTTCCATACACATGGCCATACCATTCCGTATACATGGTCGTACGGTTATGTACAATGTTCCATGTCATTAGTAGAAAATCCCATCTTTGGCACTAAAAAGATGTTTATGGCTTAAACTTATGTGTTACACAGCTTTATTATGGTGTTGTACATAATTTACATGTCTTAAAGGTGGAGGATGAAAGACATATGGAAACCTAAATGATTATTCATTAATCAAAATCATATATAATAATAATAATTAATTAATTAATAACAATTGAATAACCAAATGTATGCACTCTTCATTATTATGCACATTGTAACTAAAATGATAGTCCCATTTTCTTAATAATTAGTAATTTTAGTTATTTAATTAATATTTTTTAATATGAAATAATATTCTTTAGAATGTATGTTTAAAGATAGAATATTTCTTAGAACATTTTATTTGTAATTGACCTTTTAATAAATGATAGCATTCATGGACCAAAAATTAATAACATTATAAAAGTAAAAGGTATTAAGTTATGTAATATATTATATTTAAGATTGTATGGGCCTAATATAAAAAATTATTAAAGAGCATAAGAGGTACATTATATAAAATTTATGTTGTTATTAAAATATTAATATTTAAATATAACATTAATTAAAAATTTGTACTAATAATATATATATATATATAATATACAAAATCCTATATAGTCAATCTTCCATATCTTTTTATAACTTTATATAGTTAAGTAAATAATTTGGTATTATTATTAAAGAGTTTATTATAATTATGAATATTAATATACTATATTTTATAATTTTATAATTACTTTAAATTTCAGAAAACATACTTGTCAACGTAATTCAGTAGGTAACAACAGTCAAGAAGTGTTAATAAGTTTTTAAAGATCCTTGCAAGAATCAAAGTATGGTTTAGGTTTTTGGTTTCTTTGTCCAATAAAGTATGGGTTTACACTTCTATATCATTACTGGCTTCTATGTCATCTACGCTCATTGATGTCATTTCAATCTCCTCTCACCATCTTGTTTTAAAACCAAAAAGGGTGTTGTAATTATATACTTTATGACAGCAGGCCCTTTTAACTCTTGAACAACAGTCTTCCAATAGTCAACCACATGCTTATATAGTTTTGAATAATTAATTGCCTTATCAAAAAATTTAACATCAATTTTTGAATCCATATTACATATTTTTTTGATCCCATCAATAATAAGTTCTTGTTCCTTAAGTGGGCACTTAATGGAATAAGGTCTGGTTGTCCTTTGGGAGAAGTGGCTTTTCATCCTCTCCACTTTTGAAGAGCATTAAGCTCTTTTTCAGTAACCACTCTTGCTCTGATCCGTAACTTGTATTGCATAATAGGTATATCATTTCTTATAAAGAAAAAGAATTGTAATGGCACAAGGTAACTAATTAAAGAATTGCTCTCCTCTTTGATATACTTTTTTGAAATCTGGCACCTTAGTCACAAACAAAGCACAACTTTTTTTGGAGATGCAATTTTCAAAAAAATCCATCATATGTGATAAGGTAAGTGCACTTGTCCTTTTTGTAGAGTTGGAGACCTTGCTGAAGAATACATTAATATCTTCATGAGTGTGACTAATCATAAGGAAACTAAGCTTGATTGTCTCAAACACACCTTTGACAACAAGCATTGACAAGTATGCTAGTAATATCTAGAAAATAAAAGTAAGTATGAGCTTGAGAAACCCTTAACTAAAATGATTTACCTATTTTTGTTCTCGCCTGCACAATTATCCATCTGTAAAAGCAAATGATGAAGAAGCTTATTTGATGTTGAGGACACATGTACATTATGTGAGCTAGATCCTTCCACTGAATTAGAACTCTTAACAAAACCATCTATTTTCTGTGGGTCAAGGTTGGCAAGATTAATCCCACTCACAACTCTCTCCAATGAAGAAGAGGTGGCGGGATTAATACCGCCCACAACTCTTTTCGACGGGAATAGGTGGTGGGATTAATCCACCAATGTTTCCTCACCTCTAGAATTGGTGGCAGAATTAATCCTACCAATGCTTCCTCGCCTCCTAGAATTGGGGACATGATTAATCCCGTCCACATTTAGAAAATAGAAAAGCATTGGCAGGGCTAATTCCCTCCTTAAATGGTGGGTGTGATTACATATTAGCTTGTTATGATGTGCCATTTGGTGAAACTACTTTTAGGGGTTTAGGATCCATTAAGATTGCACTAGAATTTATTAAGGATTTATCCTGTTTACATATCCTCTTTAATTAAAATTTTTAGTTAACCGAGATTCAAAGAGATCTTGATGAAGTGGCAGGATTATCTCGCCAATGCTTCCTTGCCTTCTAAAATAGTGGCGGGATTAATCCCGTCCATAACTCTTTAAAATTAATTTTCACTAGTCTTTTTCTTTATTATTTCAGAGAGTTATGGACGGCTGCCGCCTTTTCTAAGAGGCGAAGAAGCATTGGTTGAATTAATCTTGCCACCCTTCTCCGTTTTAGAGAATTGTGGGCGGAATTAATCTCGCTAACCATTTTAAGAGGTGGAAATGAATAGCAGATTAATCCCGTCACAATTGAGAATTCTTTAAGACCTCGGCTAACTAAGAATTTGAAGTAAAGGATGCGTAAACGGATAAATCCTTAACGGATTATAATGCATCCTAATGGATTCTTAAACCCAATTTAAGAGAGAATGTAAAGAGTGAATCTTTATAAGTATTTTTAAATTTATTTATATACTTGTAAACATTACAAAGGGTGCCATGCTTTTTTATAAAAGATAAAACCCAATTTAGTGTCACTCATGAAGTGATCACTATCAAGGAAATAGGAGATTTGAAGAGAAAAAATTATAAAAATGAAGAAACCCTTTCAAGAGAAAGAACCAGATCTGGATTTGAGTGAGAAATTAAAAACATTTTCAAATTTACATGTCAGATTGATATACTTATGTCAGAATTTAAAATTTTTGATAAGAAAATAAAATTTAAGATGAGTTAACATAAATAACTGACTCTTTAATATTTATATTCTCTGATTCTAATGATTTTTATAAATTGCATTATATTTAACATTAGCAAGTGATTCAAACTATTTAATTATACGAAATTTTAGTAATTGTTCTACATTCTTATTATTCCAGTATATTTATTAAGTATATATTATAAATATATATACTTATACAATAGATAAAATGATATATTATTATGTATCATTTAAAATATATTCAGTGTGTATATTAATATCATTTTCTTAATTATTCGAGTAATTATTCTGCATTTGTTTATATTAATGAGATATTCTTAATTATTTTCTTATATTCCAAGAAATTTTCCAATATTAAACCTTATTATCAAAATTAAATTAGTTATATTTTAATTATTTGAGTAATTATTCTACACTTGATTATATTAATGGGTTTCTCAATTATTTTCTTACTATTTCAAGAATATTTCAATATTAAACCTTATTATCAATATTAAATTAATATATATTATTAAAACTATATATAATTATATATTAAATAAAATGATATATTATTATGTATAATTTAAAATATGTTCATAGTGTGTATATTAATATTATTTCACTTTAATTCAATGTTTCTTTGGCACACATATATAAACACAATAAAAAAATTTACATATACATGCACACACATTACAAGTACACATACAAACACATATGCACACACATACACACGCTGATGAGTGGATCACAATATAAAAAAATGTTCAAAAGATCTAGCATCTAACTTTGTATTTATGTTTAGGATTTAAATCCCAAACCAAACATTTATCATTACACACACTCTACAGTGGGGCTTTACATTACATACATGAAATATTTATAAACTTCTACCATTCGCACAAAACACTCGTTAAAGCATCCCACAATATGCATTAAAAGCACATATGCTCACACATACACACACAGATGAGTGAATTACAATATTGTTAGGAGCTTTGTGTTTAGGGTTTAGGGTTTAAACCCCAAGCCAAGCATTTATTGTTACACACACTTACATTGGAACTTACATATACACACACAAAATTACAAAGTATTTTTAGACTCAAACATGTATTAAAAACATCCAATTGTGGGCTTAGTGTTTAGGGTTTAAACCCTAAACTCATAAGACACATATGAGTCGATCACGATATAAATAAGTTTAGGGGTTTAGCATCTAGCTTTGTTTAAGGTTTATGGTTACCCCAAACCAAGCATTTATCTTTACACACTAGGGATACAAGGTTTAAGATTTAGGCATTATGGCGAATGATGCATCTCCTTTGGTTATCACGAGTTTAATTGAGGATCCAAACAAAATTTAAGGTTTATCCCTCTCCTTGGTTATCACAAGCTTAATTAATGATCCAATAAAATCCAAAGTATTTATCCCTCGTTAAATGTATCTCTTTTGGTTATCACGGGTTTAATTGACGATCCAACAAAATCCAGGTATTTATCCCTCGTTAGATGCATCTCTTTGGTCATCACATACTTAATTGACGATTCAACAAAAGCCAAGGTATTTATCCTTCGTTAATTTCAAATTTAAACTTGCTTTCTCTTAAAACCATTAACCTAGGGAATATTCTAAGCACTTATCTTTACACATGTAACACTAAACCTAGGTTATTAATAATTCACAAAAATATTTATAGACTTAACACACATTGTTAAAAATATGTTTAGGGTTTAGAGTAAATTTATATAAATAATTAGAAAAATGTGCATGGATTTAATTTCTATGTCTTAAAGATTTTATACTATACATTATATATATATATATTTCAAATGTGTTTTAATATCACTAGGTAAATTTTAAATATATGCATATAATTTTAAAAGTGAGCAAATTATTTGCATTTTAAAAATAAAGTTTTAAAAATAATTGTGATTTTATGTTTAGCTACTTGATTATCAACAATTCTTTA
Source organism: Selaginella tamariscina (assembly GCA_003024785.1). Taxonomy (NCBI): domain Eukaryota; kingdom Viridiplantae; phylum Streptophyta; class Lycopodiopsida; order Selaginellales; family Selaginellaceae; genus Selaginella; species Selaginella tamariscina. Next base: position 319,521 of record PUQB01000094.1, read on the forward strand.
TGCATGTTTTTTGTGTATTTTTATATAAATATTAAACTTTTTATATAAATATTAAAATTTAATAATAAAATACTTGCATTGGGTTTAAACCCTAAACCAAATTGGGGAGATATATTCTTTTTGAAAACATCAATGTTAAACGCATGTATGATTCATATGTACTCAGTCCGTGTGCATGTATATATGTGTACTAATGTATGCAATGTGTGTGAAATTAATTTTTCAGCACTCTCTCTCTCACACACACACCATGCATGATCTATATGTACTGACATGACACATTCACATATATATGTACTATGTATGTCTTGTGTATATTATATGTGTGTATGTATGTATTGTTGCACATGAAAAACTTAACACTCTCATAGACACACATATGTTAAACCTTTGCATGATCTATATTTTTAAGGTATATGTGATACACCCACACACCCACATACGTACCTAAATTAAAAAATTTGATAATATAATGAAAGAATATTTGTTTAGGGTTAATATATATTTATTCCTTTTAGGGTTAAGGTATATTTTTGTTTCAAAGTGGTGCAGAAGAAAGACGCGCGGCAGTGGAATATGAGAGCAGTGGTGCAATAGATCGATAGATCCACTCTCACAGGGCGTGGCAGTGCAAAAAGGCATAGTGGTGCAATAGGGTTTGAAGGCACATTCAACAGGTGAAATCTCTCTCTCTCACACACACACATATATACACTTATAATGTGTGTGCATCTGTATAATTTTATTTACTTATCTATCTCTGGCATACACATGCACACGTATAATTTTATTTATTTATCTCTCTCTCTTAGAAATTATCTTTATATATCTCTCTCAGACACACACTCTTGAATGTAGTGTTTTTTTATATATGTAATTTCTTTATCTCTCTTTGTCACACACACACAACTTATATATATAATATATGTACGTGTGTATTTGTATCCCATTCCCTACTTGGGCAGTGGGATTAACTCTACCACCTCTTCCATGCCGGGTGGGTAGGATTAATCCCGCCCCCATAGTTTGTGGCATGGAAGGGTGGTGGGATTAATCCTGCCCACCACTCTCTGAGACAGAGAAGAGGGGTGGCGGCATTAATCCCGCCACCACATCTATGCCTGGTGCAACATGATTAACCTCGCCAGCCTTACATGGCGGTTGGGCGGGATTAATCCCGACTCATACCATGCTTGGCGGGCAAAATTAATCTTGTCCCACACTCTTTAAGACATAAATGGTGGCTGGATTAATTTGTCACCCCTTCCATGCCTGATGGGCAGAATTATCCCGCCATAACTTTTTCATATGGATAAGGATGACGGGCGGGATTAATCCCGCCCGTTGTCAGGGACTCCGCAAGCCAGATGTGGTGCTTCTTAGGAAGCCTCAGTGGTCGCCAGGACACTGTGGATAGCGTCCAACTCCGGGGATCCGAATCGGCAAGCCGGCCTTACCTCAAAAGTAATGGAAGGTGTTAAATGGCCTCTACCTGGATGCCGCGAGGGTCCATGTACAGGGTAGGGGAGTTCTATTATGGTGGTTTGGTAGAGAGCGTTGCTTGGCCTAGGAGTGGGACAAGCAGGGAATCCCTACTTGTAAGGTGAATAAAGGAGTATGGATATATTTATAATGCCTGCTTGAGTACAAACTATCTCCGACAAAGGACAAGATACAAGACGCAAACTTGACTCCCAAAAAGACCCCGACCCACTACCAGCCTTCCTGCTTATATAGTGGGTCACCTAGCGCTAGACCCTAGGTATAAGTGGCGCTTTCCTACGGTCTATCGCCTTGTGATAGAGTCAGTCTGTCTCATTTATGCTGTCTCATTTTATGCACCTCTCTCATGCGTGCTGTCCTACGTACCTCTGGGAGTTGGTCCGGATAATCGGATCTACACTTGTTACGTCGCTACTGACATATCGCCATCTATCATACCTACGATACTTCCTTATCTGGCGCTTCGTCCGTGCTCGTCCGCGCCGGCTGGCCTTTTAACGGTGTCAGACCACCGTCAACTAAATGCCCAAACTTATTTGTTGGCACGTCCTCGGTCCATGTGTCCCTTCCCCTAGGCTATGCCCAAGTGTTTTCGATAGGTAGCGGCTTCGTTTTCCACCGCGACTAGCTTCTGCTCTCAAGGCTGTGATTGTTGCCTCTTGTAGCATGGTAGCCTTCTGTAGCTCCCTCTGGAACCCACCTCCTGCTGTTCCTACACGTGTTTCTTGAGCCTCTAGCCCCTGGACTAGCTCACGCGAGTGCTGTGTCCTGTTCCTTTGCCGTGAGTAGTTGGGCTGTTGTTGGCGGGCGTGCTCCCTCAGCTCGCGGCAGTGATTTGTGGTGTGTCCAATTTCCTAGTTGAGCTATGCTCATGTCTTGTGCTTGATGGCACTGTATCGCTCGCCTTTGACTCCCTAAGTAGGCTGGCCGTAGGTGTGGTAATGGCCTTAAGTTGAGCCCTTGTTTACAACTCCTCTCTGACCGCCTTCATGTCTGCTTGTGCTTCCGCGAGCTCCCCACACTTCACTCTAACTGGGATTTAAGTTCATGTATCAGTTGTTCCTTTTTCTGCTATGACCTGGTTGTGGGTGTGCTAGTCGTCATTGAGTAGCCCTAGGAGGGTTTCGCACTCACTGTATAGCCTCCGAAATTCTGCTCTCCTCTCGCTCCAGCGTTCCCAGGCATCCTTCATTCTTTTTAGTGTTAACATACCAGTCGGCGCCCTTGACCCTGTAGTTCCTTAGCTTTTTGGGTAACCTCCCGGGCTTCTTGCCGTCGTTCTGTGAGTTTTGTCACTATGTCATCGTGTTCTTTCGCCACCCGTTGGGAGGTTGAGGTTGTCATATACCGCCATGGCTTCCTTTAGCTGGTCGAAGGCCTTCGCGAGCTTGGTATAGGCCGTGGAGGTGCATCATCCATCAGCTTGGAAATGCTGGTAGTTACCCTTGAACTCGTCCCTCGGACTTGTCTCCCTCTCCTCCCTGGCCGGTCCAGTTGATTGCTCAGGTATTTCTGTCGGGGATTCCGGTGGTAACGGGGATCCTACAGCTAGGGGAATCGCGTGTATGGGTCCGACGTCCCATGCTTTGGTGATTCCTGGTCAGGGAAGGGCTACCCTCCGCCTATTCCTCTGTTTGATCCCGGGGGTTTTGGCTATTCCCTACGGCCATGCTGTCCTTCCTTCTCTATTCTCCATCCCTCATTTGGAGTGGTGGTGGTGCTCTAAACTGTCGTCCGGCCGAACGAGCATGTAGTCATAATAGCGATATGGCTGGCTGTGGGGAGCCTTTGCTTAGTACCGTTCGAACTCCGTGAATTCCACTAGTTAGAGCCGGCCAGGTACTGCTTAAGGCAGTCAGCCCAATTTACTATGTATTATGTATGACGAGGTTAATTAGTGGATTAATAATTCTTTTTTTAAGTTTGCTTTCTTTTAAAAAGGAGCTTCTTTTATTGGTTTTTAATTTTTTTAATAGTTGTAATGTTTACATATGTACATAAAGAAAAAGTTAATTTAAAATTCTTAAAAGTTTTTAACAAGACAGACCTTGCTGTTTGTGATCGACCAAGTTTAATTCATATATAGAAGAATAATTAAATATATAATACTCACTCTCTAAGTTTGTAAATACACAGCTTGTTGTTATAAAATATATTGTTTACAAATGTTTTGAAACTTTATAATGCTTATAACGCAAAGTCTATTTTTATAAGATTTTATAATTCATATAGTTTCCAGATATGGAGATGGTATTTAGCTGAGAAAGTAGAGCAGATGCTGAGTCATTTACACCGTATTTGTGTGTGTGGAAACTACTTAAAGATAGTTCATGAGTTTAATTAGTGGATTAATGGTTATTTTGCATGATATATATATATATATATATATATATATAATATAGGTCTGTGTAATTATAAAATATGTTGACAAAATCTAAGAATTGGACGTTCGTTTGGAAGATGATATATTTTAGATAATTATTACACATATATTTTCATAATAAATAACAGCATATGTACATAATGAATAAATGTAACAATATTGAATATTTATTATCATTAATATTTTATATATTGATGAATAATTGTGAGTTTTTCTATATGTATATGATGTATAACATGCAAATAAATAAATAAATATATATATATACACACACACACACTAATATATATATACATTGGTGGGCTTAATTATTTATTAATTACAATAGTGTTCACGTAGGAAATTCATAATAGCATTTCAAAATTAACTTAGTTATTATTCTTAAAACGATGAGTTTATTCTAAATTAAATATTTAATTCAATTATTATTTAAATCTAATAAATTTATTTCTAAACTGAATTTTAATTGAGTTATGATGAATTTATCCTTAATATCTTATATTTACTTAATTATTTAAGTAATTATTATTTTTAACATATTAAATTTATTTTTAAGCTGGATTTGTTATTTTAACTCATTGAATGTGGTGAATTTATTTTTTAACTCCTTAAATTTACTGATGTATCCATCAACCTTAATCTTAATTAAGTTAAATCTTTAATTTAGATCTTCAACTTAGTGAGTTAACTTAATTAGTGAGTTTATTTTTAATTTAATTATTATCTTTTATTAACTCATGCTTGATATAACAGTTTTAATAATGTCACGTTGGTGTAAATGTAAGATGATTATTAATGAGCTTTAATGGTTCAATAATGTACATAAATTTAGTATTTAAGATGATTATTCATGAAGTTTAATGGGCTCGGAATGCCACCTGGATTTATGATTTAGGACGATCACTCTCTTTAAATATTGTGTGTGTATGTGTGTGGTTTTTATAGAGTGTAACCATGTTCTCATTGAGTTTAAATGTGTGTGAATTTATTATTTAATGTACATTATTTAGTATATGCACATGGATATATATGTGTATGCACACATACACACAATGTGTGTGTGCACGCGCGTGTGTGAGTTTTCTCTTAACATTTTGTTATCATTGCATTTTATTATATTATTATTATGATAAACTTTATAAAAACAAAAAAAACATTATTCAAACATCACTTAGAATAGTTTAATTTTTTTATTAAAATATTATTTTTTTATTAATAATCGAATTGAATCGTCACACCTCATCGAAATATAATAATTATAAATCACATACAAAACAACAATATCAAATACAGAACCACAAAGTATATACACACAAGAATATACTTATATAGATTCCATCTTAAGTTTAACTTTTAGATAAAATTTTATTTTTATTTAATATGTATTAAATATTATACTTTCTTTAAGAAAAAGGAAAGAAAAAAGAATATAATTAGCTAAATTTCATTAACAATATGGTTCGCTATGCATAAGAGTAACATGTGTGTATATTATAATATTTTACTACGACGGTAGAGATTTCATTTGACATGGAAAATCTGACGGTGACGGGGAATGAATATTCTAGAATATTTAGCTAAGATCCCTACCCTAAGCTATGGAGGAATGGAGCTTGCCCAGTTCGTGCCGCCGCTTTCCGATTCTAATCTCGGATTCTTCATCAAGTTTAATCCAGACAAGGGCCCATGGATTGTCTTCAGATCGGCCGTTACTCTCACCGTCTACAAATGTCCCCCCACAATCGCCCTTGTTCATCCATGTATGTATCTTTGCATCACACACACACACACACACACACACATAATTTATGTATGCATTATATACATTTTTATTTATATTATATGTGGTTATTGCTTATATACATTTTGTATTTATATACACACACCACTGACACAAATAGATTGTTTGGGCATATCTGATAAAATGCTTATGTATATATATGCATTACGATATATGCACACATACTTGGAACCATTCTACTACCTAGTTATGTGTATACACGTATAACCCGTATATACTGCCTTTCATCTAGACACAAGCCTTAAAACTTTGAGCAGTCAACGTCCATGTCATTATCTGGGTGCCTGTTTTGTATATTGTTCTGAGTCATTTTTGGGCCTTTCTCTCATTTTTAAGGGTATATAACGTGTGTTATGTATATGTGAGTGTACATTTATCATATACAAATTATGTATATATGTAAATATAAAGCCAAGTGCTATTTCGTGCATTTCATGTCTTATCTTTATGTGGACACCGCATGAACAGACCAGAATGTATGTACACACATATACATGTTCACAGAATTTAGATAATATGCATACGTATCATACATTCTAGATATGTAAATACGTTTGTATATAGACGTAGCTGTATAAGATTACACGTAGGTGTGTTGAGTTAAATACTACAAAGTGTATGCCTGTCCATCTTTTGTTTTCTAATACATTAACGTTACAGTACACGATTCTTTTTTATGGAGGTTTATATGAAACAGACTGCACGAAATATACATATGTGTGTACTCTGACGAATCGTAATTTGTCCGCATTCATACTACTGACGTATATGATGTTTAATTAGCCAAGTACTATCTATGTACGTGTGTGTGTGTGCGTCAGAATTGCTGCTATACTTAACCTCAAAGTAAGATCAAATGATATGTTGTCTGTCTATATTTCATGAAAATATATCATGTGAAGTGTAGTGTGTGTGTGTGTGTGTGTGTGTGTGTTTTGTGTGTTGTGACTATGTTATGGAACAGGAAGAGAATTACATTCCGCTGCACGGGCTCGGACCTCGGGTGGTTCCAGCATAATTCTGGCAAGCTTCACGAGATCAGGAACTGTGAGTCTCTCTCTCTCTCTCTCTCTCTCTCTCATGCGCGTGCACGTGCACGTGCAGACACACACGTAGTGATTGTTTAAGCGTTATAACGATTGGTTATGTTCCAGACTCGTAAGTTTGCCATGCGGTTTTCCAATGGCTGTGCTGAAGCATGTTTCGGACTTGTTCAGGCTAGTACTTTGTATTACTGTACTCTTAGCATATAATCGCTCTCGCTCACACACATAGAGTGTATATATTAGTTGCATTGATTATGAATTCTGAAGAAAGCTGCGTAGGAGTTTAAATAGGAATTGGTTATCACTTTGTTTAAGCGCAGCACCATTTGAAGGTTAACAGTAAAAGCAAGGTTTAGTAAGTACTACGAGTCAATTGTTCAGAGTCAATGAGAACAATTGAACAACCTCCAACTAAAGGTCTCTCTATGTGTAGATGTATACAACATAGACACACACACACAGGCAAATTAATTTAATAATTTAAATTTTACCGTTAAAGATACCTAAATAAGTAAAACTTGAATATTCTAATCAATTTAAAAATTGTTATTATGAAAAACATAACAGTTGTTGTTTTCCTTCACAGTGATGCACAACAGACACGTGGAACCCTATATAAAACTTTTTTAGTTTAGATAATGATTTTTATTATTCATAAATAGTAAACCTTAATTTTAATTATAAAAAATATATATTATAATTTAATATGAATAAATTAAAAAGGTATTCATTAAAATTAAAGATTACAAGATTAATATATATTATTTAATTTTAATTATTATAAATTATTATATTAATTAATTTAAAATTTATTAATTTAAATCATTATTATTATTTAATATACATATTTCATAAGTTTTTACCTAGGTAGTCAATTCACTAAATTAGAATTAATACATTATATGTACAATTTTTGTTATGGTTAAAGAATGTAAGAAATATTAAATTTTTATTTTAAGATTTTTCATTAGTTTTTATTTTTGTTTAAGAATCGATTTTATTCTAGAGTAGGAGATCTTAGGAATTAACTTAAGATTAATATATATATATTATATTAATAATTTAAAAACTTAAGCATATAGTGAAAAATAATTTGTATAGTATCTATATTATAAAGTTTCATTAAATTAAACAAGTATAAAAAGTATAGATATGCAACATAGTTGAAATCCCTTTTATTATCGTATTTACCTCTTTTTAATATGTTTTTCTTTTTAAATACATAAATTAAATATATTTATATAAATTAATAGTTATATATAATACCACTATGTAAATTATATCATATATAAAGTTATAATATTTTAAACATTAATAATATAAAAAAAAATTCATTCTATAACGTTATCTCAAGTATCTTATTTATATACATAAAAAAAACCTTTATGTACCTCACTTATCCTAATTATAAAGTTAAATTTGAATGCTGAATTTATTAATTAAAAAATGCACCCATATATTATATATTTATATAAAAAGTAAACTTTTCATAGAATTACCAATGTATATTCATTTTTTATTATTTGTCACTTCAAATTCTAAATTTTTTTCTTTTTTCAAAATTTGTATTTTCCATTATTTATTTTTTCTCCTTATTTTTTTGCCTAAAATTTTAAAAATTATTATTTATTATCTATTGATATATAAAAGTTCTTTTTTATCAAAAATCTTTTGATTTATATATTTCATTTTTTATTTTCTTTTTAAATTTTATTATGTACAAAGATAATTCCTTTGATAATATCTTTTGTGCTATGCTAACTTTAACACTTTTTAGTCATGATTAAAAAAAAATAAAATATACGTTGAAAGAAAAAATATATATGACACCCATTCTTCCGAATAAGTATTAAAAATTAATTAATTTTATTTGAGCTTTATTTTATAATCTTTCAAAATGTACAACACACAATGAATTTTAATTTCATATCTTTAATTCTATATTTTTAATTTTTTAATATTTTGTTTATCACACATTAATGGATGTAATGTGACTTGAAAGTTATGTTTTTTATTATGAAATTATAAAAAATTGAAGCACTTTAAATTTTTAAATGAAAAATTAATAAATTTATAATATTGAAATTTTTTGAAGTAGGTGCTCATTATTTTTATTCATCTAGAATGATTATAAAGTGTGTAATGTAATATATAGTTTTTAAACATAATTAATATATAAGTTTCTTATACCATCAATATCTTTCACACTTATTTTCGAGTTTATAAATGAGATTATGTAGTCACAAGTGTTTAAAAAAATCACACTAAAACTCAATGTTATATATTGCAATATAATTTGAATACCATTTTTTTTCTTTTTCTTAATTACTTAACTTTAAAAGTTTGACGCATTATATAACATATACATTATATATTTGTACATTATTTTAATAAAAGTGACATTTAAAAAATGTATTAAACTTTCAAAATAACTTAATTATATTTATGAAATATTATACAAACATATAGAGCATATCATTATAGATTATATCCAATAGAAAATTAATGAGTGTGCGTGCGTGCCTGTGTTATAGTGTAACATTCAGCTTGTACTTTACCAACATGGATACAAATGTGTGTGTGTGTATACATACACACACACAAAGATGACATGACTTAACATATTCTTCAGTTCACTTCAGGTGTCATGTATACATGTGCATATGTACACAATGTTTGATGAATTTACCAACTCAAAGAGTTTAAGATGAAAATTAACTTTACTTATGTACATAATAAAGAAATTTCATTTAAATCTTTAAAATCTTGTAACCAAAAGTCAATTTACATTTAACAAATATATTAATTATTCTATTGATAGAATATACTAATTATTTTATTGATAGAATGTATTAATTATTCTATTAGGTTATTTTGACTTTTTAAATATAAAGGGTTTAAGAACACACATTATGTATACATGTATATATGTATGCCATATATAATGAATGTGTGCATGTGTTTGTTCACACACACAGGCAGTACTCACTCCGTGTAAATCATGTGTGTGCATTTATTTTTAAGCTGGAAGTTGATGAGTTTAATTAATGGACTAATAATTGTTTATTTTTAATTTTGAAAATAGCTTTCTCAATGGTTCTGTTTAATATTTTAAAATTTGTATTAGTTTCAATGGTCATCACATATGTATAATGAAAAGTTAATTTGAACATTTTTAAATTTAACGAGAGAGTTTGAACATTTTTAAATTTAAAGAGAGAGTTGTTCTTGTTTGTAATATCGATGAAAATAATAATTAAGAAGCATATGATAACATATCATATTTATATATAACTATGAAATAGTGACAAATCTAAGATCTGTACTATTGTTTAAAGATGATAATCATATGTCATAATATCATACATCGTCTAGAGAGAGAGATATACTCAAAACTGTATATGTATTACATATTAAAAATAATATTTTTCTGTGAAAGTTTTGATATGTTTGTATGTATATGTGTTCCTCTGCCGTGTTCACAGTTTGTTAGGTCATCTCTTCCTACACACACACACGCGCGGGACCAGGCAACTGACAAGTTCATAAGTTTGTAGTGAAGGAATATCCTGTGATTTCTTAACGTTTTAAAATTTGTATTGTTTAGACATCAAATATCACATAAGAGGTGTTAATATGAATTAATTATAACTGATAAGTAGTTAAATAAAATTTAAATTAAGTATGTGTTATTAATGTGAAAATTTTAATTAGATTTTTTAATTGGAGCAGTTTATACCTATTTGAACGGTTGACATTAGCAAGACACCTATCTATGTTAGTACCTGTGTTTTTAAGTAGGCTCTTTTTGAAAAAGAGTTTGCTTCTTTGAATTTTCAATGTTTTAAATTTTTTTTTATTGTTTTCTTAGCTATATGCACGTTGTAACTAAAGTGGGCATGATACGTGAAAATGGGAATATAAAATAAATTACTAATTAATACTTAAGTTTTAATTATTAATTAATCATTTAATTAATATGTAATTAAGCCTTAAATATTTAATTAATTAATTAATCCTTCAATAACCTTACTTAGTAAGGAATATTCCTAAAATATCTTAGAATATTCATATTATTCTAAAAATAGTTTACAATAATGAAAATACTATCAAACATAATTACAAATGAAATCATTTTCTTATCAACATATTAATTTTTTATAAATACTTTCTTTCTATCATAACAAGAAATCTTTTCATTTTGTCTAAATCATCACTCTCCGGATAATCAAATCATTTTGGTCAATATCTTGATGTTGTTGCCACCACTTAACACTCTCACGAATGCAATTGGGAGTTGCCATCCTTGTTAATACATAAGATGTGATAAGAGAAGGTCTGCATAAAGGCTCATCTAAAAACTGACGTTCCTTAAGAAAATATTATAAAGCGCCCGGTTGCTATCCTTCATTTATAAAATTCAATATCACGAGAAAGAAAAGCTTCAGGAAATGTATGATACGGTGGATACTGCTCACAAAAATTTCGAGATTCTTCTTTCTGAGGCACGTATCCAAGTAGTTCACTAGCTCATCCATGATATCGGTATCAGAATATGGATCGAAAAGTGATTGGATGAATACAAGCAATGTTTTGGTTGAGCATAGCCTTCTGAGGAGAGTCGTCTACTACTAAGATATGTGCATTCTTCATTATCCTTAAGCGACTGATCTCCCCATGAGTCCCAATTATTCTTTCATTCTTGAAGAAGTATGGCTTGCTTTCCTTTCTTATATTGTGAAATTCGAGAGGTTTATGACACATTCGCTGGTCAAAAATCCAATCTTTACGAATCACCTCTTCTGCAACACTACAATGTTTCTTAAGTAAACTCAACAGCGGTGTTAAGTTATGAATCTGCATGCATGACCAAATCCCCACAAGCGCACCCATCTCCTTAAGCTTTTGAAAGAGACGATCCAACCCTGGACGAAAAATAATATCATATCGAAATTTACCATGACAAGGAATGAAATCTCCTTGTTTGATTTCTGTTTTTCTATCCTGGGCCTTTGTCGATGAAGCAGAACACCATTGACATCCAACAACACAATATGGCCATGAGTAACATGAGATAGCGTTGCCTCTTGAATACTTTGCAAATCACTTGTTTGCTCCCTTTCACATTTATCCGTTGCCACTATTTCGTTGCCTATCCCTTCATCATTTAATTGTACATCATCCTTACAAGATTCAGATATTGCATGCGCTGAAGAAATTGATTTCGGAACTGAAGCCAATAAAAATGATGATGCAAAAACTGAAGTGGCCCCCATGGTAACGATGTTTTGAGCTGCATTATTATCCATTTCCTGCATGAACTCTGTCATTCTGACATGTGGCACAAGAAATTGTCGCCAAACCCCTCTCTTACCTCATGGCAATGCTGAAAATCCATGTTCTCAATTATTTCATTACATCTGCAAAATGATAATTAGCTGACCTTAAAATTATCAAGGTATATTATTTACCTTGTTAATGTGTGACCCATGTTTGAACTAAAAGCTTCATTAATCCTTGAGAATTTATTTTCTGTACAAATATAAAAGAAATATACAAAAATGCCTTATGTTACACTCATTTACAACTATTCATCACTCTATCAATTCATTATCAATTCTTCTTCGCTATTACCTTCTGAATGAGGCGAAGAAGGTCTAAGCCGCTTGTGAGATGGTTCAAGATCTTCTGCATCTTCTATTGATGTTTCCATGGGTCCTGGAGTGTGCGAATGTTCTGTACTCCTCGAGATAACTTCCGGTCTAATATCTGATTGATGTTCGTTCTCAGACTCCGAGATTGAACCAGATTCACCTTCAGAGCTATCGCACTTATCTGGAGGGAACTTTCTCAAATACGCCTTTATGGATTCGTTGGGGTACTCAGTTGAGACCCAATCTATCCACTTGTTCAGGTCCTCAACCATGGTCTTATCCTTCTCAACGGCAAACACACATGTATGCCGAAGGTAACACTCCTTCAAGACGGACCCCCTAGTGCAGTAGTCAAAAACCCACGCATCACTGTGAGGACCCCTGATCAAGTTGACGATGCTCCGTGCCGCTTGACTTGTAATGTTTGGATAACGTACATTGCCGAATACGTCACTCATACCTATCGGTGTATCGGATGGAGGTTCAGGGCCGTTGGAGTGCAAACAGATGCCTGGCCAGTCATTTGGAAGCTTGAAATTGTTTGGCGCATTCCTAACAACCAAGTGAACAACAGTATCAATGCACTTGGGATTAGCATCGTTCATATAAAATCCTGTCCAACGATGTCTATTCTTCTTGGCGAAGGCGAAGGCAAAAGTATCGGTGACATGAGCAAGAATCAAGAAATAAATACCTGAAAAAGTAGGTATCAGTGAAGAGCGCAAGCATGAATTCAATAATAAATACCTTCTATGTATATGCTTGCACGGCTAAGTTTCTCCACCAGATCCTCTAGTGCCCTATCTGTCGAAAGATTTTTTGACACCCGCCGATCCATCACGAACAATTGAAACGGTTTCCTACAAGCAGTGATGTTACCCCATAAAGTCTCCGAATCTAACAACAAACATCTGTAGGGCTTGTCGTGATTCGTAGCATCCTCCTTTATAAGGTTCAATTCGGTTCTCCGCTGCTGAAGGACTGCCATAAGAGAAGGCGTCATCCCAATGTTCTCCTTTTTGGCGTTGGCGTGCAATAGATTCTTGCCTAGATCTTCCGATTGGTTCACCCATTCGACAAGCATATCATCGTTCGTCACATGCAAATATTTGCTAACCTCTTCATATGTTGAAGTCGAGGTCCAACCCAGTTTGTGGCAGTGTATTCCCAACCACTCCTTGAAATGCCTGACCGTCTTCAACTCCATTGCCTTGAGATGAAAAGGAGAGGTTGGGCTGCTGTTATTAATTTGTAGTTTGCCATCGATCACCAAATCAGCCAAGACTTCCATCTCCTCCATCGTTGTTCCATTTAAAGGCTTCAACCATGTGAGCTTGAAATCGTTGTCTACATCCTTTGTAGATTGAACAGACTTAGCCTTCGGCGTCTTACTGGGTTTCTTTGCAGACTTTTCTGAGGGCTCCCCTTCACTTGTCTGCTTCTTCTTCAGTGTTCCTTTTGAAAAGGATTCCATAATCCCCAACCATTTGGCAAAGATCCTATCTTCGGGGCAAGAAATCAACATCATCAGAAATGATGTTTCCTTCCCGCCCACCTGGGCAAAATCAACTGCTGCAATTTCTTCAACTCTCTGAGGAAAAAGACAGATTAATATACCGGCGAGATAAATCCCGCCCAAACAATTTGCTTACCCGGTATTCCGCAGATTGTGTATTCCCTGCGGTAGCTCTTTGTGGTCGCTGAAGAGATTCCCACACGGCTCGCGTGTGTTTAAACTTCTCCCATATTTTGCTGTTGTAGTGGTTGGTGTCGGCAGCGTCCCATTCCGCCGATAACTTATGGTACTGCTCGATTGTGAGATTCGGCTTAGCTAAAAACGCCGATCTTTTTGTCAGCTTCTCACGGGTATGCTCGGAAAGTTTTGTTGCCATCGTTCCTTTGTTGTGTTCATCGAGAAGTCGTTGGGCTGCCGTTATTGTGTGCTGGCCACTAATGATGTAGTACTTGATAGATTTTTTTCTCCGTCTGAATCTTCATGAGTTGTTCTGGTGTTGTGATCCAGACTTTGTCAGCACCCTTCCTTCTTTCATAGTATGGACACAAAACAGCATTATGTGGAACGGTATAAGAATTGTCGTCCTTCATCTTCTCCATGAGCTCAGCTACACGTTCCTGGTTGAGTGGCCTGTAATTGAAGTTTGGGTTGACGCTGCAATATTTAACCCTACAAGGATAAATCTTATCATCCAACATCATTTCCTTGTGACTTATTGCAGCATGAGATGCCACAGGTGCAGCTGACAAAACGATTGATGATTTTCTTTTGCGATCCGAATCAACATGTGTGATCCCCGACTGCAGCTGTTCTAGTGTTCTCGGCACACTCTTCCAGCTCCCGAAGCTTCCTAAGCAAATTGAACGTGATCTGTAGAGAACCTGAGACCGAGCCACCTCTCAATCTCCTTATGATGTCGCTGTGTTCTTCTTCAATGTGAAGAGGGAAGATTGCTCCACTTGCTGATTTTCTGTATTGTGAAGCAATATCTCCTGACAATACACCTACTCGATGAGTCTGAAGATCTTCGAAGTAGACATCCAGATGGATCCCCTCCATAGATGGGCTTTCGTTGAGTTGAAGAAGAACTCCAAGGTCAACATCATTAGTGAACACGTGAACGTCATTATCCACAAGTCGACAAAACCACCCGAGATTAATGTTGTAACTGACGACCTCTGGATCCGAGAACGTGACATTGGATGGAACAAGGCATATCTGTCGAGCATCGTCCAATCTGGGTTCGCAGCCTGCTTTCGGGTGCTTGACTAGCGAATCTACTTTCCATTGTTTTGCTTGTCCATGAGATGTGACAGAGGTTAATTTGACAGCAACCATGGTTGCTCCAATGCGCTTCCCATTTATCTTAAAATATGGCCAAGTTGATTCCAGAATCCCCTGCCCATCTCTTCTCCTGCTCTTGTCTTTAATGTCACTCAATTCCACATCTGAATACAAAAATGATTAGTTCAAGTATCCGAGTATAACAGATTTTATTTTAATTCTTACCCAGAATTTGACGACGACTCCATACTAATGACTCGATCTCCTTGTTTGATCAAATCGTCCTTCTGCAAAATAATACACTATAAATATAAATTATATAAAAACGCACACACACTTGTATAAACCCGAATATACAAAAATAATACACAGAGAGAAGTAGACGTAATTAACTGTCCGAAGCTCACATTTGTGTTAGTGCAAAAGAAAGATAACATTTCGTTTTAGAACCACCACAAATGTGAGCTCTGGACAGTTTTACATAGATTCCTAGCTTTTACTCGAAATATTATGATAAGATGATAAAAGTAAATAAAATGAGATATGCAACTTATATATACTAATACACATATATATTCACATGGAAATTAATCTCGCCACCCCTTCAATGCCTCCTGAAAGAGTGGGCGGGATTAATCTCGCCACCTTTCTGGAGGCCTTGAACGGGAGTGCGGAATTAATCTTGCCACCCTTCTCGGTCTCAGAGAGAACTGGGCAGGATTTATTTCTCACACCCCTTCAGTGACTCCAGAAAGGAGGCGGGATTAATCTCGCCCACCATGTAAGGATGGTTAAATGAATTTCCCACCCTTCCCAATTCTCTCCATTGGTATGTTGAAACCTTCTACGTCTCAGACAGAAACGTTTGGGATTGGTCCGACTCACCAATGGAGAAAAAAGGAAGGGTGGCGGATTCATTCCTCCAACAGGCATTGAAGACTCGGCGGGATTAATCCCGCCGCCCAGGGCCTTCACTCGGTCCCTATGCGGCGGGATTAATCCCGCCGGACGCCAATTCCCTGCGCGGAATCGGGCGGGATTAATCCCGCCGCCTAGGCACTTCAGACAGGCCAATGGCGGCGGGATTAATCCCGCCCGATTCCGCAGGGAATTGGCGTCCGGCGGGATTAATCCCGCCTCCCAGGCCCTTCACTCGGGCCTTAGTCGGCGGGATTAATCCCGCCGAACGCCAATGCCCTGTGCGAAATCTTGCGGGATTAATCCGCCGCCTAGGCCCTTCAGGCAGGCCAATGGCGGCGGGATAAATCCGCCCGATTCCGCGCAGGGCATGCGTACGCGCGGTTAATCCGCCACCATGTAAGGTGTGAAATTAATCCCACCACCCTTCTCAGTTCCCTCCATTGGTATTTTGTAAACCTTCTCCGTCTCAGACAGAGTTAGTCGGGATTGATTCAACATACCAATGGGGTAATGAAGGTTCGGAGATTAATCTCGCCACCGGGTAATGAAGGTTCGGAGGCTAATCCCGCCGCCCTCTCGTAAATCATGCGCTCACACATATATATTGGCTGCGGCATTTTTGAACAGGGATGGGTGGGGGCGGGATTAATCCCGCCGCTTATATCCTGCGGAAGTGCCTGAGCGGCGGGATTAATCCCGCCGCCCTCCGCGAAGGGCATGAGCGTGGGGCCGGATTAATCCCGCCGTTCATGTCCTGTGAATTCCCTGGGCGGCGGGATTAATCCCGCCGCTCTACGACAAACCGAAGAGCGGCGGGATTAATCCCGCGCCCATGGCCTGCGTGAGGGGCCTCGGCGGCGGGATTAATCCCGCCGCCCATCCCTGTAAATGCCCTGCGCGGAATCCGGCGGGATTAATCCCGCCCATTAGAACCTTCACACAGGCCATTGCCGGCGAGATAAATCCCGCCGCATTCCGCGCAGGGCATGGGTGAGCGGCGGGATTAATCCCGCCGCCGAGGCCCCTCACGCAGGTTATGGGCGGCGGGATGAATCCCGCCGCTCTTCGGTTTGTCGTAGAGCGGCGGGATTAATCCCGCCGCCCATAGCCTGCGTGAAGGGCCTCGGCGGCGGGATTAATCCCGCCGCCATGGCCCCAACCATATAGCGGCGGGATTAATCCCGCCGCCGAGGCTATAAACCTATAGCGGCGGGATTAATCCCGCCGCTCGAGGGGCTTAGCGAGATAAAAACACACACATATATATGTGTGTGTTATATATATATATATGTATGTATGTATGTATGTATAGGAGTGTACGTGTGTGTGCAAGAGATAGATAAATAAATAAAATTATACAGTACTGGTACACCTAATATATGTGTGTACATAGGTATATATATGTGTGTATATGTATATCGTGTGTATGCGTGTGAGCGAAACAAATAAAATCATACAGATAAACAAACACACACACACACATATATACACAGGAGTGTGCGTGTGTGTGCGAAAGATAAAACTAATAAATAAATAAAATTATACAGATAAACACACACATATATATGTGTGTATATAGATATATAATCTATAGAGAAAGAGAGAGAGTCTGTGAATATATAAGCATATATATAAACTAGTGTTGTATGTATATATATGTATATAGGTATATATATATGTGTATATGTATATTGTGTGTATGCGTGTGTGAGCGAAACAAATAAAATCATACAGATAAACAAACACACACACACACACATATACATACACAGGAGTGTGCGTGTGTGTGCGAGAGATAAAACTAATAAATAAATAAAATTATACAGATAAACACACACATATATATATGTGTGTATATAGATATATAACCCATATGAATATATAAGCATATATATAAACTAGTGTTGTATACTATTTGTTAATATGCATTGATTATATATATATATATATATATGTGTGTGTGTGTGTGTGTGTGTGTGTGTAAAGCAGTGCGCGTGTGTGTGGAGAGATAGATCAATAAAAAAAAATTTACAGATACTGGTACACATAATATAATATATATATATATATATGTGTGTGTGTGTGTGTGTGTGTGTGTGTGTGTGTAAAGCAGTGTGCGTGTGTGTGGAGAGATAGATCAATAAAAAAAAATTTACAGATACTGGTACACATAATATATGTATGTATATATGTATATAGGTATATATATATATGTATATGTATATCGTGTGTATGCGTGTGTGAGCGAAACAAATAAAATCATACAGATAAACAAACACACACCCACACACACTATACATACACAGGAGTGTGCGTGTGTGTGCGAGAGATAAAACTAATAAATAAATTTATACGCACACTCCTATACATATATACATACATACACACACACACACACACACAGATCTCACCTGTGTGCACAGCCGCCGCCGCCGATTTCACAGCCGCCGCCTCTTGAAACCCTAAGAATATACCTAAACCCTAAAGGAATTAAATATATATATTAACCCTAATAGAATATTCCTTCTGAGAATATACTTAAACCCTAAAAAGAATAAAATATAGATTCGCCCTAAACGAATATTCTTTCATTATATTATTAGCGCGTGCGTGTGCGTGGGTGTATCACATACACCTCAAAAATATAAATCATGCAGGGATTTAACATGTGTGTGTCCATGAGAGTGTTAAAGTTTCATGTGTATCAATACATACATACACATTGCATATATTAATACACATAATATATACATACACACGTGTATACACACAGACATACACACATATTAGTACATAATATTAGAGAGACCGAGTACATATTATAGATCATGCATGGTGTATATGTTTGAGAGAAGAGAGACAGTACATATTAACATGGATCATGCATGGTGTGTATGTATGAGAGAAGACAGAAAGTACACATATATACATACAGAGTACACATATATACATGCACACGTGTATACACACAGACATACATACATATTACATGAGTAAATTCATTGTGTTACATATTTAGGGTTTAGGGTTTAGGGTTTGCTCCCAACAAGCTTAATATAAATATTACACATGTAAATTCAATGTGTTACATACAGTCACACAGATTGAGTACATATATCATACATGCGTTGAACATGATGTTTTCAATAAAGAAGCAACCTATTTCTTCAGTTTGGT
The DNA here is from genome assembly GCA_003024785.1 of Selaginella tamariscina. Lineage (NCBI taxonomy): Eukaryota > Viridiplantae > Streptophyta > Lycopodiopsida > Selaginellales > Selaginellaceae > Selaginella > Selaginella tamariscina. The sequence continues at coordinate 338,806 of PUQB01000094.1, forward strand.
TTAGGGTTGTGCATGTGTGTGCATATGTGTTTTTGTAAGTTCTTGTAATGCGTGTGTAAATTTATGATTGTGTTTATATATGTGTGCAAAACAAACATCGAATAATTAAGAAAATAATATTAATAAACACACTAGGAACATATTTTAAATTATACATAATAATATATGATTTTATCTAATATATAGCCATATATAGTTTTAATAATATATAAATTTAATATTGATAAAAAGGTTTAACATTGAAATATTCTTGAAATAATAAGAAATTAATTGAGAAAATCCCATTAATATATACAAATGTAAATTAAGTACTCAAATAATTAACTAAATTAATTATCATAATCATGTTTAATATTGGAATATTCTTGGAATAATAAGAAAATAATAAAGAATATCCCATTAATATAAAGAAGATTAATTACTCAAGTAATTAAGGAAATGATATTAATATATATATTATTAAAACTATATATGACTATATATTAGATAAAATGATGTATTATTATGTATAATTTAAAATATGTTCATAGTGTGTATTAATTTAATATTGATAATAAGGTTTAACACATGAATATTCTTGAAATAATAACAAATTAATTGAGAAAATCCCATTAATATATACAAATGTAGAATAATTACTGCAATAATTAAGAACAAGACTAATTTAATTATGATAATCAGGTTTAATATTAGAATATTCTTCAAATATTAATAAAATATTAAAGAATATCCCATTGATACTAGGAAATGAAAACTAAATACTCGAGTAATTAAGAAAATAATAATAATAAACAGACTATGAATATATTTTAAATGATACATAATAATATATCAATTTATTTATTGTATAAGTATATATTTATATATATATAATAATATAAATATACTTGAATACTAAGAATGTAGAATATAGTCTAAAATTTCGTAATATTAAACAGCTTGAATCACTTGAATAACATTAAATGCAATTTTAAAATACTCATTGGAACTGGAGAGTATATATGTCAGAGTGTCGGATATTTGTGTCAACTCATCTTAAATTTTATTTTCTGTTCTTTTTAAAAAATTTGAATTTCTGACATATGTATTGTCGGTCTGACATGTAAATTTGAAAATGCATTTAATTTCCCACTCAAATTCAGATCTGGTTCTTTCTCCGGCAAGGGTTTCTTCATTTCTGTATTTTTCACTCTTTAGATCTTCTTTTTTCTTCATAGTGATCATCTCAGGGGCGAGATTAAATTGGGTGCTATTCTTTATAGGAAAGCACGGCGCCTTCAGTGCTGTTTACAAGTAAGTATTATAAACAAATTTAAAAATACTTATAAAGATTCACTCTCTTACATTCTCTCTTAAAATTACAATTTAGGGGTTTAGGAATGCATTAGGATTATAATATATTCCGTTAGGGATTTATCCCGTTTAAATATCCTTTTAACTTAATATTCTAGGTTAACCGGGCCGGCGGGATTAATCCGGCCATTTCTTTTTGGCCTCTTCGAAGAGGTGGCGGGATTAATCCCGCCACCATCTCCCGGGCAATGCTTCTCCGCCACTGAAAAAGAGTGGCGGGATTAATCCCGTCGATAACCTTCTCAACTGATGAAGAGTTACCAGAATTTATTAGAAAGAGTTGTCGGCGGGATTAATCCCGCCAACCATTTTAGGAGGCAGGGAAGGGGTGGCGGGATTAATCTCGCCACCACTTCCCTGTTTTAAAGATTTGGGGACAGGATTTATCCCGAGATCTCTTTGAAATCATAGTTTTGGAGAGAGTTATGTGCGGGTTTAATCCCGCCACCCATTCCCCGTCGTAAGAATTGTGGGCGGGATTAATCCCGCCTTGGACTCCCTCCGACAAGGAAGAGCCGGCGGGATTAATCCCGCCGCCTCTTCCTCCTCGGGGGAGTCCGGCGGGATTATTCCCGCCGACTCTCTCCGGCGAGGATGAGTCGGCGGGATTAATCCCGCCGGACTCCCCCTCGAGGAGGAGGCGGCGGGATTAATCCCGCCGGACTCCCCCGAGGAGGAAGAGGCGGGATTAATCCCGCCGACTCCCCGAGGGGAGAGGCGGCGGGATTAATCCCGCCGGCTCTTCCTCGTCGGAGGAGTCCGGCGGGATTAATCCCGCCGACTCTCTCCGAAGGGGTTGAGTCGGCGGCGGATTAATCCCGCCGGACTCCCTTCCTCGTCGGAGAGAGTCGGCGGGATTAATCCCGCCGGACTCCCCCCGAGGAGGAAGAGCGGCGGGATTAATCCCGCCGGCTCTTCCTTCGGAGGGAGTCCAAGGCGGATTAATCCGCCGACTCTCTCCGAAGGGGTTGAGTCGGCGGCGGGATTAATCCCGCCGACCGTTCCTCGTCGGAGGGATTCGTGGGCGGGATTAATCCCGCCCATCAGTTGTATTAATCAAACATGAGAATATTATCTCTAAACATAATTATTATTGCATATGCATATTATTAAGTAACCGTAATTCAGATTTCTTAGAAATATTGCATAAACAGATATCATAAATAATACAATTATTTATGTGCAGGACAATATGTTTAATACTGGAGATAAAGTATGTCTTCTTCGGAACAACGAAATAGTTGGCACTGGAACTGTGGAAGTTCGAGATAATAATGCATCATGTCACAATATTGCCCAAGGATCTTGTGTGTACGTATGGGTGAATACCATTTACAAGCATGTTGAGGTTCTGGGAATGGAATTTGAGGAGGGTTCTCCTGTATTGTGGAATTTGGATGAAGTCAAGGCTGACACAGAATATGCAGAGTCACAAACAAATAGTAGCACGAGTTTACCAGATGATGGCTTGCCTGCTGTAATGGATGAGGTGATTCTCTTTCTTCGTGAGATTGAAGTCGGAAGAGGCATCATCACAGCTATAAATCCAATGGAAGCAGTGTCAGAAGAGAAACTAGGGTCCGACTTCGTGGGTGTAGTTGTGACAGAGGTTCACCTAATGGCACATTGTATCCTGGATCCCTCGTGAGGTGGCGAACATCTGAATTAAGACGGCAAGATGGTTCAACATATTCTGGGTTGGATTTCAATAAAACAACCCGGAAGAACAACTCATATTTGAAGAGGTTCTTGCATTGGTCCATTGTAAGAAAAAGGCGATTCATGGGTTAGATCTTCCCCTGCAAGTTTCAGCAAGAGGGTAAAGATGGATCCTACATCTTCCGAAAGTGTTACGAGCATTTCCACGATTGACTGTTGCAAGAAGAAGTGTTGTCAGATGGCAGACCGGAATGAAATTACCCAATGTAGACATGTCTTTCGTATGCTCACCCAAAAGCAAAGGCATGAGTTTGTATATGCTGCACTAACTGGGTGTATTGATGGAATGGCCTCGGACACAGGTTATCAGAGTACATCCATGGTATTAATAAGGTGGCCATCTGCTTCAAAGCTTGGTACAGTAGGATCCCAAAGCCACGTTCTACCATCGAAGGGATGAGTGGTTAGATGGAGCGCGAACCTCAGTTCATGGGAACACTGGCTTGGTCAAAACCGCTCTCACATCATGGCAGCATAGAGATACTCAAGGCTTTGTGGAAGCAAATGCAGACAGGATGCCTCACAAATGCCGAACCACAAATGCAGGGGTCAGGGAAAATCTCAAGGTTTTACCTTCAATCTACACTCAATTGAAACTGTGGAACATGTGAACAAGTGCCTCAGTTTGATGGGGCTCAAGCAATCTGCACTGGTACCTTAATAACATATGGAATACTCATTTTAAGGATGTGGAGATTGCAAAACACTCTAGCTTTTCTAAGTGTGACACTTGTACATCATTGAAGGCTGCAGAGGCTTGTGCAAAAACCTTGGTGGAGATCACTACCATTCAAAGGAAGATGGAGGCCCACATGATTGCACAACAAACTTGCCGGTCTCAACTATGCACACCGCATGCTTTGTGTCACACCATCAGAGTACCTGTGTGATCCATGACAAGAAGGATCATTCAAAGACCAGCATTCCAAAGCTCTTTGCAACACCAAAGTGCCTTGGAAATGTCATGAAACTTCCATTTCATTGACAGGTGTGCTAACACATGGACACGGTGTGAGTCATATGGACACTTTTCACTTCCACATTGGTCTAGCGACTCCATTCACTATTGGGTCGTTAGCCATGTGTTTCAGAAACCTGAAGCCCATCACAGACAAGTCCTATCAGTGATCTCAAAGTGAAGAAACAAACACTTCAACCTTTACATAATGCCTCATGAACACGTCTGCACTTGAGGCTACTTGGAATATGAGAGCATGTTAGCACCCTGCACAAAAAAACAGATGGCCGTTGAGAGTTCAGGTTCAGTGGAGGGATCTAGCTCAAATATGTACATGTGTCTCAACATCAAATAGCTTCCTCGTCATTTGCTTTTACAGATGGATAATGTGCAGGCGAGAACAAAATAGGTAAATCATTTTACTTAAGGGTTTCTCAAGCTCATAACTTACTTTTATTTTCTAGATATGTGCTAGCATACTTGTCAATGCTTGTTGCCAAAGGTGTGTTTGAAACAATCACGCTCAGTTTCCTTATGGTTGGTCACACTCATGAAGATATTGATGCGTTCTTCAGCAAGGTCTCCAACTCTACAAAAAGGACAAGTGCACTTACCTTACCGCATATGATGAATCTTTTTGAAAATTGCATCTCCAAAAAAAGTTGTGCTTTGCTTGTGACTGAGGTGCCAGACTTAAAAAATTTCTCAAGGAGTATATAAAAGAAGGGAGTGATTCTTTAGTTGGTCACCTTGTGCCGCTACAATTCTTTTTCTCCATACGAGATGGTATACCTATTATGCAGTACAAGTTACGGCCATCAGAGCAGGAGTGGTTACCGAAAGAGGGCTTAATGCTCTTCAAAAGTGGAGAGGATGGAAAGCCACTTCTCCCAGAAGGACAACCAGACCCTATTCCATTGAGTGCCCAGCTCAAGGAACAAGAGGTTATTATTGATGGCATCAAAAAATATGTGGCATGGGTTCAAAAATCGATGCCAAAGAATTCTGATAAGGCAACTGGTTACTCAGAACTATATAAGCATGTGGTCAACTATTGGGAGACTGTTGTTCGAGAGTTGGAAGGGCCTACTGTCACAAGTACAGAATTGCAACACCCTTTCTGGCCTAAAACAAGGTGGCGAGAGGAGATTGAAATGACATCACTGAGCACAGACGACATAGAAGCCAGTAGTGATGTGGAAGTGCAAACCCCACACTTTGTTGGACAAAGGAACCAAAAACCTAAAGCATACTTTGATTGCTGCAAGGATCTTCAAAAACTAATGATGGTTCTCATTACTCCAGATGCGTCATATAATCAGCCTATTTGGATGGGTCAAATTATCGACACACCTGAAGTAATCACAAAAAATAGTATTGTTAAGGTTGCATGGTTCAAAACAAAAAAGGCGACACGAGAAGGAGAGCGAAAGATATAATGGATGCCTAGAGAAAACATGGTCTCCCAATCAAAAAGACCCAGCATGTTTTATAAATGTTAAATCCATTCGATATGGGTGGATGTCAAGAAGCGTTGATAAAGTCACGATTAACAAAACTGCAAGGGAATGTATGTTTTCTGAAGCTTAAAGCAATTACAAAATTATAAAATATCATATATTTAATATTCATAATTATTATAAACTCTTTAATAATAGTACCAAATTGTATACTTAACTATATAAATTTAAAAAATGATATGGAAGATTGACTATATTATTATAGGATTTTATATATATTATTACTACTACAAATTTTTAATTAATAATGTTATATTTAAATATTAATATTTAATAACAACATCAATATTTATATAATGTACCTCTTATGCTCTTCCTTAATTGTTATATTAGGCAATATATTATATAATTTAATACATTCTACTTTTATAATGTTATTAATTTTTGTTCAATGAATGCTATATTTATTAAAGGGTAGAATACAAAATAGAATATTCTAAAGAATATTCTCTTTTCAAACATATATTCTAAAGAATATTCCTTTAATATTAGAAAATGCTAATTAAATAGCTAAAATTGCTAATTATTAGGAAATGGGACTATGCCATGCCCATTTTAGTTACAACTTGCATATTTGACTTGGTGAAGGTGTTGAATGCTCTAGAAGTTTCAAACCTCGTTTGACATCCTAAAAGTACATCTCAGTAATTACAAAAAAAAATGGCAAACACAAAGTAAAAAAGCACACCGTTCTAGGTAGCACTTCAGCTAGAAGTCCTTGTCTAGAGCATTCTCTTGTTGAGAAGTCATTGCAATTTCTGTAATGGAAGAGCAAGCTTCAGGAAAAATGTGAAAAAATTACCTCTCGATTTGTAGTCTTAGATGGAATGAAAGCTGAACGTGCATTGTCTCATCAATATCCTGCAAGTTTAGAGAAACTAAATGGACTTCAAGTGCTTGAACATACCTCTGAGCTTATCATCTTCTACTACAATGGGTTTATGTTGATGTATAGAAGCTTGTAAAACTCGCCGTGAAACACCAACCTCATCTAGATGAGCATTTAGTGCATCAATTGAAGGAACATCTGCTCGAGGTGCAATTTTCCTTCTTCTTGGAGATGTCTTCAATGGAGAAACAATGTCCAAACCCACTGCTTTCCTCTTTTGTCGAGTCATCTGCATTGGAATGTGAGAAAACAAAAAACAGGGATAAAAAAATCTTATCGATGCCATGAAGCTTGGCTCCTAGGGCTCGCACCGCCTAAGTCAAAAATGCCTATCTAATTTTGGATTCAATCTAGGCCATTGAGGCAATCAACGGTCAGCCATGCATAGATGAGATCATCATATGCTTGGATGAATATGTTAGATTCCATACATAGCCATGGTGAATGCTAGATTCCACATATATTCTTGAATGAATATACTAGATTCTATGATACCCATCCATGCCTATTTAACCCATGTATCCCTAGAAATTGAAACCCTAAATCACACTTTTGCAAAAAATGGTGGTAAAGTTATGAAAACCATGGTTTTTTCTCGGAAGTTTTGGAGTATAGTATGCTGCACTTTTAACTTTGGGCTGACCTTTTCCTTTCCATACATGGCTAATGTAAATTAATGAGGGTAGCTGACATAGTAAGCTCGGTTGGTTGAGTGAGGAAGATATACATGGTTTTTGTGAGATTAATCCTTTTTAAGAATCCTTTGAAGTCAAGAACATGGCCTTTTATTTGAGAGGTTACTCAAACGTAGCAGGATTTATCCTGCAAAGGTCCAAAAAGGACAAGAAGGGGTCGACAAAATTAATCTTGTCGACGTCTGTTATTGGTGAGAAGGCTTGGCAACATTAATCTTGCAGACGCCCATTGTTAACAACAAGGATTGCTAGGATTAATCCCACCGATGCCCATTGTTAGCGAGAAAAAATTGACATGATTAATCTCATCGATGCCTATTGTTGGCAAGAAGGATGCCTATCGTTGTAAGAAGCATCGATGGGATCAATACTACGATGCATGTTGTTGGCGAGAAGGCTCAACGGGATTAATCTCATCACACCCATTATTAATGAGAAGGCTCAATACCAAAAATGGCATCAATGGAATTAATCCGCCAATGCCATTTTTTGGCCAAAAAAGATTCAATAGGATAAATCCCACTCAGTTCCAAGGACGACAATAAGGCACATCCACACGCACACACACAAGGACGAACACACTTCTCTGTTCAATGAAATACATATGTGTTGGTGAGAAGGCTTAGCAGGATTTATCTGGTCGAATCCTTGTAACCAAAAACAACATTACTCCAGCCAATGTGTCACAACCTTACAACCTTAGTGGCGTGATTTTTACTAAAATTTTAAAGTTTACTTCTGAAACCAAAAACGACATTACTCTAGCCAATGTGTCACAAACTTACCAACCTTAGTGGCGTGAGCTTTACTCAAAATTTAAAGTTTATCTTTTAATGAGAATCGAACCTGAGATTGCTTCGATACCAAATATCACAACCTTTCCTCTCCCTTTATGCCAACTAAGCAAAGAGCTAATTGGTATTTATGAAAGGGCCCTGGTCATGATGACTCAGTTACGCTTGAGTCTTTTACCTAATATTCCACAATCATTTACCCAGGTAGTTAACCCACAGGCTAGAACTATGACAAATGCCATTTTTGGCCAGAAAGATGTTCCCCACAACAACAAGGCACAACCACACACACTTAGATGAATACACTTCTTTGTTCAATAGAAATACATGTGTTATACATAACACATATATGCTTGTGTGTATACAAATACTTATACACACATCGACAACACACACACATGCACACATTGGAAAAAAAATGATATTACCATAATACAAACATAAAAACACATACATACATACATATATGTGTGTGTGTGTGTGTGTTGTATGTATACATATATACACTATACTTGTCATAGTTTTTACTATGACTCGACCCTTTACTTTGGGGTTTGACTGTTGTTACCTACCGAGTTGTGTGGCAACCCTAGTTGTAGTGAGAAACAGCCCCGCTTAGTGCACTTAGGTGTTTAGGGGTAGTCCGGTCGGCTGTCACTAGGTACTCAAGAAACTCTAGGCGAAGGTAGTACTTACCCTCTAGAAAACTCTCCCCCAGTTTGACGTTACAAAAGATAGGTTTTCCGTTAAATATAGCTTGTCAAAAAGGGTTAGGGACACCCCTAGGGTTGACCTAACCCACGCCCTAATACCCCCCTAGGGGTTAGGTTTAGGTTAGGTTAGGACAACCATTTTCTCTAAGGGCTGGCATTTTCGTGCCATCCCACTTACTCATTTAGGTAAACAGGGGGGGGGGGGTCCGTCACACAAATAAGGTAGAGTATATGTAGTGAGGCTTCCTGGGTTCAAGAGAGAGCTCGTTAACCTCCTATCGGTGCAAGCTAAGCTTGTGTCGTCAAGGTGCAACTCTCCGTTGTGCCGCCCAAACTTCCACACGACAGGGGTACAACCCACCCTAGGGTTAGACTATCCTTATCGTTTGGTAGGATCTTGCCTTTGAGATAGGGGCACGTCACTTCCAAGGAGTTAATCAGATTCCTTTATCTGAAAACCTGCCCGCAAGCTCAAAGATATTGCCCGAGTTCACATTCCGCAAAACTAGTAGTTGAGGCCTTGCTCCGGCCGCCTCAACCACGCCAAGCTAGGAATGACACCTAAAGCTCAGCTAGTCCGTGTATCCTGATTCACAAGGTGAGTCTCGTTTGTGGACTTAGTCAACTAGGGGTTTGACTTCCTAAGGCTTGGGTTCCTAATACGGGTTACTTTACCAGGTTCTGTGGGTTTCCAAGAGGGGGGATTCCAGGGTTGGCACCTGGCAAGCCGCCTTTGTGGCACCAGGTAAAAACTCTGATAATTGGTATCGGAGCAAGTTCTTTGCGGTCAATAGGACTGCCTTAAGTCGTAGGGTGTTTCAATGTTTAGATAACTTTAAATTCTTGATATACTCTATTGCTTTCGGTTGACATGTCTGTATTCTGCAGAAAGAGTTTGATCCTGTGAGTTGTCAAACTTTGGAGAACACTTGCTCAGTGAGTCGGTATTCTAGGTATGTCCAAAAGTCTTATGCTAGTTTAAGCTGATGTGTGTGGGTGTACAACTTGTGCAGGGGGTTTCCAGTGTTGACACTAGGGTTTGTCACGTTCCAGGGATTTGAACCCCTACCTCTGGAGTAGTAGGCGTGACTTTGGACCAAAAGGCCACATTGATCAGGATGACACCTAACCACGCTCCAGACCTAGTATAGTACGTGTGTCGTGACACCACCTCCCCCTCGGCCCTTTCTCGGGTGGAACTACTGGGGATACCAGTAGGCCAGGGGAGGTCAGAATGACCACTAGCCCGGCCAAGGTGTCAACACATACTAGGGCCCCCAACCCTATTACGAATTGCCTAGGTTTTTGTTACACATACTAGGGCCCCCAACCCTATTACGAATTGCCTAGGTTTTGTTGACCTAAGTCATCCTGATCAATCTGTCACGTTCCAGGGATTCGAACCCCCTACCTCTGGAGTAGTAGGCGTGACTTTGGACCAAAAGGCCACATTGATCAGGATGACACCTAACCACGCTCCAGACCTAGTACGTGTGTCGTGACAGGGTTCAATACAATGAGTAAGAAGAAAGCAACTAGAGCCTGAGGCAGAGAGGGCTGTCGAGAGGCTCAAAATGAGGAGATGGATGAGGCTGATCCAGGTCGACCCCCTAGAGTTAGACAACGACCTGGTTGGCGAGAAATAATGATGGATGCCTAAACGAACTTCGAGGGGATGTTTTGGGTTGAACGACCGAATCGATAATGTTGCCGTTCGGATTCCGACGAATACTGCAGTGCCAGATGTTCCGCAACCAGACACACGGAAAAAGAAGAAGAAGCATGACTCAGAGTCAGGTTCCTCTGAATCAGATTCTTCGACGGAAGTAGGTGGTGGAGGTCCCAGTAAATTCAAACCGGTAAAGCCTTCGAATTTCATGGGTTCAAAGGATTACAAGGTTTTGGATGACTGGTTGTATGATATGGAAAGCTATTTCGAGGCTGCTTCCGTGAGAAAGACAGAAAAGGTTGCATGTGCCAAGCAGTTTCTTAAAGAAGAAGCTAAGACTTGGTGGCGAATTGTTGAAGGTGAACGTGGATACCGAAACAGCTGGAAGCACATGAAAAAGGAGATCAAAAAGCAGTATATGCCGGATGATCTCGGTTTGCGATTGCGTGCTGACCTGGCACTTTGTCAACAGGGAGTTCGGGGAAGTCCTATGGACCACGTTTATCGATTCGAAAGTGTACGGCGATTGGTGCCAAATATGAGCGATGATGAAGCTCGAAGTTGCTTCATGGCTAGCTTGAATGAGAAACGCGAAGAGAAATCTTAAGGTACAAGCCAACAAGCTATCGGGAATGTCAAGAGGCAGCTCAAAAGGTTGCTTATGGCATGTCGTTAGAAGACTTGTACAAAGGGGAGGAAGCAAAACCTAAACCAAGGAGTTTCCTCCAAAGTCTGGGTTCAGAAGGTTTGATAGGCGACCAGATCAATCGCCATCAATTCGAAGTGCAAGTCCCTTTGTCGGCAGTTCCAAGTTTTCGGACACATCAAGACCCACCGGATTTCGGAAACCATTGGCGTTACCACCTCCTCAGCAGCCAAAGGATCGGCTCCAAAGTCTGCTCCCCCGCGTTCCGCAGGCGGGGTGTGAAATGTTATAATTGTAACAAGCCTGGTCATTTTGCTAAAGAGTGTCGGCACCCTCACAACAATCAGGACATTTCAAGGCGATGGTAGAAGAGGAAGTTGCTGAACCAGAAACGCTTGAAGATCCGGAAGATGAGTGAGGTAATGTTGTGCCAGACACAACCTGCCTTATTCGCTATTCAAGACAAAACTGACCCTTTGCTATATTTGACAGGAAGGATACGAGGGGACCGAGTCCGAATGATGATCGATACTGGAGCAACATACAACTTCATATCGACTAGTCTAGCTCGTCGATTGAATTTGGATGTAATAAAGATGTGTGAAATAAAGATCAATTTTGGCAAAGGTTCTCAAAATACTAATAATATAGCAAGGGCAGTTCCTGTCCAAATCAAAGATTGGAAGGCTAAGCTAGACTTAGTTGTCTTGAATATGACGGGGTTTGACTTTGTTTTGGGTATGGAATGGTTCCATAAACATGTAATCGAAATGAGGGGTTCGGAGATAATCGAATCACGCTTGCAGCAGATAAAGACATTAGAAAGACACGCTCAAATGGAAACGCTAACTGATAAGGATTGGAATCCTATGTTCCTTACCTTAACTCAGTTGCGTAAGGCAGTTAGACATCGGGAACGTGTGTTTCTTGCAATGGTTTTGGATACTGGTGAAGTCAAAATAGGAGATGGTCAAGAATCTGTTCCTGAACCTATTTTGGAAGTCTTGAACATGTTTAAGGATGTGTTGCCAGAAGACTTGCCGCCGAGTTACCTCCACGTCGAGTTGTGGACCACAGATAGATTTTGCCAGGTTCGTCTCCACCGGCAAGAGCCCCATATCGGTTGAATCCTCAAGAGTTAGTAGAATTGAAGAGACAGCTGACAGAATTGATGGTCGAGGACACATTCGACCTAGTCGATCGCCATATGGTGCACCTATCTTGTTGTAATGAAAAAGGATGGTACGATGCGAATGTGTGTGGACTATCGAGCTGAACGCGATAACTATCAAAAATAAGTATCCTCTTCCACGAGTGGACGACTTATTTGATAGGCTATCGAAAGCAAAGTATTTTTCAAGAATAGACTTGAGATCGGGGTACCATCAGATTCGGGTAGCAGAGAATGACATTGAGAAGACCGCTTTTCGAACGCGTTATGGATCATTTGAGTTTCTAGTCTTACCATTCGGGTTGTGCAATGCTCCAGCAACTTTTTGCACAATGATGGATGATGTGTTTAGAGACTATCTAGACGAGTTCGTAGTGGTGTATATTGATGACATTCTGATTTTCAGTTCGACAATTGAGGAACATGTGGAACACTTAGAAAAAGTGTTTCAGAGGTTGAGAGAGAACCATTGTATGCTAAAGAAAGCAAGTGCGCATTTGGTCAAACCAAGATAGATTTCTTGGGACACTTGATCTCAGGTGGGGAGGTTGCCATGGACCCAAAGAAAATTCAAGCTATTACTGAGTGGATGACTTTAAAAGATGTGCATGAAGTTAGATCATTTCTTGGTCTGACAGGGTATTACCGAAGATTCATAAAGGGTTACTCGGAAATAGCGGCCCCATTGACAGATCTTACGAAAAACATTCCATGGCATTGGACTCCAGAGTGCCAACGTGCGTTCGTCAAACTCAAAGAGGCTATCTCTTCTGAGCCAGTTTTGCAGTTGCCCATCTTTGAAGATCCCTTTGAAGTAGAATGTGACGCTTCCGACTTTGCAATTGGTGGTGTATTGCAACAGAAAGGACATCCAGTGTCCTTTTTCTCGAAGAAGTTAGATGCCGCGCAAACTCGATGGCCTACTCACGAAAAGGAGATGTATGCTATTGTTGCTTCCTTGGAGTATTGGCGTCATTATCTTCCAAGTCATGGCACTGTGGTTTGGACAGATAGTGTAACTCTAAGTATTTTGAAACGCAGCCGAAGCTATCGCCGAAGTATGCTAGATGGCAGCAGAAGTTGGCACGATTTCAGCCTGAAATCAAACATAAGCGGGAAAGGACAATGTGGTAGCTGATGCACTCAGTAGAAAGGGTCATCTTCGATTATGTCAGCACCCATTGTCAACTTTGGTGGATGAATTTGTGACGGCGTATCCTCAGGACAAGTTTGCTAAGGAGGCTTTGAGCCTGGTGGCAAAGAGGAAACAAGTTCATCAGTTACGAAGAGATGGTAATATTCCAGCAGGAATAGAAAGTCGAATGGATGCACTCAAACAGGCATTTTGCGGTACGAGATGGAGTTCTTTATTATAAAGAAAAGAGACTCTATGTTCCAGAAGGGACATGGAGGGAGAGGCTGTTAAGAGAGCATCACGATGTTCCTTTGGCAGGACATGGTGGAAGGCATAAGACGTTGGCTTTGTTGAAGGATTCTATTGGCCGGGTATGATAGATGATGTTGCCAAGTATGTCAAGACATGCCCCACATGTCAACAAGTAAAGAGCCGATCGCAAAAACGAGCTGGGAAGTTGCAGTGTATACCGATTCCAGAGCGGCCATTTCAAAGTGTTACTTTGGACTTTATCATGGGATTGCCAAAATCTTGTGGTTTAATGCGCTCATGGTGGTAGTCGATCGTTTTCAAAGGTTGCTCATTTCATTCCAACTGTAGAGACAGTGAATGCAATTCAAGCAGCGAAGTTGTTCTTCCACGAAGTCATAAGAGTGCCGGACTACCGGAAACCATGATCTCAGATCGGGATCCTCGGTTTAGGGAAGTTTTGGGGAATTGTTAAGCAGTTTGGTACGATGCAAGTTCAGTACGGCTTACCATCCGCAAACTGATGGTCAAACGGAGAGGTGAACCGACAAGTCGAGGACTATCTCAGATGCTATGTTCAAGGTGATCAACTTGATTGGGCTGAACACTTAGATATGGCTGAGATATGTTACAATAACTCGATGCACACTGCAATCGGATGTAGCCCGATGGAAGTGTTAACTGGGAATAAGGGTGGTATTCCTCAGAGTATGGTGTTACCGAAAGACGATAGCAATCGAGTTCCATCTGTAGCAGAGTTCACGGGACAATTGTATCGAACATGGGAAGCTGCTCGTCAAGCGATGGCTGCAGCAGGAAAGGTATCGTCAGCAGTACGATAAACATCGGCGGGATGTAGAGTATCAGGTTGGGGATATGGTATTGTTGAGTACCAAAAACCTGAAGGTTCCAACGACTCTTTCGAGGAAGTTTCTATCGCACTACATAGGTCCATACAAGGTGGTGAAGCAAGTAGGGAAAGTGGCTTATGAGTTAGATCTTCCTCCGGAGTTGGGAACAATACACAATGTGTTTCATGTCAATTTACTCGAGCCATTCCACAAGGATGAGAAACATCCGCAGAGATATGAAACTTACGTCCGCTTCCTGAGCTGGTCGGCGATATGAAGGAGTTCGAAGTTGAGTCGATATTGGATGCAAAGGATATTAAACGCCGAGGGACGCAAAACGTAAACGAGAATATCTTGTTAAGTGGAAGGGTTACCCGGCATGCGAGTCGACATGGGAACCATTGGATAATCTACAGAACGCGATGGAGATAGTGAAGGAGTTTGAGGCAAGGTCTCAAACTGTTAGTAATGATGATAAGAATAAAGTGAACTTATTTCTTATTAACCAAGGGGCCAACAACAACTAACTAGAGGCCTCCAATATAAATTCTAGTTAAATAAAGAAATTAACAGTGTTGTTGTGTCGGGTGACAGACTTTGCAGACGTGCAAAAGGTCTCCAAGTGACTTCATGTCGCAGGTGGTGCCTCCGGCAGCTGGTTTCGACTCAGTGAACGACGGTTCTGAAGTACTTGGCTTCGCGTAATGCAAGGGGGGTAATAAAACTTGTGAACTTTTGGCTGACTCCGCATAGAGTGATATGTTAGTTTTTTTAATTTTTTCTAACTATCTAGTCTTGGAGTTAGACGTCAACGAGGACGTTGACATTTTCAAAGGCGGGGAGTGTGTCATAGTTTTTACTATGACTCGACCCTTTACTTTGGGGTTTGACTGTTGTTACCTACCGAGTTGTGTGCGAACCCTAGTTGTAGTGAGAAACAGCCCCGCTTAGTGCACTTAGGTGTTTAGGGGTAGTCCGGCCGGCTGTCACTAGGTACCTCGAGAAACTCTAGGCGAAGGTAGTACTTACCCTCTAGAAAACTCTCCCCCAGTTTGACGTTACAAAAGATAGGTTTTCCGTTAAATATAGCTTGTCAAAAAGGGTTAGGGACACCCCTAGGGTTGATGCCCTAACCCCACGCCCTAATACCCCCCCTAGGGGTTAGGTTTAGGGTTAGGTTAGGACAACCATTTTCTCTAAGGGCTGGCATTTCCGTGCCAGCCCACTTACTCATTTAGGTAAACAGGGGGGGGGGGTCCGTCACATAAATAAGGTAGAGTATATGTAGTGAGGCTTCCTGGGTTCAAAAGAGAGCTCGTTAACCTCCTACCGGTGCAAGCTAAGCTTGTGTCGTCAAGGTGCAACCCTCCGTTGTGCCGCCCAAACTTCCACACGACAGGGGTACAACCCACCCTAGGGTTAGACTATCCTTATCGTTGGCAGGATCTTGCCTTTGAGATAGGGGCACGTCACTTCCAAGGAGTTAGTCAGATTCCTTGGTCCGAAAACCTGCCCGCAAGCTCAAAGACATTGCCCGAGTTCACGTTCCGCAAAACTGAGGCCTTGCTCCGGCCGCCTCAACCACGCCAAGCTAGGAACGACACCTAAAGCTCGGCTAGTCCGTGTATCCTGATTCACAAGGTGAGTCTCGTTTGTGGACTTAGTCACTAGGGGTTTGACTTCCTAAGGCTTGGGTTCCTAATACGGGTTACTTTACCAGGTTCCGTGGGGTTTCCAAGAGGGGATTCCAGGGTTGGCACCTGCAAGCCGCCTGTGGCACCAAGTAAAAACTCTGACATACTTCTTTGTGTACATATTCTACAGCTATACATGGTATGAATGATATTATGTTTGTGTATATACATATACACACATATATGCTATCATATATATGCAAATACATATAATCAATTGTATACTTAAAGGTATACGTTTGTGTATACATATATATGCATATTTATGAAAACATTATACTTCCGCATAAATATTTTACTTCCATACATTATGAATGTATACATCTTGAATGATTTATACACACAACACACATATATACATTTTACACTTAAGTTGTTATTATCCATTATATTACATTTAAGTCGTTTGAAATAAGATATTATACAATATACAGATAGATATATATTTATATATACTTATACATATATATATATATATATATATATATATATAGAGAGAGAGAGAGAGAGAGAGAGAGAGAGAGAGAGATGTAAGTTTGGCCTCTTTGGTACAATTATTCATGTTATTGTTGATTTGATTGATTTGCTGCCCCATATAAGGTTTTACTGTAGTGTAGCCACCCTAAACAAAAAGAACTTCTCTCGAAAATTAATATAAACAGGGATTAACTCTTTGATAACTAATATAGTTGTATATGTTACGACCCGTATAATGAATCAAAGATATTCCCCAGAAAGGTATAAGCTAGAATATTCCTAAAGAGCTATACCTAGATTAAGAGAATTAAGGGCACACTAATATTAGAAAGATTTTTTGGAGAGCAGCGTGTGGAGACTAGAGACAGCTCGAGAGAGGTCGAGTGGTTTTGTGAGGGTCTCTAGTTTGTATGTAGTGATGCCTAACAATTGGTATCGGAGGAAGGTTCGAGATGAGTGCCTGGTGGGAAGGGATAATACCACCTGTGTGGAGACGTTGGACACTAAAAGGCAAATTGTCCAAGGAGAAGCAAGCCCAAGGGCAAAAGTTTCAATGGCAGCAAGGACAAGTAGACACCTAAGAAGCTTTAGGAGATGGAGCGTGGAGAGGAGCACAAAGGAGACTTCTCTAAACCACAAGGTAAATTTTTATTTGTTCTTGCTCAATAGGTAAACTACATAGCACGGGAGGAGCCACACACACGTGCTATTGTGGTGGAGGGACGACTTGGTGTGTGAGTCCTTGTGAATAGCATGAGTAGCGATAACTTTGTGTCAACAAAGTTAGTGAAGGACTGCAGCTTGCCCCGAAGACTGTGCCTCAATACGAATTGAAGGCTCAACTATCACACAAAGCTACAATGCTTGTGTGGAGGAGTTATAGCTGGAGGTTGGCAAAACCCAGCTAGTGGAGATGCACGAAGAGCCTCAATATGAGATTGAGGGCTCAGTTATCACACAGAGCTACATTGCTTGTGTGGAGGAGTTACAGCTGGAGGTTGGCAAAACCCAACTGGTGGAGCTGTGCGAAGAGCCCTCAATATGAGATTGAGGGCTCAGCTATCACACAGAGCTATAGTGCTTGTGTGGAGGAGTTATAGTTGGAGGTTGGCAAAACCCAACTGGTGGAGCTGCACAAAGAGCCTCAATACGAGATTGAGGGCTCAGTTATCACACAGAGCTACAATTGCTTGTGTGGAGGAGTTATAGCTGTAGGTTGGCAAAACCTAGCTGGTGGAGCTGCACGAAGATTGTGCCTCAATATGAGATTGAGGGCTCAACTATCACACAGAGCTACAGTGCTTGTGTGGAGGAGTTATAGCTGTAGGTTGGCAAAACCCAGCTGGTGGAGCTGCACGAAGACTATGCCTCAATACGAGATTGAGGACTCAGCTATCACACATAGCTATAGTGCTTGTGTGGAGGAGTTACAGCTATAGGCTGGCAAAACCCAGCTGGTGGAGCTGAATAAAGACTATGCCTCAATACGAGATTGAGGACTTAGTTGTCAACAGAGCTAAATTGCTTGTGTGGAGGAGTTACAGCTAGAGGTTAGCAAAACCTAGTTGGTGGAGACTTTCTTTCTTACGAAGCTAGTACGTGTGGATCCTAAGATCTAGTGGAGCACCAAGCACATGAAGCTTGGATATAGTGAAGTGAAAGACACTTGGTTTGGAACAAAGCTTGAGTCTCCAAACAAGTTCTTTTACTGTTACCTTGAGCAAAGCTGTTGTGCGAGGAGTTTTGCTGACGTCTTCCCTCTTGAGCTACCTCATGGCTACCACATGCAAGAGGTGTGGAGCTAGAATAGGGTACGAAAGCCATTTAATGTAAGCCATTCTGACTGAGCCATGCTAAGGAGCAAGAGGTTAAGAGACAAGTGATGGAGCTATTGGAATATGGCTTCATACAACTGAGCAAGTCTCCATTTGGTGCACCAGTATTGCTTGTCAGGAAGAAAAATGGCACCATGAGGATGTGCAAGACTATATAGCTCTCAACAAGCAAACAGTGAAGGACAGAATGCCCATGCCATGTTGGATACTATCATGGATCATCTCGGTGGAGCCAGAGTGTTCTCCAAGATAGTTGGGCATTTCGAGTTCATTGTTATGCCATTCGGCTTAACAAATGCCCAGTCACATTCACTCGGTTGACGATTGAGGTGTTTGGTGACTACTTGTACGACTTTGTGGAGATCTTCCTCAACGATATTTTATTTACAGTAAGAATATGAAGGAGCATGTGTAGCATTTGTGAAGAGTTCTTCAGTTGTTGAGGAGAACAAGCTTTATGCAAGAAGAGTAAATGTGCATTTGCTCAGTGCAAAGTGGAGTATTTGGGGTCACATTGTGATGCCAAGTGGAGTGAAGACTGATCCATAGAAAGTGCCAGTGGTGGAGCAATGGCCAATTCCTAACAATGCAGAAGAGTTACGGAGCTTCTTGGGCATGGCTAGTTATTACCGACGGTATGTCAAGGATTATGCCAAGAAAGCTTCTCCGTTAACTAAGTTGCTGAGGAAGGACATTCCCTTTGCATGAAGTGCTTCAGAGAAGAGCAGTTTTTAAGCTTTAAAACAAGCTTTGGTACATGCACCAGTTTTATGTATTGCAGATCCCTCTAAGCCTTATGAGGTATCGTGTGATGCAAGTGGAGTGGCCATTGGAATTGTACTTATGCAAGAGGGAAGGCCTATTGCTTATAAGAGTCGTACTTGAATCCTGTAGAGCAACAATACTCAACGTATGAGCAAGAACTACTGGCTATTATTAATGCATTATGAGTTTGGAGGCACTATCTTTATGGTGCAAGTTTTTAAAGTGTTTACAGATCACAAGACTTTGGTGTATCTGTTCAACAGAAAGAGTTAAACTCTCAACAAGCTCGTTGGATGGTTAAGCTCATGGAGTTTGACAAATTTTCTATTGAGCATTGCGTGGGAAAGGCTAACGTGGTGGTATATGCTTTGTCATGCGTTAGGAGAGCCACATGGTTAGAGAATTCCAAACACACTTATGTAATGCATTAACAAGGACGGTCAGTGAGTTTAGCCAGATAGTTCAACATGCTCAAGCACAAGACGTTGAGGTGCAGGAGCTCAAAGGACAGCTAGAGCCACCATTCTCATTTTAGGATGGAGTTTTGTACTACAGTGGCCGTGTGTATCTTCCTCATGTGGACCATTTGATCAACCAGGTATTATATTTCCATCATGATCACCCGGAGGCTGGTCATTTGGAGGGAGGAAAACGTATGAGTTAATCAAAGAGAAGGTTCTATTGGAGGAATATGAAAGCTAATATCATAGAATACTGCAAGACTTGTGACAAGTGTCAGCAAGTAAAGGTTCCCATGGAAAAACCAAGTGGGCTATTAGTACCATTGCCTATTTCCAGACAGGCGATGGGGCATGGACTTTGTCACCCATTTGCCAAAGACACAGTGGTATTGGAATGAGTCCATATATGCTATATTTGGACGGCATTCCAAGACAGCTTTTGAGCTGGGTTTAGCAAGTAAGAAAGCTCAAGGCAACATGATGAGAAAGCTAAAGATCTGAGTGTTGCTTAGAAACATTCAGAGTTTGTGCAAGAAGAACTTACAAATAGCTCAGAGCCGAGCCAAGTTTGTTAATGAGCACAGAAGCTTCCAAGAGTTCCAGGTGGGATATTATGTATATCTCTAAGTGGTATTTGCCACACATGTAAGGCAGAACACTGTTGTGGCCTACACATGATAAGTTGTCTCCTAGGTACTCAGGTCCTAATGAGATTTTTGGAGCGTATCGATAAGGTGGCATATCGACTACGACTGCCAGAAGAGTGAGGGTGCACCCAGTGTTTCATGTTAGCCAGTTAAAGAGAGTACTCACAAGGAACAAGTCCCAGGTAAATTCTTTGTGGATGTACAAGGCTAATGATACAGGACCAGTTGAGTATACTGCCCTTAAGGACAAGACTTGCTAATGGGGGGAGGATTGTTACGACCATATAACGAA
This sequence comes from Selaginella tamariscina, assembly GCA_003024785.1. Classification (NCBI taxonomy): domain Eukaryota; kingdom Viridiplantae; phylum Streptophyta; class Lycopodiopsida; order Selaginellales; family Selaginellaceae; genus Selaginella; species Selaginella tamariscina. Next base: position 359,339 of record PUQB01000094.1, read on the forward strand.
ATCAAAGAAATTCCTCATAAGCTAGAATATTCCTAAAGAGCTATACCTAGATTAAGATAATTAAGGGCACACTAATATTAGAAGACTTTTTGGAGAGCAGCGTGTGGAGACTAGAGACAGCTCGAGAGTCTCTAGTTTGTATGTAGTGGTGCCTAACAGTATACACCTTTCATAAAAAAGACTAATACACGTACGGGACGCCGTAAGAAAAATGTGGCAATTTTTTCTAAAGCATTTAGAAAAGTATTTGCTCAACTTTTCCACTGTACCAGCCCCAAAACACAAGACAATAATACATAAAAAGATAGAAAAACTAAGATATTTTTAATTAAGAAAATATATATTCTTAACTGTATTTAGACTATCTTATTAATCAATAGTAGACTTGATTATAAAATTAGTCATATGGTAAATATTTTAATAATTTTTATTATAACATTAGTTAACTTTCATATATACTTTAATTATATTATATATACAATCTTTGACTACAAATATTGTCTATTTGTATGCCCAATTCTATATTTACAAGTAAACTCAACTATTTGAAAGGGATTCATTGGTTTTTTTTTTTTGATGTAGTTATCTCTCGGATGACCCCAATGTCACCCATCGTGCAAATTGAATTTCCTAATGCCTTCAATATTGTTATATGGTAGGAAGAGGCTCTTAGTTTTAGTTTACTTTGTGTTTAAGTGCTTTAATATATTTGCATTAAATATACTTCAACAATCTTTAAAAATATATTTAATGCAAACTAAAATTGAGAGCCTTCTACGACCACTAATACATATTTGTACGAATATACATGAATGAATATTTATTTTGTAAGCGTCAGTTTTATAATATTTACATTAAATCATAGTTCAATAAAATTGATTAAACTTCTGGTGATTAAGTTCAGATTAATACTAATTAAGGTAATGTTCCTTTAATGAAAGACGCAAGATTTCTATAGATTAATATATTTTTCAATTCATTTTTATTATTTAATCAAAATACATTATATAAGTTATATGTTTTTCTAACTTAATAGCCAGTACTTCAGGTTCCACCGTAGTTTTTATGAATTCATATTTCTGGTGATATTGTCATAAATTTTAAATAGTTAAATATTGATTAATTATTAAATTAATATTTTAACACACACAAATATGCGAGGGAAGTTTTAATACTAAACTTTTATAATTTAAGAGTCATTGACCAGACGTCCCGGATGGATTAAAAGGGACTAGCAAGGAAAACCTAAAAAATAACAATCCTTCAAAAACTAATGAGGTTGCATAGGCCCACTTACATGGATATGCTCTAATATCTCATATATTCCACTGGCAAAATTCCATTTATTTTGAAATAGTAGGATTCGGGATGTGTTACATTTGCCAGCTAAAAAGTACAAACTGGAGTAAAAGGATCATAATATGACAGCATTTCAAAACTCTGTTGATACTTGGCCACTTCCTCCGCATCTGGGCTTCCCCTGCGTACAAGTGCCGGCGCTTTGCTGCGGTCTCGAAGCCAAGCAAAGGAACGTAAGCCTGAGCTATGTCAACAAGAGGAGGCGCGAGTTGCATGTAGTAGCCTGCATTGGCAACCCTGGCATGACCAAGCTGTTTCAAAGCATCCCACAGGACTGATCCGGTTGGTGCCTTTGCCAGCTCATAGTCCTCGGGACGCATGTTGAGCACGCACCCATCTCCACCCCTACCAAAGAATGATTAAGGGAGAAGGTAAAAAAAAATGTTTATAATAATAATAAGAATGAAAGCCTACCAGAGAACGCATAGAGATGCCTGTCTCAGGCCTATTTTCCACAATGGAGGGCCCCCGCTCCAACATAAACCCATTGAGCAAGACCTGCTCAAGATAAACATGATAAACATGAATGAGCGAGCAAATAATACAGATGTAGATAGATACGTACCTCTTCTTCTGCATTAGCAGCCTCCGTGTACACATTTGAGCATCTGAAAACAATAAGAGCAATAAGTTTTTTTTTTTAATCTCTCTTTCTTTTTCAATAGCACTTACAAGTGAGGCTGTGGTCGTAGTAGATTCGAAGAATCAAGACGGGCCAGCCACAGGCGCGCGTGTTGCATACAGTTGATGACAGAGAAGAGGTGGGACAGAGTTGAGTTGGGGGGCTTATCCACACCAGGCTTCGTAAAAGAGTGTTGCACCCTATACCTTTCAAGAGCAGCCGCGCTTCACTTATGCGAAGCGGCTCGATGTCATACTCGGGCAGCGGCTCGGGTACAAAGCAGGCTCTGGTCTTTTTCAAACAAGAATAAGCATCATCCACAGCGTCTAGCAGGGTATAGCAGCAACACCACGCTTGTGTCTACGAGCGATATAGTCTCGAACGTTCCAACCCTGCCAGTGGAAATTTAGCCACTGTTGTACAGAGGATTAGCTTGAGAATACCTGCTTGTCTGCCGGAACAAAGACGAAGTAGTTGCTCTTCATGATTTTGTCAGCAAGATCAAATAGCTTAGGAACTTCACCAGAAGGCACTGGCACCACACGCGGTTTCGTGCTAGTTTTCTTACTAGGAAGGTACAGCTTATTTGGCGGTGATCTATAAGGCTTAACAGGCCACTCATCTGTGTCGACAGGAGGACGCTCACCTCTTTCGCTAGACACTGAAAGAACATAGATTTGTAAGCAAGAAAGAGGAGGGAATTCTCTACCTTGTATCTGCCTTTCGGAACAGTATTGCTCCCACATTTCTTCAAGAGGCCCGCAAACATCCAAGTCGGTGCTGTAGCCGCTGAAATTGGAACTTTCCAGCAGTGAGCCGAAACCGAGCAGACAGTGGAGATGGAGCTCGGCGTGGGGCCAATCGAGCGTTTGCAAGCAAGATTTCTTCTCCTGCTCATCAGAGAGCAGGCGTCGAGATAGATAGAGAATTCCTAGGAAGGTGCACAGCGTCCCCCTCCCCATAAGGCCAAAAGCACTCGTCCCACCCATCATGTACTTGCAGAGAGCTTTCGCCTCCTCCAAATCCTCCGCTGCCTTCACCGCCACCTCCTTGTCGTGACGAAGCGAGCACAAATCAGCCACGCGACTCGCCGCTGCAACCAGGGGTTCCATTCTACTTACCCTAACCTTGAAAATCCCTAATATTTGGTGGATATTAGGTACCGCCGACGGCACGCCGTCAACGGACAATTTTCGTTGACCCTGAAAATCCGATATTATAATCTCCTTAACAGTTACCGGCGGCGGCACGCCGTTCACGGAATCCAAGTGTGGAGGTAAGGCATATGCACACTAGCGTGCGTGTGTGTGGGGGTGCGCAGGATGAAGAAAGACTTTGTTTTATTGCTACGACCCATATAACGAATTAAAAAATATTCCTCAGAAAGGTATAAGTTAGAATATTCCTAAAGAGCTATACCTAGATCTAAAAGAATTAAAGACACGCTAATATTAAAAGCCTTTTTGGAGAGCGTGTGGAGACAGGTCGGTGGTTTTGTGGAGGGTCTCTAGTTTGTACATAGTGGTATTGGTATCAGAGCAAGGTTCGAGATAAGTGCATGATGGAAAGGGATAATACCACATGTGTGGAGACATTGAACACTAAAAGGCAAATTTCTAAGGAGAAACAAGCCCAAGGGCAAAAGTTTCAATGGCATCAAGGACAAGTAAATGCTTAAGAAGCTTTAGGAGATGGAACGTGGAGAGGAGCACAAAGGGACTTCTTTTAAACCCAAGGTAAATTTCTATTTGTTCTTGCTCAATAGGTAAACTACATGGCACGGGAGGAGCCACACACATGTGCTATTGTGGTGGAGGGACGACTTGGTGAGCATCCAGTGCGAGTCCTTGTGGATAGCATGAGTAGCGATAACTTTGTATCAACAAAGTTAGTGGAGGAGTGCAGCTTGCCCACAAAGACTATGCCTCAATATGAATTTGAGGGCTCAGTTATCACACAGAGCTACAATGCTTGTGTGGAGGAGTTACAGTTGAAGGTTGGCAAAACCCAGCTGGTGGAGTTGCACGAAGACAGTGCCTCAATATGAGATTGAGGCTCAGCTATCACACAGAGCTACAGTGCTTGTGTGAAGGTGTTACAGCTGGAGGTTGGCAAAACCCAGCTGATGGAGCTGCACAAAGACTATGCCTCAATACGAGATTGAGGGCTCAGTTATTACATAGAGCTATAGTGTTGTGGAAGAGTTACAGTTGTAGGTTGGCAAACCCAGCTGGTGTAGCTGCATAAAGACTGTGTCTCAATATGAGATTGAGGGCTTAGTTGTCACACATAGCTAAATTGCTTGTGTGGAGGAGTTACAACTAGAGGTTGGCAAAACCCAGTTGGTGGAGACTTTCTTTCTTGCGGAGTTAGTGCGTGTGGACTTCATCCTTGGGATGAGTTGAGTGGAGCAATGGCCAATCTCTAGCAATGCAGAAGAGTTACGGAGTTTCTTGGGCATGGTTGGTTATTACCAGTGGTATGTCAAGGATATGCCAAGAAAGCTTTTCTGTTAACTAGGTTGCTGAGGAAGGACGTTCCCTTTGCATTAAGTGCTTTAGTGAAGAGCAGTTTCTAAACTTTGAAACAGGTATCATGTAATGCAAGTGGAGTGGCCATTGGAGTTATACTTATGCAAAGGAAAGGCCTATTGCTTATGAGAGTCGTACTTTGAATCCTATAGAGTAACGATACTCAAAGTATGAGCAAGAACTATTGGCTATTATTAATGCATTACGAGGTTGAAGGCACTATCTTTATGGTGCAAGTTTCAAGGTGTTTACAGATCACAAGCCTTTGGTGTATTTGTTCACATAGAAAGTGTCGACAAGCTTGCTGGATGGTTAAGCTCATGGAGTTTGGCGAATTTCCTATTGAGCATCGTGTGGGAAGGCTAACGTGGTGGCAGATGCTTTGTCACATGTTAGGAGAGCCACAATAGTTGGAGAATTCCCACGCTTATGTAATGCATTAACAAGGACGGTCAATGAGTTTAACCAGGTAGTTCAACATGCTCAAGCACAAGACGCCGAGGTGCAGGAGCTCGAGGACAGCTAGAGCAACCATTCTCATTTTAGGATGGAGTTTTGTATTACAATGGCCATCCTCATGTGAACCATTTGATCAACTAGGTACTATATTTCCATCATGATCGCCGGAGGTTGGTCATTTTAGGGAGAGGAAACGTATGAGTTGATCAAAAGGAGGTTCTACTGGAGAATATGAAAGCTGATATTATAGAGTACTGCATGACTTGTGACAAGTGTCAGCAAGTAAAGGTGCCCAAGGAGAAACCATGTGGGCTATTAGTACCATTGCCTATTCTAGATAGGCGATGGGCAGTATCTCTATGGACTTTGTCACCCATTTGCCAAGGACACAGTGGCATTGGAATGAGTCCATACTATACTATGTTTGGACGGCATCCCAAGACAGCTTTTGAGCTGGGTTTAGCAAGTAAAAAAGCTCAAGGCAACATGGATGAGGAAGCTAAAGATCTGAGTGTTGAAACTTGGAAACATTCAGAGTTTGTGCAAGAAGAACTTACAAGCAACTCAGAGCCAAGCTATCAAGTTTGTTAATGAGCACAAAAGCTTCCAAGAGTTCCAAGTGGGAGATTTGTATATCTATGAGTGGTATTTGCCACACATGTAAGGCGGAACACTATTATGGCCTTATGGAAGGAACGCAATGATAAGTTGTCTCCTAGGTACTCAAGTCCTTTTAAGATTTTGGAAGCGTATCGATAAGGTGACATATTGACTATGGCTACCAGAAGGAGTGAGGGTGCACCCAGTGTTTCACGTTAGCCAGTTAAAGAGAGTACTTATAAGGAATGAATCCCGAGTAGATTCTTTGTGAATGTACAAGGCTTGATACAGGACCAATTGAGTAAGTTATATTGCCCTTGAGGACAAGGACTTGCTAATGGGGGGAAGATTGTTATGACCCGTATAACAAATCAAAGAATATTCCCCAGAAAGGTATAAGCCAGAATATTCTAAAGAGCTATACCTAGATTTAAAAGAATTAAGGGCACGCTAATATTGGAAGCCTTTTTGAAAGCAGCGTGTGGAGACTAGAGACAGCTCGGGGGAGGTCGGGTGGTTTTGTGAGGGTCTCTAGTTTATACGTAGTGGTGCCTAACATTTATTGAGTACATTCAAGGGCCAGGAGTGAAGTTGGTAGCATACGCCCACGCATTGTTAACATGGGGTTATCCAGGTGATCAAATAGGTTCTCAACAATTCTTTTGGGTGTTACCCATCTTATAGTTTTCGTCAACGAAAAAGAAAATTAGTGCCGTGATAAATAAGATACTCACCCTGATGAAGTGAACCTAAAGGTTCAGGCAGAGCATTTGTCACAACCCGATGCAGGATACAGGTTTCCGGATACAGGATACAGGATGCAGGATTTCGGATACAGGATACGGGTTACAGGATATGCCTGCAGGATATTCCTACAGGATATACCTATAGGATATTCCTATAGGATATGCCTATAGGATATGCTACAGGATATGCCTAGAGGATAAGGGACACTATTCTTAGCTCATGACTAGATTAGACTCATGACTAGATTAGCTTGGAGTTGTGAGCATAAAAGCTCCGACCTAATTGTTGTACAATCAGTTACTATCAACACCAGTCATTCTACGATTATTCTTGTTCCTTGTCTTGTCTTGTTCTTGTCTTACTCTTTGCCTCCTGCTCCTTCTTGCTCTGGATCCTGTCTAGTTCCTATCTTGTCCTGGATCCTCTCCTTCCTGTCTGTCCCGGATCCTATCCTGATCCTGTCTCTCTGGATCGTCCTGTTCTGTCCTGTTCCTAGTTCCTGTCCTGCTCTCGGTCCTGTTCCTGAGTCAAGCCTTCCTGTTTGGAATCCTACTCGCTTCCTGGTTCCTGGATCGTGGCTTGACAGTTTGATAGTAACTGCTTTCATAGCTCTTCGTTTCCTAGCTACTTTTTTTTCCTTGATTCTTTTCCTTCGTTTTTCTCCTTTCTTTCTTTCATAATCATGGCTGATTTTGAGCACTTTCAACGCGAGCACCAAATGTTGCTTCATGAGCTGGCCACTTTGCGCCAAGTGGTCACCGATTGCAAGGCTCCACCCATGCGGCACATGCAGCTGCTGATGCATCCTCCAAGGCTGCTGCGCAGGCTCTCTCTCAGGCATCGGTGGTTCCTTCTTCATCGAACTTTTCTCCGGAGCCGAAGATCAGCATGCCAGAGAAGTTCAGTGGCAACCGTGCCGATTTCCAAGGTTTCCTGAATCAGATCCGGCTCTTGATCCGCATGCAACCACGCCGCTACTCGACGGATGCACAAAAGGTTGGCCTTTTGGCATCCTTACTAAGTGGATCTCCACGAGCTTGGGTTGCTCCCTTGCTGGAGCGTGACGACCCATTGATGGAAGACTTTGAAGGTTTCGTGGCTGCCTTTGAAGCCTGTTTGGAGATCCTGATAAGTACCGTTCTGCATGCACAAGTTACGGAAGCTCACACAAGGATCCAGACCAGCTTCCGTTTATGCATCCGAATTCAGCAATTGTGCACGAACATTCCATGGGACGAGACTGCATTGATCGAACACTTTCCGTTTTGGGCTGAGGGATGACGTGAAGGACCTTCTCCTTACATTACCGGATGCTCAAACGTTAGCGGAGATCATGCAACAGGCCGTTCGCTGCGACAACCGTTTGTTCGAGCGCCGTCAGGAAAAATTCCGTCAGCAGTTCCTGCCAACCTGAATCCTGTAGCCGTAGCACATGTTCCTACGACACCTTCTGGAGCAGTTCCTATGGAGGTTAACAAATCCAAGCGTGGCCCACTTTCAACTGCTGAGAAGCAACGTCGTCGGGGTGAGAACCTATGCTTGTATTGTGGTGCAGCAGGACACAAGGTGGCGGAATGTCCTAATAAAGCCAGAAGTTCAAGACGCGTGAAGCCGAAGCTGAAGTTCAGTCGGAAAACTTCAATGTCCACTTCGTCTAGGAGCCGCGAAGTTGGACGTAGGTGCAGGCTCCATTGGTGCTGCTCATACCATTCCATCACTCAAGTTTCCTGTACACATTCGCCTCAATAACGAGAGCTCAAGGAGTTTGCCCTGTTAGACACTGGTGCAAATGCATGTTTCATGGATGACACTTTTGCAGCTCAGCATGGCATTCCGGTGGTGAAGTTGAAGCGTGCAGTTCCTGTAGAGGTGGCCGATGGTCGTTTGATTGCTTCTGGCGCAGTTACCCACTACCACACCTCTCTCTTGCAGTCATGGTGCATTCAACTGTTCATTTCCTTCAACTTGATCAAGACTCGGTCGACTCCCATCATTTTTGGCATGCCATGGTTCGTTGTTGCAAATCCGCAGATCGACTGGAGGTCTAGGACGCTCACGTTTTCCTCTCCAGCAGCCAGGATCAATCCTGTACCTTCCTGCGTGCAGGATACATCCTTGGTGTCTGAGGCAGTACAAGCTACAGGATTGACCGTGCCTGTTCCTGTACCAGTGTTGAAGACTCTTCCTCGACAGGATTCACCTCATGTCAGTTCCTCAGCACATCCGCAGGTTCTCTCCACTCCTGTAAGTTTGCGGATTCCTGTACAGGGTTCTTCCAATCCTGTATCAGTGTCGAAGGTTCCTCCTCAACAGGATCCACCTCCTGTTGGTTCGTCAGCACACTCACAGGCTTCCCTCACTCCTGTGCAACCACGGACTTCTGTACAGGATTCTTCCAATCCTGTACACTCGTCAACATCCACACAGGTTTCTCCCAATCCTGCCTCCTTTTGTTACTCTGCTCTGTTCCACCCCCAAGATCCTTCCTCTTTTTCAGTCACAGCTCCCTCCTTCTCCTCTCCGAGTTCTTACCACTACCATGCATGAACTTACCACTGATCCTGCTCCTTTCCACCTTTTTGCCTTTCAAGTAACTCCTACGTCCTCTTCTACCTTTCCTGTGTCTGACTCTCCTGTTTTTCAATCTCCTTCGCTACTCCTCTCCTTCTCCTCCTTCTTCTCTACCATCCAAGTACCACGACTTTAAGGACGTTTTTGACAAGCACAAGGCTACAGTTCTTCCTGTTCACAGGTCCTACGACTGTCCTATTGATCTTGCAGAAGGAAAGACCCACCGTTCGGACCGATTTACGCATTGTCACCCACAGAGTTGGAGGTTCTTCGCCAGTACATCGAGGACAACTTGGCATCCGGCTTCATTCGTCACTCAAAGTCCCCTGCAGGAGCGCCATCTTCTTTGTCAAGAAGAAGGATGGGAGCTTACGTTTGGTTGTGGACTACAGGGGTTTGAATCAAGCTACCATTCGGAATCGGTACCCGTTGCCATTGATCCCGGAACTTCTCGATCGGCTGCGAGGAGCAAAGGTGTTCACGAAGATCGACTTACGAGGGGCCTACAACCTTGTACGGATTCGTCCAGGCGATGAGTGGAAGACTGCCTTTCGTACAAGGTATGGACACTTCGAGTACACGGTGATGCCTTTCGGCCTTACCAATGCCCCAGCCGTGTTCCAACACATGGTGAACGACATCTTTCGTGACTTCTTGGACCAGTTTGATCTACCTCGACGACATTTTGATTTTCTCCAAGGACCAGGCGGCACATGACAAGCATGTACGATTGGTTCTACAGCGGCTTCGAGCATGGCTGTATGCGAAGTTGGAGAAGTGTTTTTTCGATAGGGATTCTGTGGAGTTCTTGGGCTACATCGTCTCTCCTGCTGGCGTTTCCATGGACATGCACAAGGTGAAGACCATCGTGGAGTGGGAGAGGCCCAAGTCTGTACGAGATGTACAATGTTTCCTTGGCTTTGCAAACTTCTACAGGCGGTTCATACAGGACTTCTCCAAGCGTGTACTTCCACTCACGGAACTCACCAAGCGCACAGAGGTTTTCTCTTGGTCCGACAAGGCGGAACATGCATTCACAACACTCAAGGACACCTTCACGACAGCTCCGATTTTAGCACATCCTGATCCTTCTCGTCCTTTCTTCGTTGAAGCAGATGCCTCGGATTTTGCAGTAGGATCCGTCCTATCGCAAGTTGGAGAGACAAGTTGCTTCATCCTGTAGCTTTTCACTCTCGTAAGTTCCTGTCGGCGGAGATCAATTACGAGATTCATGACAAGGAACTCAAGGCCATTGTGGATTCGTTTGAGGAGTGGCGGCATTTCCTGGAAGGTGCTGCACATCCTGTACAAGTTCTTACGGATCACAAGAACCTGGAGTACTTTCAAACGGCTCGAGTTCTCAGTCGGCGACAGGCTAGGTGGGCGGAGTTCCTATCACGTTTTGACTTCGTCATCGTCTACAGGCCCGGTTTTCGGAATGGCAAGGCGGACGCATTGTCTAGGCGCTCTTACCTTGCACCAAGCCCGGGCGATCCTGCATTTGACTGTCAAAGGCAAGTGTTGTTGGGTCCTGATCGATTCCGGCTTGCGGCACTGCAGGTTCATCAGGCTCCAGCAATTCAACACTCCTACAGGACGTCCGTTCGCAGTTGGCTACAGACGACTTGGCAAAGAATGTGTTCTCACACATTCATCCTGACGTTGCAAGTTCCTCTTCCTCCAGTTCCCGTCCAGACTACAACCTGTTCACCATACAGGATGGACTCCTGTACCGGGAAGGTCTCCTGTACGTTCCTGTTGGTGTTTGCAGGACTCGTGTGGTACAGGATTGTCATGATACCCCGGCTACAGGACATTTTGGTGTGGCCAAGACAGTTGAGTTGGTGACTCGCAACTATTGGTGGCCTGGGTTGCGAGGTTTTGTGGAAAGGTTTGTACGGAGTTGTGACACCTGCAACAGGTCGAAGATGCCTCGTCATGCACCTTCTGGTCTTCTTCGTCCTCTTCCTGTTCCTTCTGCTCCTTGGAGATCCATTTCTATGGATTTCCTCACAGATCTTCCTCCTTCTCGTGGATTCGATGCAGTTCTTGTGGTGGTTGACCGTTTCACCAAGCAGGCTCATTTCCTACCCTGCAACAAGACAGCTACAGGTCAGACAACTGCCGAGTTGGTGATCCGTGAGTGTTCCGACATCATGGTCTTCCTGAGAGCATTGTTTCCGATCGAGGTCCACAATTCATGTCCAAGTTTTGGCGAGAGCTTCTTCGGAGTCTACAGGTTAAAGCGGATCTTTCTTCAGGATATCACCCGCAAACTGATGGGCAGTCAGAACGCACAATTCAGACCTTGGAGCAATATCTTCGTTGCTTCATCAGTTACCAACAGGATAATTGGTTGGACCTTCTTCCTATGGCGGAGTTTGCCTACAACAACTCCATTCACGCATCTACAGGCCAGACACCTTTCTTTGCTCTTACAGGCCACCATCCACGTTTTGACTTTGCTCTCCTGCTTCTCCTTCTTCCGCTCCTGCAGTACAGGATCGTCTCCAGCATCTTCGTCAGGTACAGGATGATCTCCGGTTCATCTTCAGCAGGCACAGGAACGGTACAAGCATCATGCTGATGCTCACCGTCAGCCGGCACCTGCATACAAGATTGGTGATCTCGTGTGGCTTCTTCGTCGACACATTCGCACCAACAGGCCTTCTTCTAAGTTGGATTTTCAACGATTGGGCCCTTACAGGATCGTGGCGGAGGTAAATCCTGTAGCTTTCCGACTCGAGTTACCATCCACGGTGAAACTTCATCCTGTGTTTCACACCTCCTTGTTGGAGCCGTATCATCCTTCTTCTCTTCCTGGTCGTGCTTCTTCTCCTCCCCCTCCTGTGGTCATTGCTGGTGAACCTGAGTACGAAGTTGCAGCCATCCTTGATTCTCGTCTTCATCGCCGCCAACTTCAATACTTGGTGGATTGGAAAGGTTATTTGCCTACCGATCGCACTTGGGAACCTGCATCCAACTTACTCCATGCTTCTTCCAAAGTTGCTGCCTTCCATCGGCATTATCCTGCTAAACCAGGTCCTAAGACTCGTGGAACTCGTCCTTAGGGAGGAGGTGCTGTCACAACCCGATACAGGATACAGGATTCCGGATACAGGATACAGGATGCAGGATTTCGGATACAGGATACGGGTTACAGGATATGCCTGCAGGATATTCCTACAGGATATACCTATAGGATATATGCCTATAGGATATGCTACAGGATATGCCTAGAGGATAAGGGACACTATTCTTAGCTCATGACTAGATTAGACTCATGACTAGATTAGCTTGGAGTTGTGAGCATAAAAGCTCCGACCTAATTGTTGTACAATCAGTTACTATCAACACCAGTCATTCTACGATTATTCTTGTTCTTGTCTTGTTTGTTCTTGTCTTACTCTTTGCCTCCTGCTCCTGTCTTGCTCTTGGATCCTGTCTGTTCCTATCTTGTTCCTGGATCCTATCCGCTTCCTGTCTTGCTCCGGATCCTATCCTGATCCGTCCTGCTCCTGGATCCGTCCTGTTCCTGTTCCTGTTTCCTGTTCCTGTCCTGC